>JARQZJ010000106.1:420000-967500 GCA_030704895.1 Henosepilachna vigintioctopunctata | reverse complement strand
TAGATGGCACTGCAGACAAACCATCAGGGACCACCTCAGTCATGATATCTTCAGGATCAATGTTTGTGTAAAGATGGTCCAGTATATATTGACCCCTTGTTGGTGAGCACACAGCGTTTTTCAAACCAAAACCAATTGTAATGTTTCTCAATTTCTCATAATTATTTCCATCTCTAGTTGGATCACAGTTAAAATCTCCTCCCAAAATCAGAGAAGAATTTGTTACATATACACTTTCCAAAACAGACAAAAGTTTATCACAAAACGCATTAAAATCGGCTTCAGGTGACCTGTAGCATACTAACACAACATAAGTGGAACCGCAGAATCTCCATATGGCGCCACATATCTCAAACACCTTCTCTACGCAATGTGTACTCAATACTAGTGGCTGGATCTCTAAATCCTTTCTACACCACAAGGCCACCCCTCCACCGCGAGAAACCGGTCTGGAGAAGCTAGCAACCAATTTATAATTCTTAAAATACAGAGAATTGTCAGAATTCAATTTGCTCCAGGCATTTATGGGTCTGAATTCCTCGCATTTCTTAGTTTTCGGTTTTTTTGGCACTGGTATAACGGTTGTCATTTTCCATTCTTCAGGAAATTCGCCGTAACATAAAGACATGTTCACAATGTCCAAAATCCTATTCGCCGCAACCATGACGATATCCCTGAATATATCTGTTGTAATTTCATTTTCCTCTCCACCAACATTTTTTAATTTCTTTATATACTTTTTCAGGGTAGACATATCGATCGATTTCAAATTAGTCCAATCTTCATGCTTGTTGATATTACTCAGCACATAACGTATGGTCCATATTCATGACCATTCACCATACTGACACCATCTACAATATCTCTTATACTGTTTACAAAATAAATATTAAAATTTTCAGCGGTGCCTTCATCTCCTTCTATCAATAGATTTTGGAAAAATATGACTTTCTCTACTTTCTGTTTTTTATTATTTTCAGGTAACAAGGTTTCGAAATTTTTCCACAGTTCTTTACTATTATATGTATTGTCATCGATGATATTGTGATAGTATCGCTCTTTTTCATTTCTTATTAGCATGTTTACCTCATTTCTCATTTTTTTGTATTCTTCCCTTTTTATCATCACCAAGGATAGCCGACTTGTATTTTGAGTCTTTATTCTTTATTTTTTCTAATATGGAACTGTTAATCCACTTATGATTTTTATATTTTAATGTTATTATTTTTTCTAGGACTGGGCACATATCATTTATAATTTCTGTTACACCATGAATCAGTTTATTTGCCATTATATTAACATTTAATTATTAACACCTTACTGCCATTTTTCAGAAGAGCTTTACATACGACATATGCAGGACTATGAATGTTTTGCTTCAAAAATTTGAAGTGAGTTTATCTTTAGTAAGATTTGCTGTGGAATTGAGGAGCTATTTGTCTCATACCCAATAGATCTGGCGAATAAAGCACGGTGGCGATAATTTTTTGTTGATTTTCTGTTTCGGTTTCTTTTTGTTGCGGCAAGATGGCATGTCAGATTAATGGAACTTCTCCTTTTTCTGATTAAGATTGTGGTGAGAAGGTCGTATGGAAGATCAGTTTTAACTTAATACGATCTTATTTATTGTGAATAGAATAATTTTTGTTTTTTGTTTGATTATTTGTTAGAAAGATTGTAGTTCTTTTCTCACAATAAAATATATTATTATTATTATTATTATTATTATTATTATTATTATTATTATTATTATTATTATTATTATTATTTCGCATGAGTTATTCCACTTCATGTTCATCACCTCTTTTTGAAATATCGTGCTATTTTATTGTTTATAGTTTCTACATTTAATAATTTCTCGTTTACTTACATTTTCACTTTCTAACACAAAGGATAAAATGTTGTGGTCACCTATTTTTGGAGTTAAATAATTTTTGTGCTCAACGTGCTATTCGTGATGATATAGTCTATTAACGTCGCACTAGTGTTAGTAACCCTTGTAGTTTCGGTCACTATTTGATATAGTCCGTATTGATTGATGATTTCCTTTATCCTGTTAGTATTAAAACCATTTTTGAGCAAATCATAGTTGAAGTCTCCCATAATCACATGAATTCCATTTATTTCTAGAAGCATATCAATGTATTCTTCAAGCTTCTCCATAAATATTCTATCACTCGTACTGGGGGACCTGTATATCACTGTGATAACATATTTAGTTTTTTTAACGTCTATTTCGATCGATGTTAACCACAATATATCCTCTAGGTTAATATTCAATGTTAGCTTATATTTATAAAATTTTTGAATATATACCATGGTACCGACAGTTCTCATGTTTTTTGTATGGGAACATTCATGATTATAATCAATAACGTCTAGCTCTGAACTACCAACCTCTTCACCTACATGTGTTTCAGACAAACAAAAAACAATAGGTTTAACTTCATTCACAAAGATCTCTATTAGTGCTTTGTTATCTAAAAACCCTCTGCAATTCATATACACTATTTCGTCCTGTTTTGTATATGATTGTCAAATATCAAATTTAATTTTATCAAATTCTCTTTCGCGGATCCTGTTATAACAAGCACAATTTCTATCATAGGCAGCATGCTCGTACGTTACATCAAACCCCATCTTTTCCTTAGCATCAAAACAATTTATACATTTCACATATTCTTCTGTATATTCCTTTGTTGGATGATTCCCGGCACAATTGAAACATGTTACTTCATTTCTACATTTTTCTGCAAAATGTCCATAACTGGCATACTTAAAGCATCTTACTACATTTATATATTCGAAAACTTTACATCTTCGCCATCCTAGATTTAACATTTCTTCTAATAATGTTTTTTTATAAAGATTATTCTCAACTTCTAATATTATTTCCACTGTTAGTATTCTTTTTTACATACTTTCTCAAAATCTTTATTTTATTGTTATTTTCACCCTGTAACGAACAATTTTGCTCGCCAAGGCATTTTTTAATTTCATCATTCTCCCTTTCAATATATTCTTTCTCTACATTTACTAATATTATATTTGGCTTTCTTACCTTTGGTTCTTCGATCTGGTATATATCAGCAAATTCCCCATATTATTTTTTATTTTTTCTTTTGAATTATTATCCGTGCAATTCATCAATATTCCTCCGTTTTTTACATACTTAATATTCTCTACCCCTATAGCAAGATCCTCAGGTTTGATTTTTTCTGTAATTTACTTTCTTGTTTCCTTGCTATCTTGATCTTTAGTAGGTCTTACAATTATTTTTAATGGTTTTATGCCGCCTCGATACTGTACTTCAGTTACTGAGAATTTTGTTCACTTAATCCATTAACACAAACAGTATAATTGAAACACGTTTATTGTTTGTAATTTCACTTACGTTTATAAATATTTTATAGTACTGCAATATAATCTATGTATCGACTTCACACATTTATATGTATTTTCGCAATGTTCACACCATATATACCGATTAATGCCGGAGCAACCGGAAACACGTCTTACCCGGATAACAGTCAAGCTTGGAATGAAGATAAAATAAAAATTTCTATATAGTTGAATTGTTATATATATAGTTGAATTTCTGAAAAATTTGGTAATATATTTATATATATTATACACTGTTCAACAATGACACAATTGTGATACCAGTTTCAGTATGTAATGTTAACTTATTTGTTTCTTATTTCTGGTGTACTTCATTTTTTGTCACATAATAATATTACGATCACGAAATCGATCGTAATATTTTTAATAAGTTTTAAATCAATGCAAAAAGTAGTTACACTGGGGTAGTATCCTGGAAATTATAATATATATTATAAGCATTCTTGAAATGCATTACACCTTACCAAATGATGTAAGGTGTATTTTATAACAATATTAATTTGAAATATTCAAATTTTAAACAAAATATTAATAATTCAAATTAATGAAACATAAATAAACAATAAAAAAATAACCAAATTAATTATACATCAATTTGATTCATGGATATGAAATTAGTTTCAACTGTAAACTCATAACTTCAATTGTGAAATTTACAATAAGAATAATAATAAGAACTGTATTCGACGGAAGGGCTGTAGAAATCAAGTTTTACGCACGAAATACAAATACTACACCAGAGATTGCTATGAAATGAAATAGAGGAAATTTTAAAAGTGATGATTAGAAGGTGGGTTTGAGGAGAGTTTGGGAGTTGATATGAAATTTTAGGAGAGAAAAGATTGGAGAAGGAAAATAATTTGGAGAATCATAATTATAAAAAATTTTGCATGAATTGGATGGAGGAAATTTTGAAATACTGAAGAAGGAAGAATTTAGAGATCTCGAAGAAAGAGGTACCTCAAATCAAATTTCGATATTTAATTGATTCAAAGGCGTTTCAAATTTTTATGCTGAGATGATTTTAATTTTGGGTTGAGAGTTCTTTTTTATTTTTTTCCAGTTTTATAAATGATTTGTTGATTAAAGTATGTACTATATTGGAAATAATCGGAAATATTTCAAAATTTTGAAATTCATAAGCATAAGATTGATAGTCTCAGTATTTACCAGTATTGAATGGCATGTGAACCTGTGAATGCCTTGTAACTAGCTACACTTTTGCCTGCCTGGGCGTGATAGGCATTGGATAATTTGTACAAATATCTACGAAGCCTTGCACTTGCGCTACTGTTGTCATTAGTAGAAATCTTGAACGCTAGGGAGAGTTTATACGTCTTTTCTCCAATAGAGGGAGCCTACGTGAATTTTTCACTAGGTAAAATTCCCCTCAATTTGGTATAGGACCTATGTTCGTTTTGAAAGTCATCGATTCTTGATTGATAGATTGAATACGGAATGATGATTCTTAATAATGATGAAACAATTGTATCCTATTATCATTCAACAAGACCGTTGAATTTTTCGAAACGCTCTTAATATTCACTCTCGAAAGTAAAGGGTTTGTTGTTGTTTTATTCGAAATATTTCGATTAAGAGTCTCAGTAATTACTATATATATATATATATATATATATATATATATATATATATATATATATATATATATATATATATATATATATATATATATATATATATATATATATATATATATATATATATATATATATATAGTAATTATAGAGAATAAAGAACTTATTATTAATATTATCAATATATATGAGAATTTTCACTATTCTAATAAAAGGTAATAGAAATTCCCATTAGGGTCTAATCGTTGAAACTGCTACAAATGGATGTATCAGATTTTTGTCATTCTGCTTGAAAATTAAGTATTACTGTTAACTCAATTTCAAATGTCCCACAAAAAAATTTAATTCAAAAATAACCGAAAAAAATTTAATTTCGCGAAACAACAAGCTGAAAAGTGGATGCTTCGATGTTGACATATGAAAACTCGTATCGAGAAAACTGAAAGTTATAACGATAATGATATAAAAACTGCCGCAGGCTGCGCTGGATGCTGCTATGCGGAAATTAAAAATAATATTGGAACAGGTAATCAAAGAAAATTCACCGCGGGCGGATCACCTGTAGAGCATGCTTCCTCCTCGTGAAGTTGTATAATTTTATTATCGAGAAAAACGCAGCGGGCTATTCCAAACATTCCAAAGAGACGCACGAAGCGATATATATCTGATGGAAATGATTTCCCAATGAACTTCATTGTCAACAGAATTGACACACTTTGCATTTTTCGATTTTTAGTACGTTGTAGGTCATCCAAAGAGACATCAGTTAATTTCATGATATAAAAATAGAGTTAGTGGAAACCAAGCAGAATATATTGAGATATCATTTGCCGAAGGAGTTATTTTAAATATCTCACCAACATGTGACTGTCAAACAATAAGTTTTTCTGTTTTCTCAAATGCTTGAATAATGACAAAAATTTAACTATGGAAATAAATTTTGAGAGTAAGATTGAAGAACAACTTTTTTATGTTTCTTTCAAAGGTTATTTTTTGGTTAGGAAAAATATTTTTGACTGATGATGCAACATTATTTCTCATATTCTTAGGAAAAATTATACAAAATGAACTCAAATGAATATTTACATTTCAAATATTCAATAGTGTTGGCGTTTACTTGATGTAAATCCATTATAATTGAATATAAGCTCGAATTCAAACACTTGAACTTATGATTTACACTTCATTACATAAACTATTTTTACATCTTTCTTTTTAACTTTACTAAATAAAGTGTAAATCATAAGTTAAAGTGTTTGAATTTAAGTTTATATTCATTTACATTTCAATATATCACTGCAGTGATTCGAAATATCGAAGTAATAATCTCGAAAACAAAACATTAATCTTTAAAATTTGGATTTATGAATGCATTCGTTTTCACACAAATGACATAAGATATGGCTAGTTATCCTACGTTGATTGTGTGTATAATACATCGAACTATGTGCCATTCTTTGCTCAACCATATTTTTCCGACTAAATTGTTTCGGTTTTCAACAAAAATAAACAGTTTTTCAACTTTTGAAAATGAAGTGACACCCGAAACAATTGACGAACAATTAATGTAATAATTATATAAATGAATGGATAAATTTATCTCAAAATAAAATGTACAAATGGAATAGTGTCAGAAAAAGGTATCATTTGAAATGAACTGAAAAAAATTTGAATTTTTTCTTCCAAGACTAGAAGAAATGAACGTGTAGTTTCAGCAAGATGGAGCCACAGCACACACAGCACGAGACTTAATGAATTTGTTGCGACAACATTTCCCCGACCGCCTCATCTCTCTCAGAGGCGATCTCCAATGGCCGGCACGCTCTCCAGATTTGACTCGATGTGATTTTTTTATGAGGTTATTCGAAATCTCTGGTTTATGTCGATCGACGACGGACCATAGCACACCTCAAGAACATCATTCGCGACGCCATTGCCAACATACTGATTGATATGCTGCAAAGAGTGGATACGAATTTCAAAAATCGACTTCGTCAGTGTATGCGCAATGGGGGTCGCCATTTATCAGACGTCATTTTCAAGACTGCATGAAAAAAATTGGTATATTATACTCTCAAATAGAAAAAAAATAAAACAATAATCGAAGTAACTTTGTTTTAATAGACCTTTCAAATAAGTAAGTTTCTCTGGCGCACCCTGTAGCAACCAAAAAATTCATGAATATGGTTCCAATTCCAGTAATATTTTGGAGATTGAACTTTAAAATCATTTTAGACCTGGTTCATTTCTGAGGCTAGGTGGGATTTCATTGAAATATGTATGTTGATCATATTCCATACTTGGTGTTGGTCTTTTGCTCAAATTGATATTGATTTGAATGATAAACATAAACAGTTTATCATCAACATTTTATGAACCACTGTAATGGCGAAACAAAATTGTTATATTTCAACTGAAAAATAAAAAAAATCAAAGAACTACTTAGTTTTCTTTGAATTATCTGTTCATTTTTCAACCCGCAAGTTGTGGTAAATTGAAATTGTGCGTTAACTTGGGACAATAATAGTTATGGGGAATGAAATATCATTATTCTTACAAACTTCTCCTATAAGCGTTCTGTTTCTGTAATTTGTTTTGAAGTTACTGTTCAAAGTTGAAACCATAGTAGAATAGTCAAATAGACCTGGTTTTACAAGGAAAATTCAACCTCAAAATTAAAACTTTGAGCAACTAAACTGCGGACTTAAAGATTTTTCAACTTGTATGGTAAGACCCAGGCTCTGTGTTTTTGTATCAGGTGGAAAACTTCTTCTAACGAACGATATAGCAAACATCTTCAGCTTGACACTGGGACTTACTGGTGGGTTCGATTTCCACGGTGTTAATATACTAATACATTTCTTGGTTTTGTTGGATATCTGAATACGTTTATTATTGCCAGACTTGCTTTCAATAGATTCCATTGAATCCAATTTCAATATTGTTTCAAGACAAGTATATTATATTTCTGCTTCATATAATTATAATTTATTCGAATAAATTGATGAAATGAAATAATTTATAACATCTCTTTCAATAATGTTTTATCGAATTAAAATAGTTTCATCTCTCCACACTCTTTCTTAGTTCATTTTAATATCATGTTGTAATCCTTTTATATTTATCCTTCATTTCGGAATAAACGGAACTGTGTTTTGAGTTTTCAAATCGAAATAAATAATAATTTTATTTTGCACAAAAGCTTCAACTACATTCAAAATCTTCCTACAATTTATTGATCTGAAGAAATGACTGTAGTTTATTGAAATTATATATTTTCTAATACAAAAAAGGAAATAAGATTTACAAGCATTTTTTTTTCAGTCATCTTCACTGGACTTGCTCCAATAATGCTTGTGAACGCATAGCAGGAAACTATAGAGTCAACAAAACACTCCTCACTTTAGAAACATGTAGAAAAATGTGCGTGGATGATCCAATTTGGCCATTGCCAAAAAGTATGAAAATATTCAATAAGTGGCATTCTCAATTTCTGAAAAACAAGATTATGTATAATATTGAAGCATTACCAGGAACCTTAAAACTTCTAGAGGAGTCTATAAAAATCTTCAGAGCATATTTCAAAAAGAACGATACAACTAGAGAGGGAAATTATTTGAAATTGAATATCAGAGTGAAGAATAAAGATGATATCGTGAAATTAGAGCTAGGGACCAATGAATGTTATCAGCTTTTTGTGAAATTAGGTAAAACTGTTAATGTTACTATTGTTTCTCAGACTTTCTTCGGAGCCCGACATGGCTTGGAGAGTTTATCCCAACTTATTTGGTTTGATCCTCATGAAAATACATATCAAATACTTCATGATGTAGAAATAGAAGATTGTCCAGAGTTCGCATACAGAGGTGTAATGGTAGATACTTCCCGAAACTTTTTTCCCATCATTTTATTGAAGAAAGTTGTAGATGGCATGTCTCATACCAAATTAAATATTCTTCATCTTCATTTGACCGATTCGGTTAGTTTTCCAATGAAACTTAAAGATCTTGAGTGGTTATCAAATGGAGCTTATGATGACGAATCATTGTATACGGAGGAAGACATTGAAGATTTAATACAGTATAGTACACTGCGGGGTGTCAAACTCATACTTGAAATAGATGCCCCGAGTCACGTGAGCGCTGGGTGGCATTTTCATCCTACATTGAGTGATCTCGTAATATGTGATGAAGAAGATATCCTCAATGGGCACTTGAATCCAGATAACGAAGAGAGTCTTAATATATTACAAAATATTTATCGGAATCTCCTGAATCTCATGCATAATGATGATATTTTTCATATTGGGGGAGATGAAGTCAATTTAAGATGTTTAGAGACAACGAAAACCGCTCGGAATTTTTCAGATATGATCACTTTCTGGGCAAATTACACCAACGTTTTGTTCGAGAGATTGAAACTAGCAAACAACAATAAGCTTCCAAAAAATGTCATTATGTGGTCTAGTCCACTGACAGATTCCTACGATGGTCTGAATTATTTGAATCATAAAGAGAATATAATCGTACAATTTTGGTTCGGCAACTCGTATTTGTTTCTAGCCAAACAATTCAGAGTAATTTTCTCTACTGTTGGTTATTGGTATTTAGATTGCGGTTTTGGTCCTTGGAAACCGAGTCAAGTGCATGGTGTCTGCGATCCATTCAAGAACTGGCAGAAAGCATATGAATACCGTCCATGGGAATCGAAATACATAAAGTCATTAACGGAGGGAGGGGAGGTGTGCCTTTGGTCGGAGCAAGTGGCAGAAGAATCTTTGGAGACTAGAATTTGGCCAAGAGCAGCTGCTTTTGCTGAAAGAATGTGGAGTGATCCTCCAGAACTCAACAACAATACATACGTTAGACTAGATAACCTTAGAGAAAGTATGAGATCACGGGGAATAAAAGTATCAGCGATTTGGCCTAGATGGTGTTCAATAAATCCTGGTTCTTGTCAGTAATATAATGAGTGATTATTATGTTTTTGATATATTGACTATATTATTCATTAAGGATTGTCAAGTTGTAAAAATGTATGTTATAGCTTTTTCTCATTTTATAAAATTCGCTCCATGGCTAGTCACTCTCCGAAACCATTCGAATAGTTACAATAAATTTGATGATTCCAGTTTTTCGAGGATTTTGAACTATTAGCGGAGGATTTCACAATTTTCGAATCTACGTTTCGGATGGGAAACTCAGATAGCTGTTAACAGACTGGCTGGAGGCTGTAAAACAACTGCTGCAAGCTTTGTTTAATGAGAAAAGTGAAGAAGAAAAAGTGTTATTTTCAATTCAAAGCAAAAAGAAAGGGACGCTGTTGCTCTCTTTTAGGTGAAATAAACTTGCATTGATCTTGATCAACAATATTAACCAACCTTAGCCACAAGCCATACATACACAGCACTAGTTTGTCTAAATTTACGATATGTATTTAGATAAATGAAATTGAGTTTCTCCTTCCTTCTTCTTTGAATGATGGTTTTATTGATGTATATGATTTTGAATTGTATAGGACATATTATTTTTCATGGTTTTTTGTTTAACTTGTTGCCTTTATTTGGATGATCAAACTCCTAACTGTTATCAAGACCTTTTACCAGTACTCAACTTCCAGATCTCTTGAGAAGAATGTGAAGGCATTTTTAACATATCGCTCGCAGAAAAAAAATTTTCTTCATATTAATATTTCGTGATATATGAGTATTATTTATAGAACTATCTCAATTTTCAAATGGACTATAATGATTTCATATAAAAACATTGATTCATAGAAATATAGGCGATCCTGTGGATGAACAATCTGTTGTTGATTATTCATTATTAAATTCAAAATGATTTTGTTCCGTAACTAAAATAATAATCATTCTTATCTGTTAACTAGATAGACAATTCTTTGTTTCCAGTTTTCGTTTTTATATGTTCATCAATATTTTCTATGATAAGTATAGAAATGAAATTCTCAGTGATATTAAAAACGTAATCAATTTTGAATTTGTTGGTAACTTTAGAATCATGTTATTATCAAAGAGTTTTCTATGAAAATTCAATATTTTGACCCAATTAACTCATACATACCTAAATATTTTGTAAGACGGTGGATGGGCCGTTAGGTAACAAACTACGTCAACGTCTATTATAGAATTTATTGAAGTGATAAGAATTGAGATGAATAAAGGTTTTTGCAGTTCATTTTATTCCAGATTAAAATGATATATATTCAATAGAATGAAAAAATTGAATATTAATAGATAGATAGATACATAGATAGATACTTTATTTCTGTTGAATGCAAAATTAATTGTAGAAAAGGTCATATAACAGAATAAAACAAAGAAAATATACGGGCTTACAAACCAGCACCAAGTTGATGAATAAACCTAATTAATCAACTAAACATTACTCTGACAAAGACTCATTGAGACTGTAATAACTTTTAAAAACTAAAAGTTTACTCAATCTAGATCTGAAACTAGGCACCTAAATAGCGTCTTCAATTTCGGTGCCGATTTTATTATATATTTCCAGTCCCGTGTACACTGGTGATCTCCTTCCAATTTTGAATTTATAGTTTGGCATAACAAGATTATCTCTGTATCTTGTTTCATACTGGTGTTGGTCATTATGTCTAATAAAATGTTTTTGACTTTTGTCGATTAGTGTAGCTACCTCCAGTATATACATGTAAGTAAGCGTTAGTATATTCAGGGACCTAAAAGCCGCCCTGCAAGAGCTTCTTTGGGAAGTCCAGCTAGACACCCAATTATTCTCTTCTGGCACAAAAACACGTTACTGCTTCTTGATGATGCACCCCAAAAAATGATGCCATACGAAAGCCTAGAGCATATATGTGCATAGTATACAGATATAAGCTGGTTCAATGTCAAAACATTTCTCAGTCCTCTAAAAAGGTAGAATAATGAACTCAATTCAGACACATACATTGTCGCAGTGTGTCCCCCACTTAAGGTGTTCATCCACTGCAATTCCCAGGAATCTGACACTGCTACTTTGTGTAAATTCAGTGTTATTTACCTTCTCATTAGGTTTTGTTATATTTTTATTAATATTTCTGAAAACTGTGAACGTAGTTTTTGTTTCATTTATATGTAAAGAATTTATATTGAACCAATTCTGCAAGACATCCAGCTCATTCTGAATGTTATCTTGTAAAGTCGATTCTATTTCACCAGTGACAATCACTGTAGCATCATCTGCGTATAGAAACACCTTGTCTCCAACCGCATTTGTAATGTCATTAATGTACAAAATAAACAATATAGGCCCCAAAATTGAACCTTGTGGTACTCCATTATTTCCATCATTATTTGTTAAATTAGATCTAATTTCACTCTCAGGCACTTTGCTAGAGGGTTCTAAGGAGACATATTGTTTTCTATCCGTAAGAAAGCTGGATATCCAATTAAGTGGTTTTCCCTAATGCCATATTTGAAAAGCTTACCCAATAGTGTAATACGCTCAACACAGTCAAATGCTCTGCTCAAATCACAAAAAATTACAACAGGACAGGCCCCGGGCTCCAAACAATCTACTAAATTCTTTAAAAATTCATGAATTGCATCTATGGTACATTTCTTTGCTCTGAAACCAAAATGATTTTTAGTTAATATGTCATGCTTATTTGAAAAAGACAATAGTCTTTCCAAAAAGGCATATTTAAATAATTTAGAGAATACAGATGATAACGCAATAGGTCTGAAATTTTTCATATTTTCAGTGTCTCCTTTCTTATGCACAAGAATAATCTTGTTCATTTTGAGTGTATTAGGAAATACAGCTTGTTCAAAGGAGTTATTCACCATGTGCACCAAAGGTTTACATATAAAATTTAAAGTTGCTACTACTAAGAAACCCGAAATAGCATCTACACCACTGGATTTTTTCGGTTTAAGTTTTCCAGTCATTAATTTGTGGAGTTCCTCGACCGTGAAGGGAAAAAGAAACATTGAGTGTTGACGAGTTTCCATTTCGTCATTGAAAGCAATTTTTGGGATGCTATTATGCAGGTTATCAACAGCTTCTAAAAAGAATTTATTAAATAGCTCAGCAATCTCTTGATGATCGGGCTCATCAAGAAAATTTTTCTTGATGAGAAAAATTTTAAAGTTTGTGTTTGCATTGATTCTATTACTGAGTTGATTGACAACACCATAATGCTTTGGTATTATTAAGCCGCTCTCTAAATTGATTTTGATAAAAAAAAATTTTGTGTTATTAATCAGAGTGTTGCTTTTCAGCTTGGCTGTATAAGTTTTTGAGTTATGGAAATTTACTTAAGTCAAATATGTTTCTCAAACACTCACTAGAACGTTTAACTTCCTCACTTATCCAATGTTTCCTCCTCTTATCACGAAATTTTTTGTAAGGAAAATGGATATTGAAATAATAACTATGAATGCCATGAAACATTCCAAAAGACTGTGTAACATCGTCAACCGCTAATACATCTTACCAATACCTTCAATGAGAACAAAAGAAGCTTGAGTTGTTTATTTCCTGCTGTGAAAATATTAACGAACGATTTTTGAGCAGTCCATTGTGTATAAATTCAGTTGTATATTAAAACTTCTTCTATATGACAAACTAAAAGAATCATCGTTAATACAACAGGAGAATACGGAAGAGTCCCATCGGAAAAATGAATGGGTGAGCGAAATTTCAAATCATTGTTTTGAAAACCAACATTTAATCAATATGAATAAACAAGAAATAGAACATTACTTGGTAAAAATCGAATTGATTGAAATCAAGTATATACAATGAACAAAGGAACTCAGGAATCCATATTTAACCGACAACGACAAGAGGAAAAAAAACCATAGTGTTACATTTTCCCATTTTAACCATAAAATATTGTTAAATTCAATGGACGATGAATCAACTTTGTGATAGTTCATATTTAAATGAGAGATAATAAGAAAAGCTTGTCTAAAAATCACTGACAGTCGGTGATTTTTAGACAAGGTCTTATTATTATCTCTCATATAAAATATTTTATAAAATGTTAAAACAATTATCTACTTCTTGCTTTTTGAAGTGGTTTCTACGAATCACTCAACAAAAGTTTTCATTGCGAGGTTTTCCTAATTTATAAAATACGTTGATGAAATCGTCACAATATTTTATTGTGGAAGGTCGAAACTAAAAACTGTCTTGTGTTGCAGAAAATTAGATTATTATACAGATTTGTTTTTTTATGCACAATACGAACAACAATAAAATATTAATTTTCACTTTATTACAAACTCAAACATACAATATCGAATATACACTAAAATTATTAAAATTATTCGAGACAAATCAGTATCTGTCATCGTACTGAGGTCTTATATTTCTAGGCTGATCATAAACTTCGTTTGTTCTGTGTGTAGGTGGTCTTGATCTTCTTTGTTGGTAAATATCAGCAGATACTGCAGGTGGCAGCGGATTATATTCGGGCTGAGGTTCTACCTCTGGTAAATCAGGAGAAGTATATCTTGAACTATATTTTCTATTAGGTGTTTGAGGAACATTTTGATACACTGACTGGGGTTGCAAGTTCTGGTTGGGATTTTCGTATTTTTTTGGATCATATGTACCATCGTCCTCTGGACCCTGATTTATGTAACCTGATAGAAACAAATACAGAACATAGGTAAATATAAAACCATAAATAAGTATGTTACAACTTCCCGAAATTTGATAGTATGTGATAATTTAATTCAAATCAAATTCTTCAACTACGAATTGTATACCTACTCTTTATGATAGCACTCAATTTTACTGCAAAAAGTTTAGAAAACAAATTTGAACTATTTTTACTTGTAAAATCGCTATCAAATTTCGGAATAAATTCAAACAATAATTATATAGACTGTGAGATGTTTTTCGGAACTCTCGAGTTGAGTTGACACATTTTGAATGATTCATGTTCACTACGTATTGTTTTTTTTTGTTTTATTGTATTATAAATGTTTGACACTACATTCCATTAAAATAAAGTGTTGCTGAATGATGAATGATGAACAAACTCCTTCATTTCAAGAACTCTTCAATGAACAAACTCTGCAGGCATATGAACTTCGAACAGAGTTTTTCCTGTGCGTAAATTGATGGTGGTTAAGTAATATGAGGAAATCATATGCTGGGCAAGAAACAGAAATCACATTGATAAACGGTAGCTGGATCGTTGTCTCAGAATTGAACCTAAGATCACATCTCATTATTTTGTGGATCAATCAACTGTTTATCATAGCGAGAAACAAAAACTTCCGGATAGATCTCAGATTGTCAGGTAAGGTATAAAAAATCGTGGAATGTAATGTGTAGATTACTACATAAATTTGACCAAATGAACCAGAAGAAAATCATATCATTTGCCAAGGATGCAAATATTAAATATAAGCATCATAACAGAATTCAAGTTGATGGATTGAAGGTTTGTTACTATCCTAAATTAAATTGAATAAAAACACTCATCCGAGTTTCTCGAAGTTAAATTATTCCTCGACAATTTTCTCGGGGTATCAAATACATTTTCAGAAGCTAATGGGGCCCCTTAAGCTAAAAAATTATCGTTGAATATAAACTTAAACTCAAACACTTGAACTTATGATTAACACTTTATTGACTACATAGCATGACGCGTTTCGTCGTTACAAACGACTTCTTCAGATGCTTACAGAATAATAACTATTTATTATTCTGTATTATTCTGTTATTATTCTGTATTCTGTATTATTTCTGTTATTATTCTGTGAGCATGTGAAGAAGTCGTTTGTAACGACGAAACGCGTCATACTATATAGTGAATAAAGTGTAAATCATACGTTCAAGTGTTTGAATTTAAGTTTACATTCAATTATAATGGATTTACATCAAGTAAACGCCAACACCATTAAATAAATAAAATAAGTAGAAAATTATCGAGCAATAAATATAATTTTGTGAAACTAAGCCAGTTTTTTCCATTCAAGTTATCAAACAATGTTTGACCAACAGAACAGCGAATGTTCAATCAACTTCATCTTAACTGAGTATACCTTTGTAACTTGATAAACAACATCTTATCAATTCAACTTTCGAGGAATTCATCCAGTTTGGTGAAATTTGTTATTATTGCAAGTTGAAACAGTACCACACCGAGTGTTATTCAATAAGTATTTTGAGATTACCTATATATATTTCAAAATAATGTTAAGTTCAACTTCTCGAAATTTTTCCGCTAGTTCAGTGAAAATGCAGTGTTTTCATTTTGGTTTTACAGTACAAAATTTTCATTTTTAATGGTTTTCACTATCGGAATTCTGCACAAAATGGAGAGAATTGAGTATGTAATCAGATTACCGAAACAGGAAATCAGTTAAGTAGGCTGAATTTGTTTATTCTGTTCAATCATTCCGACACGTGGTTAACAAAAATGTTATCATTGTATATCAAAGCAGCCGAAGATTGTGTATAAACATACACTGCGTATCTACAACACAATTATTCATGAGATAATATGTCGTTATTTTGAAGACGAGTTTATGATAAGATGTCAAACGGAAGTTCCCGTATTATATGTGCTACTTGCATAACGTGACCATTTATTTTTTTTACCAGAGCTTAGGATCTGCTAATTTATATAATGAATTTTCTTGGTGTTTTATATGTTCTTCATTAAATAATAGATAATAACGCAAAATAATCGAAGCCTTTAACACAACATATTTATGTAGATACGACTCACTAAGCCCCATTAGTGGCGTGAGTTTTGAGTCCTGTTTTTATATTTGTCGACTAGAGAAATTTGTTTCAGGTCTTGTTTTTAGATAAATGTTGAAATCAGTGAATGATTTAACATTTATTTTCGTAATCGAATTAGCTTTCATCAATACGACACACAACTCTGTTTTATCACTTTTCCATATTTTTTGCGTTTGAGAAAACAATCTCTAATCATCCAGAGTATTCAATAACAGTGGAAGAGTTTTTTGAATGAAGATTGTTTGTTGGTATGGAAGTGCTAGAACAAATCGATTTAACAGTTTTCAGTAGAAACATTCTCGGTATTTCAGCCAGATATTTTTTTAATCTGTCGCAAAGTGGTAAATATAGGGTGTTTTTTTTAAAGGTATAGAACTTTGAATTGCAATAAAAAAACGATAGATCATTCGATTGAAAAGAATTTTCTTTTATTCGAAAGATAATCTCGTGGCATTATATTTTAAATATGATTTCTGGCATATGTCGGTCACGGCTGGGTCGGATATAGTTCAATCTGGACGTCCAATTTTCGATGACTTTTTCCTACATTTGTGGCCGTATATCGGCAATAACACGGCGAATATTGTTTTCCAAATGATCAAGCGTTTGTGGCTTATCCACATAGACCAATGACTTTACATAGCCCCACAGAAAGTAGTCTAGCGGTGTTAAATTACAAGATCTTGGAGGCCAATTCATAGGTGTAAAACGTGACATTAGGCGGTCACCAAACGTGTCTTTGAATAAATCGATTGTGGTACGAGCTGTGTGACATGTTGCTCCGTCTTGTTTAAACCACAGCTTCTGGATATCAGGCTTGTTCAATTCAGGAATGAAAAAGTTAGTATTCATGAGTCTATACCGATCACCATTGACTGTCACTTTCTGGCCATCATCGTTTTTGGAGAAGTACAGACCAATTATTCCACCAGCCCATAAAGCGCACCAAATAGTCAGTTTTTCTAGATCTAACGGTGTTTTGACATACACTTGAGATTTTTCGAAATTTTTCATTTAATTGAATTAATTGAATAAATTTTTTATTTCATTAAAAAATTTAACTAATTTTAAAATTTTTCATTCAATTAAATTAATTTTTATTTCATTAAAAAATTTTGAGAATTTCTTTAATGCGGTTCATCCTGATATAAAATTTACAACTGGAATAGAATCTGATAACTCCATCAATTTTTTAGACTTGACAATCACAAGATTAAATAATAATTTCGATTTTTCCATATTTCAGAAGCCTTCCCATACGGATACGATAATCCATAACTCCTCATGCCACCCATATCCACATAAAATGGCAGCGTTTCAAAGTATGATACACAGATTAACCAATATAGGTACCTTTATCAGAAGAAAATTTCAATAAAGAACTGAATAACATTAAACAGATTGCGGTTAATAATAATTATGAAAGCGAACAAGTGTCAAAAATTCTTGACAAAAAACTCTATCAGAAAGCTCTACGATTAGTATTTCCTTATCAGTGGGATAGAAATCGTAAATATAACAGTTTAACATACTTTGGAAACGTCAGTCAAAAAGTCAAAACCTTTTTAAGTAAATATAAATTTAATATTCCATTTAAAACGAACAATAATTTATCGAGATACATCAAGAACAATAAAAACGGAATTAAAAGAGAGACAAATCAGGTGTTTACCAATTGAATTGTGGAACATGTCCCGGTATATATAAAGGTAAAACTAGTAGAAATTTCGGTACTAGAATACAGGAACATAAACATAGCTTCGCCCATAATAAAAGTAATTTGAATTATGCTAACCACTTATTAACAGAAAATCATACTTTTGATACGAATTTGAAAATTTTACACAATATAGAGAGCAGTAGTCAATTAGATTATTGGGAAATAGTGGAAATAGATCGGCTTAAAAATTTTGGAAATTTGCGCAATGAACAGATAGAATTAAACAATTCATCCTTGTTAAACCTTTTCAGGTAATAGAAATTATTTTTCAAGATGGATATCTTAGGTAAAACCAAAACCTTAGAATCCCAAAATTCCCTGATATTTATACCTGTATTTTCCAAAATGTTTTTATTATTTTGTAAGCATCTGAAGAAGTCGTTTGTAACGATGAAACGCGTCATGATAAATCATGAAACGTAGACAATAAAGTGTAAATCATAAGTTCAATTGTTTGAATTTAAGTTTATATTCAATTATAATGGATTTACATCAAGTTAACGCCAACACTATTAAAGACTCATACATATTTCTACCAAATTGGGTTATAGTGGTTTTTTTACGGATATTCAGATCATAGAACCTATAATAATTGATTAACTGAAATGGCGTATCAGCTTTTTTCTGTGATCATTCATGAAATGTAGTTCATTGTTGTAATTCTCAACCACCGCTCGCAATCAAGCTTTTGCGTTACATATTTTCTATGAATTACTGCATACATTTTAATAATCTAACACTCAGATATGCCCGTTTCTCATTAGAGAGGAGACTTATTCTGCAGAAATCTAATAATCCTTAGAAAAGATTTGGTGTATCATGACTGGCTTCGGATAACTTATTTTTTTCTCTTCACTTAATGATATATTCTCCAGAATCCACACGAATACAATGAGTTCATAAAATATGTAACGCTGGAATTGAATTCGATTCGCGTCTGAAGTTTTATGAACGGAAATCCACAGCTGGCTTTTTTACACTTTTATCTCGATTCCGAAGCTTTTAATTCAATAGGAGGGCGTTCGACTTCCCTGGATTGCGGAACAAAAGCACTTAATCTGCCTAATTTTCTCAATTCGTCTCCAAATATCTTTTCATTGAATGAAGCCTCAGATTAGTTTTAATTCAGGAAGCTTAATAAAAATACTACATTTTTCCTAAAAAGCGATACTCCGCTTAACACAAGGATTATCTGATGGTGGAAAGGAGATATAGTTACCAAATGATGAAACATGATGTAGTGAAATTGGGGAATATTTTATTCAACTATTTGATGAACATCCGAATGTTTGAATGATTTTTGACTTTATTCGAAATCTCGTATTGAATCAATTGAATGAATCAAGAATTTCGATAAATTACTAAATCAAGGAGTTCCAATCGATTGTAGGAGCAATTCGGCGGTCGATGGAAGCTTCACATGAATCAGTATTGGGAGGTGTAGAGATGAAATAACTCCACTAACGCCACATATGCATTTAGTATTTTTCCGATTTTCTTCAATTACATACGATGAAAACAACTTCATAGCTTGATTTTCGATAAACGAATATATTGGGAAACTAACATGCAGAAAGCTTTTAAACTCAATAAACGGATAGATTCCGATATATGCATTAGCAATTTCAGGACCGCACATACAACATATTGAGTGGCTCGATTGAGCTCGGAATGAGAAATATACGTGCCAGATACCAGAAAATAGTAAGGTTCAATGGCTGTAATGACCGCGAGAAGAAGTCAGCGAAAATAATAAAACACTCTATATCCTGGTTACTGATATCGTCAGACCAATAAATAAGGTACGTCTGGAATAGCATCTGTGATCTCTATTCACCATTTGAGTATTTCCATTTACCAGTAAAACATCTTACTGTATAATTAGCCTGTATATTTAATATTAATATATTTCTCGTCTCAATTCACTCCTGAAATCCACAGGTAAGAAGTGTTCGTAATTTTATTTGAATATCTATATATTTCACTTCGAACAATTTCAAGGTGACTGGTCAAGCGTTATACATTCGAATTGACTGTGAAAACACGGTTTCCTGTTCAAATTATTAATAAAGCCAAGGTTGAGTATCAGATATTTCGTATGATTGGTTGACGAAGAACAGTTGTCAAACTTGAAATCTAAATCAGTCGAAAAAATATCATGACATATTCTTTCAACAAAAAAAAGGTATCTATAGAATGATAACCTGAAGTATATTCACATTTCGCAAATGACGCTTATTTAGTACTAGTGATGGTACAGGTGCCAAGTTGATTCTCACTCAACTAGAGATGATAGAGGCTAACTCAAGTAGAGATCGCTTTCCGGAATTCTCAGTTACGCAAACATTGCTGTAAGGCGTTTAAAATATAATTTAAACTACCAACCTACCTTATAATGGGTGTTTTTTTAGAGGTATAGAACTTTAAGTTGGCATTACTGTTAAAGATGGCTACCGATTTAACAGCTGAAATGTGATTCGTTCTCAGTTTGGTTTGGCAATTCATCATGAATAGACTCACGCCTGAACAACACTTGCAAATAGTGCAATTTGGGCCCAAAACGAGATTGCCGGTGTTCCCGATTTTCATGAGCTAATTTTGTTAAGCGATGAAGCGCACTTCTGCTTGAATGGATACGTCAACAAACAAAACTGCCGCATTTGAAGTGAAGATAATCCTCAAGTGTATGTGTCCTCGGTGTCAAAACACCGTTACATCCAGAAAAACTGACTGTTTGGTGCGCTTTATGGGCTGGTGGAATCATTGGTCCGTATTTCTCCAAAAACGATGATGATCAGAACGTTACAGTCAATGATGATCAGTAAAGAGCCATGATTACTAACTTTATCATTTCTGAATTGAACAACCATGATGTTCAGGAGCTGTGGTTTCAACAAGACGGCGAAACATGTCACCCAGCTCGTGCCACAATTGATTTATTGAAAGGCTTCTTTTTGGACCTGTGAATTTGCCTCCAAGATATATATATATATATATATATATATATATATATATATATATATATATATATATATATATATATATATATATATGTATATATAAAGAAATATTTATATGTAAGTTTGGAATCAAGTTCGTATCCCAGTTAAGGTTTTCAACCTCGACTGGGATACGAACCCAGGTCTCTCAGGTTTACGCCCTGTTGCTTTAACCAACATCGCGAAGTGTAGACCTCGGTAGCAGCAACAGGGCGTAAACCTGTTTCTAACTAATTTCGATTTCAAATATACATATAAATATTTCTTTATATGCAATATGATCCTTACGTGAGTGGTTATCGCGAATAATATTTACTCTATAAATATATATATATATATATATATATATATATATATATATATATATATATATATATAAATGTAATTGTATGGGTTATAGGCAAATGAAAGGCCACTATGAATAGATTTTATTCAATTTGGATGCCTGGTCTATATTTCGATTGTGATTACAATCTTCATCAGGACTCTGAAAAACATTTACATACAATTATACTTGTAAAAATTATGTTTGACAACTTACGGCAAACTAAGAATAAAAGGTATGGCCAACAACCATCCAACAGGAATATGTTATTTAAAAAATAATAATAATAATAAACAGTAAAATAAGCAGAATTTAAAACAATTAAAACAATAATCAGTAGAAATTGAAATTGTAGATATAAAAATGTTTCCATATGATAACCAAAATTAACAATCGAATGAATTGACAGAAAGCACAGAGAACATTGACACCGAAAAACGAACACAGAGGTGAGAGAATAGAATACCGTAGTCACAAATGTCGTGTCTCACACGTAACAAATAAAAGTCTAACAAGGTTGGAAAATGTCTGCGAAGGTTACTTAAAATGATGTGAAAGTAAGTAACTGTAGATGCAGCTAAGTCTGGAAACGTCCGTCTTCTTATTAATGCTGTTAGGATTACTATTGATGTGGACCATTTCCAGAAAGACCCTTTTGTGGTAATTAGCAGCCACATCCAGTATCTCCACACTATCAAAGTCAAAGCGATGTCCCTGTTGTGAGGAATGTAGTGCTAAGGCACATCTATCAGGGCGAAGTCTAACATCACTCTTGTGAAGAGTTATTCTTCTTTTGATGGTTTGGGAAGTTTGGCCTATATAGACTCCTTCACAATCAAAGCATGGAACACTGTAAATGCAGTCTGATGTTGACGAAGGTGGTATTCTATCTTTGAGTCTCGTGAAAATCATTTTGCCCGTGATGAAATTATATTTGGCAACTTTAAGGTCATCTATTTCACTGAAGATATGGCACAGTTTTGCTGTGAGTGAGGTGAAATGAGGTAAAGATCTGTATCTGGCTAATGGAGCTGGTGTGTCTGTGTTAGGATCCATATTCAAGTCTGTTGAGGTGAGAGACGGTGGTCTGGTGACTGTATTACATAGATACTTTTTAACAAGTGTTTTCGGATAACCATTGTCAAGCAAGATAACCTCCAGACGCGCCAGCGAGCCACGCCAGTAATCCTCGTGGACAATGTTAACAATCGTGTTCTTAAATTGATTGATGATGTTCAGCTTCATGTCAACATTGTGATGAGAACGGAAGTGAAGGTGTCTACCAGAGGAGAACGGCTTTTGATACCAATCCAACTTGATTATGTTGTCCTCGGACCTAACTACCCTGGTATCCAAAAACGGTACAGATCTTGCTGTCTCTATCTCCACAGTGAACTTAATAATTATAACTTAATAATTATAACTTTGTTTTAATTGTTTTAAATTCTGCTTATTTTACTGTTTTTTATTATTATTATTAACATATAATTATAATATTATAATTATAATATTATAACATATTCCTGTTGGATGGTTGTTGGCCATACCTTTTATTCTTAGTTTGCCGTAAGTTGTTAAACACAATTTTTACAAGTATAATTGTATGTAAATGTTTTTCAGAGTCCTGATGAAGATTGTAATCACAATCGAAATATAGACCAGGCATCCAAATTGAATAAAACCTATTCATAGTGGCATTTCATTTGCCTATAACTCATACAATTACATTTAAATTACCAGGCAATACTCCTTCTGATTAATGATATAAATATATATATATATATATATATATATATATATATATATATATATATATATATATATATATATATAAAAATGAACACTAGAACATTCATTTGAAAAATTGAAATTAATCAAGAGAATTCTCTTGATTAATTTAAATTTTTCAAATGAATGTTCTAGTGTTCATTTTCTTAAATATTTCATTCAGTGCTATAAGCACAAAAAATTTCATTTCCTTATATATATATATATATATATATATATATATATATATATATATAAGGATTTATTGCTCTCATATAAATTATGTTCTTCTCTATTCAATTTCTGATATTTTTTGTAGTTTCTGGAAGAAATAAAATTTTTCTTCCTTTTCACTTCAAATATTTACAGAACTTGCACAATGATGAAAGGATACTTTTATTTCAATGAGATGGATGAAATAATATTCGATACCTTTGCGAATCACACTCAAGTTGACTCACAATTTCAATCCAAGTGACAAGATCATGAAATTCAAATCGATAAAGGAAAACTTGATTTTGTTATCCCATGAAAAATTACCTGGGGCTCTTCTGGATCCAGCATTATAATTGAAATTAACCTTTAACCCTGTTGGATCAGTATAGGTGAACCTCCCTTGAATTTTTCCATCTGAATTTCCCCTTGCTGCACTTGTTATGCCATCTTCAGTTCTGTACAAAAAACCAAATGTTCCGTCTACTTTAGGCTCTAATCTGCTGTCCTGAAGTATAGAAGCTGGTCCGAATCTTTGGCTACGAATTTCTTGTGCACTAGCTATTATTACTACCTATAAAAAAGGAACAAAGTGAATAAAAACTTCAACGTTTTACTATATTCAACCATGAACATTAATGATTAAATTTTTCATGCACACCTAAAATCCGCAGTAATGCCTCATTGAATCAACTAAATGAAATAAGTGCAGTGGGATAATATAAAAAGTGGGAGGCAGAAAATACAAAACAATGGTTTTCCGTGTTATGCAGAACATTTTTATTAGGATCGCTATTGTTCCTCAATGCAAACTACTAACCTAAGGTGAATTCTTCTTCCAACCTATTACTAACCTAACCTAACCTAACCTAAAATAATACATTCCAAAATGTATTTTCGGGTAAATTGTGTATGAAAATTCATGAAACATTCACAGAAACATTGAATAATCAGCAAACAGTATTAAACACTACCTAAATGAAGAAGACAATCATAATCATTTCTCATTAAATAATATTAATTTTCAATAACTAAGATTGAATTCTCGATTACTTCTTGCTGAAACATGTTTGAATGATAATTCAAATAAAACACTTGGTTTAGTGTTTCACAAGTATATTGAATAATAATACAATTAAACCATAACTTTGAGTCGACATGTTTCGACATCTTCTCGATTATTATTAGTCCTGATATTCTTGATATTCCAACTCGTTTATTAGATCGCAGGAGTGTTGAGCATAAATTAGCATTTAACAATTATTCTACAAAAATTGAGTCTTACATCGAATTAAAAATATGATTTCAAATAAATTGCACAATGAAACGTACACTGAAAGAACATGTTAATATTTAATCAAGAATTTTCAAAAATGAAAAATAATTGTTTGGGTATAAAGTCATACATTAAGATTAAGGTTCATATATAATATTCGAAGTCGCATAATCCAAATTAGTTTTTATGGATAACGAAAACCAGAAGTAGAAGAAATGGAACAGAAAATTGCCATGCTTTTTCGATATTTCAGTTTATTCATGAATCTGCTGGTTCATTTAACAATCAATAACATCGTTCAAAAATTTTGTTCAGTAAATGAAAATTATTATTTACCTTCAAATTTTTCAAGTAGTCAGTTTGTTTTCATTAGGCAATTGTTATTTATGAACTCAAAAGTTCACTTGTTTCCTTATGATCATTTGCTCTAAAATATTGCATTATCTTTCCATGATGATATGAAATATACACTTTACATGTGTATGCACGTGAACTAACTACAAGGTATGGTAAATGAATATTTAGACATTAGATCGATTCAATTCATTCGATTACTAGATACAATTTTCGGTGGAAGTAGAAAATCAAGAGAGTTTCCCATTATTAGATACAAACATTGTGATGGATGAAAATTATATGACCAGACTGAATTGGTACCAGAAACCAACACAATCAAACAGATTCGTAAGTTATTTTAGGTAAGTTATAGTGATATAATGTAGATTTGGGCTGATTTAGATATCAAAGCTTGCACTATAGAATATTCGAAGTTAACAGAATCAATCGCTTGGAAACAAAAAGTGGAGAGAAGACTATTCTTAGCCAGTACATAAACCAAGACGTTTTGAATGAAATTGAAGAAGAACCAGAGTAGATATTAAAACTAAAGAGAACCCTCAAACAATCAATATCAGTGAAGATTACCCAAAAGTGAGTAATATGACAGGGATAAATTGTAAGCAGACGAAAAACAAAAAATCTAATCCATTCTCGGAAACCAATGTAATGAATTTGACTTCACCGCTCGCACAACGCAATCCAGGAAACGAAATATTTCTGTTGTTTTTTTGATTCCATCTAATTTCAAAAAAATTCATTCTAGGCTCTGCGTTGCTCGACAGTTCGATTTGCTTTATATATATATATATATATATATATATATATATATATATATATATATATATATATATATATATATATATATATATATATATATATATATATAAAATATATATATATATATATATATATATATATATAAATATATGTAAAAAATATATGACAAAAATATTTTCGAACATGGTTTGAGCCAAGATTTTTCAAGTGAAAATTCATTGCTTAAACCCGGAACTTGGCACCCAAAACCTAGTTTTTCGGATCTCAATAAATGTTTTTCATTTTTTCCAATAAAAATTAAAACACAATATTTTTTTTCAAAATAACATGTCAATCTTGAAAATGCAAAACATTCATTAACAATGTACCTATAGTATTGTCTGATATTAATATCTTCTCTACTAAGAATATATCTATGAATATATTCATCAAATATAAACGAATTTCATGTTAATGTTAATGTAAGGTTTAATGTTCATTTAATGTTCTCATGAAATCGGAAATAAGTATCAGAATGTTTATGAATTTTCAGTTGTGGGGTTCGGTAATACGAACTTCAATCAAATGAATAACAATAATATAAGAATTCTATTCTTTCTCTACTTTAATGTCACCATTCATTAAAAATAAGTTATCTGGATAACTCATTCTCCTTACTCCTCTGTATCAGGCTGAAGAAGAGTTCGATGTGTTATCGTATGAAATAATTCAGTGAAATTTTTGAAATTTTTTCGGCTATGTACATTGGCGACTGTGACATATATCTATATTCATAAAAATGAATCCTTTGATGAATTCTTTGTGAACGAAAATTCGAACCGATCTCGCAAATTCTTTTTGTGTTGTGTTTTCTATTATCAGGGGAAGGTTCTTATAAAGCAAAAATTGCAGGGAAAAACAGAAAATTGCGGAAAAATCAGAAAATTACAGAATACTCCATAAAAGTACTAAATTTTCTAATCATTTCCAAATATAACCTTAGAATTCAGTCATTTACAATATAAACATATATAATATGATATTGCGTGCAACAAATATCGCCAGAGGGGATGTGAAAAATACTAAATAACGTTGAAAGAAATACTTGGGTAGGAGTTATATGGATAAAATACGTGTAAAAATATTTATTCATATTATCACATAAAGAGGATGTAACAAATCTGAATTTCTTAAGTGCATATTGAAAGCACTAAAAGTTAAGAGGTTCAATTTAATATTTTTGGCAAAATTGGATATACTAACATACACGTAACAAAAATTACACGTGTTAAACTTGGTTAAACTTTTCATCAATTTTTATTTGAATTTTCGTTTTCAAAAATGTCAGCAATTAGACGTACAAACTTAAGTCGCAATACTCGCAATGCTGCAAGTCAAATATATACCTATTTTTTATATTTAATGGTGTTGGCGTTTACTTGATGTAAATCAATTATTATTGAATATAAACTTAAATTCGAACACTTGAACTAATGATTTACACATTAAATTTACATTTACATTTTGATTTTGCTACATAGCATGACGCGGATTATTCTGTAATCATCTGAAGAAGTCGTTTGTAACGACGAAACGCGTCATGTTATGTAGTCAAAAAGTGTTTGAATTTAAGCTTATATTCGAACATATACCTTCATATATATATATATATATATATATATATATATATATATATATATATATATATATATATATATATATATATATATATATATATATATATATATATATATATATATATATATATATATATATATATATATATATATATATATATATCTTTATTTATTTACCCAACTGAAATGGCAATTTCTAACAATACTTATAATACTATATCCATTATAACCAAAATTAACGATCTTATAAGAGGAGAAACACAAAGATCTTGGACAAAAAGGTGAACTCTCAGAAGTACAACATACTTTTATGAGAGCTGTTCATACATAAAGAGTAAAACAAATTCTGTTCAATATTTTTTGTTGATGTTAATCATTTTTCCTCTATTTTATTACATTTTTGGGAAAGTGTTTGCTTGTAACCATAGTACTTCTAACTTCCCACCTTTGTAACGAATGTGACCATGTCTGTGAGGTTTTTTTGAAGCTTTTGAAGGTAATCTCACTTTTTAAGTAAGAAAGTATTCTATCGTGAAGTCTTTTCAGGATGTTTGCGTAATTCCTTCGGCCAATCAATTTACTCGTTCTCTGCTTAAGTAAATTATTCTTTTTGTTTCTAGTGTCGTATATATAGGTCAAATAGGGAATGTTAATTTTCTTCTTATACTAGTAGGTGAATATTGCCTGTAAGTATAGCTTACGAATATCCAACATTGTGTTTTCTTCGTACAATTTCTCTGTGGAATAGGTTCGTCGTTTTTTCATCATCATTTTCTCACGTCCTGTTCCCTCGCTCGTTTCGTGTTTTTCATCATTCTATTTTTTATCGTATCAATGAAATCTACAATTGCTTCGTTGATATTTTCATTATTCACTATGCTATCCCAATTTAATAGGTTGAGTTGTGTTCTTATTTTGCCATATTGTACAATGGTTTTGTATTCATTAGAATCTACGGTTTGTATTTGGGTAAATGGAATGAGAGCAACTGTCGGGAAATGATCAGTTAATTTTACCTCCAAAACAGCACACAATATACTTCTGACAATAATTTTCTGACTCGTCTTTATAAAAATATGATCTATACACAATTTTGAGTTTCTCTCAACTCTTGTAAAAGGGTTGATATATGATTTATACCCCATTTTAGTCAAGACATTCAGATAATATTCAACGACCTCAGATCTTCCATTCATTAGATTTATATTCATATCTCCAATGAGAATCTGTATATCGCTGTTAGCAGTTCCCATATGAGACATCAAGTGTTCACAAAACTCAAAGGACATGAACCATGGAGTCTATACACTGCGGAGATAGAGAGAGATTTTTCCTCAGTTAATAACACCTGCAATAGCTTCATACCGTCATTCAGGTTGACAATTTTATAATCCTAATTTATGCCCAAACGTACCAACACAACAAGTCCATCATTTTAGTTTGCTCTACTTCATTATACAATACCTCAAAATTATCAAATTTCACAACCTCCAAATCAACGAAGTAAGTTTCAATAAGTACTATGACATAAAACCTTTGTGTGAATTGTTGCAGAGTCACAAACAACTCGTCTTCATTTTTATTCAAGCTTGATATATTTATATGAAATATTCTCAAATTGTTTGTACATTTGCTAAATTAAAAATTGAATGCCTCGATATCATCCACAATTAAAGCTTCCCATATCTCGCTATCAAAATATCTAATGAAAGTATCCATAAATCAACAACTATAAAATCAAACCTCTACGAATGATAGTCTGTTTTATCTGTACACCGTGCATTCCTGGTCTTCTGCCGAATGTTGGATGGTGAATTCAGCCTTGAATTTCTCATTATGGCGGCTACAATTGCAGCATTTTTCTTCTATTGTATTGCAATCTTCGCTTGAGTGCTGCCCTGCACATGTAGTACAAGTAGTGGGTAGCTTGCAGTTCACGGATTTATGCTTGTAACCCATGCACTTCAAACACCTCAGAATATTATAGTCTTCAAATACTGGAGATTTACTATATTGGATGTTAACCCTTTTGCGTTCATCAGTTTCGTATATAGAGAACGTTTACATTCCATCACTACATAGCTGGATCTTCCATTTCTTGCCTTTTTCAACGCTTTCAATTCAAAATTATCAATCTAATCATGCAAACATTCATTTTGATTTATCAATCCTTCTGCCACGTCTTGTTTTGTTGTATCGTTACCTATATTAGCGATCGTTATCATTGGCTCTCTGAGTTTTGTTTCTTCTATTTAATATTTGTCCTCTAGCGATTTCATGATTTCCTTTTTTATGTTATCTTTCGAGTTAACAGTTGCACATTTTATTAACATCTTTTCCCGTTCAAGTTTTTCATTGAATATATACTTATTCCATGTTCAGCTGGTTTAACTTTTTGCTCAAGATCCTTTCTTGTGAAATTACATTCCTGAAATATTTTAGGTTTTAGAATAAGCGATGAAATATTCTGCTTCGCTGTGTGTTGTTTCACTTGGTGAGAATAAGTTTCACTGCTTATTGGTTTAACTTCAAAATTATTTTTGTTGGTTTCTCTTTCTAGTAATTCTATAATTTTTTCTTTACTAGCAATTATTTCATCTTTCTCATTTATTCATTATTCATATTCATTATATCATTATTAAGAATTTCTAGCAGCTTATGTGCATTGAAATACAGACAATCTCCACAATAATATTTCATTATCCTTCTTGTTTTTAATTCCATTACCTTTATTTCCAATGCCGTTAAAGCTGCGCAGTCTGTATATCTTGGAATTTTACATCCATCACATCAAAAAAGTGTTGTTCTTGAATTTATTGTTTTACACTCCTGTCATTTCATTTCAACATCTGTTTCCTCTCGTCGCATCATATTTTATCTCAGTGACAAGATATTTCATTTTTTTGTTTTCACTTAACTGAAAACCGAGTCTGAAAGTTGCGTTGCCTTTATTCTCTTCGCTTTATTTCAATGAAAATTTTCAATATTTTACAATGCAGGTTCCAACGCTATTTTATATATATATATATATATATATATATATATATATATATATATATATAAATATAAATATATATATATATATATATATATATATATTTATATTTATATATATATATATATATAAATATATATATATATATATATATATATATATATATATATATTTATATTTATATATATATATATATATATATATATATATATATATATATATATAAATAGCGTTGGAACCTGCATTGTAAAATATTGAAAATTTTCATTGAAATAAAGCGAAGAGAATAAAGGCAACGCAACTTTCAGACTCGGTTTTCAGTTAAGTGAAAACAAAAAAATGAAATATCTTGTCACTGAGATAAAATATGATGCGACGAGAGGAAACAGATGTTGAAATGAAATGACAGGAGTGTAAAACAATAAATTCAAGAACAACACTTTTTTGATGTGATGGATGTAAAATTCCAAGATATACAGACTGCGCAGCTTTAACGGCATTGGAAATAAAGGTAATGGAATTAAAAACAAGAAGGATAATGAAATATTATTGTGGAGATTGTCTGTATTTCAATGCACATAAGCTGCTAGAAATTCTTAATAATGATATAATGAATATGAATAATGAATAAATGAGAAAGATGAAATAATTGCTAGTAAAGAAAAAATTATAGAATTACTAGAAAGAGAAACCAACAAAAATAATTTTGAAGTTAAACCAATAAGCAGTGAAACTTATTCTCACCAAGTGAAACAACACACAGCGAAGCAGAATATTTCATCGCTTATTCTAAAACCTAAAATATTTCAGGAATGTAATTTCACAAGAAAGGATCTTGAGCAAAAAGTTAAACCAGCTGAACATGGAATAAGTATATATTCAATGAAAAACTTGAACGGGAAAAGATGTTAATAAAATGTGCAACTGTTAACTCGAAAGATAACATAAAAAAGGAAATCATGAAATCGCTAGAGGACAAATATTAAATAGAAGAAACAAAACTCAGAGAGCCAATGATAACGATCGCTAATATAGGTAACGATACAACAAAACAAGACGTGGCAGAAGGATTGATAAATCAAAATGAATGTTTGCATGATTAGATTGATAATTTTGAATTGAAAGCGTTGAAAAAGGCAAGAAATGGAAGATCCAGCTATGTAGTGATGGAATGTAAACGTTCTCTATATACGAAACTGATGAACGCAAAAGGGTTAACATCCAATATAGTAAATCTCCAGTATTTGAAGACTATAATATTCTGAGGTGTTTGAAGTGCATGGGTTACAAGCATAAATCCGTGAACTGCAAGCTACCCACTACTTGTACTACATGTGCAGGGCAGCACTCAAGCGAAGATTGCAATACAATAGAAGAAAAATGCTGCAATTGTAGCCGCCATAATGAGAAATTCAAGGCTGAATTCACCATCCAACATTCGGCAGAAGACCAGGAATGCACGGTGTACAGATAAAACAGACTATCATTCGTAGAGGTTTGATTTTATAGTTGTTGATTTATGGATACTTTCATTAGATATTTTGATAGCGAGATATGGGAAGCTTCAATTGTGGATGATATAGAGGCATTCAATTTTTAATTTAGCAAATGTACAAACAATTTGAGAATATTTCATATAAATATATCAAGCTTGAATAAAAATGAAGACGAGTTGTTTGTGACTCTGCAACAATTCACACAAAGGTTTTATGTCATAGTACTTATTGAAACTTACTTCGTTGATTTGGAGGTTGTGAAATTTGATAATTTTGAGGTATTGTATAATGAAGTAGAGCAAACTAAAATGATGGACTTGTTGTGTTGGTACGTTTGGGCATAAATTAGGATTATAAAATTGTCAACCTGAATGACGGTATGAAGCTATTGCAGGTGTTATTAACTGAGGAAAAAATCTCTCTCTATCTCCGCAGTGTATAGACTCCATGGTTCATGTCCTTTGAGTTTTGTGAACACTTGATGTCTCATATGGGAACTGCTAACAGCGATATACAGATTCTCATTGGAGATATGAATATAAATCTAATGAATGGAAGATCTGAGGTCGTTGAATATTATCTGAATGTCTTGACTAAAATGGGGTATAAATCATATATCAACCCTTTTACAAGAGTTGAGAGAAACTCAAAATTGTGTATAGATCATATTTTTATAAAGACGAGTCAGAAAATTATTGTCAGAAGTATATTGTGTGCTGTTTTGGAGGTAAAATTAACTGATCATTTCCCGACAGTTGCTCTCATTCCATTTACCCAAATACAAACCGTAGATTCTAATGAATACAAAACCATTGTACAATATGGCAAAATAAGAACACAACTCAACCTATTAAATTGGGATAGCATAGTGAATAATGAAAATATCAACGAAGCAATTGTAGATTTCATTGATACGATAAAAAATAGAATGATGAAAAACACGAAACGAGCGAGGGAACAGGACGTGAGAAAATGATGATGAAAAAACGACGAACCTATTCCACAGAGAAATTGTACGAAGAAAACACAATGTTGGATATTCGTAAGCTATACTTACAGGCAATATTCACCTACTAGTATAAGAAGAAAATTAACATTCCCTATTTGACCTATATATACGACACTAGAAACAAAAAGAATAATTTACTTAAGCAGAGAACGAGTAAATTGATTGGCCGAAGGAATTACGCAAACATCCTGAAAAGACTTCACGATAGAATACTTTCTTACTTAAAAAGTGAGATTACCTTCAAAAGCTTCAAAAAACCTCACAGACATGGTCACATTCGTTACAAAGGTGGGAAGTTAGAAGTACTATGGTTACAAGCAAACACTTTCCCAAAAATGTAATAAAATAGAGGAAAAATGATTAACATCAACAAAAAATATTGAACAGAATTTGTTTTACTCTTTATGTATGAACAGCTCTCATAAAAGTATGTTGTACTTCTGAGAGTTCACCTTTTTGTCCAAGATCTTTGTGTTTCTCCTCTTATAAGATCGTTAATTTTGGTTATAATGGATATAGTATTATAAGTATTGTTAGAAATTGCCATTTCAGTTGGGTAAATAAAGATTATTATATATATATATATATATATATATATATATATATATATATATATATATATATATATATATATATATATATATATATATATATATATATATATATATATATATATATATATATATATATATATATATATATATATATATATATATATATATATATATATATATATATATATGAGGTATATGTTCGAATATAAGCTTAAATTCAAACACTTTTTTGACTACATAACATGACGCGTTTCGTCGTTACAAACGACTTCTTCAGATGATTACAGAATAATCCGCGTCATGCTATGTAGCAAAATCAAAATGTAAATGTAAATTTAATGTGTAAATCATTAGTTCAAGTGTTCGAATTTAAGTTTATATTCAATAATAATTGATTTACATCAAGTAAACGCCAACACCATTAAATATAAAAAATAGGTATATATTTGACTTGCAGCATTGCGAGTATTGCGACTTAAGTTTGTACGTCTAATTGCTGACATTTTTGAAAACGAAAATTCAAATAAAAATTGATGAAAAGTTTAACCAAGTTTAACACGTGTAATTTTTGTTACGTGTATGTTAGTATATCCAATTTTGCCAAAAATATTAAATTGAACCTCTTAACTTTTAGTGCTTTCAATATGCACTTAAGAAATTCAGATTTGTTACATCCTCTTTATGTGATAATATGAATAAATATTTTTACACGTATTTTATCCATATAACTCCTACTCAAGTATTTCTTTCAACGTTATTTAGTATTTTTCACATCCCCTCTGGCGCTATTTGTTGCACGCAATATCACATTATATATGTTTATATTGTAAATGACTGAATTCTAAGGTTATATTTGAAAATGATTAGAAAATTTAGTACTTTTATGAAGTATTCTGTAATTTTCTGATTTTTTCCGCAATTTTCTGTTTTTTCCCTGCAATTTTTGCTTTATAAGAACATTCCCCTGATAATAGAAAACACAACACAAAAAGAATTTGCGAGATCTGTTCGAATTTTCGTTCACAAAGGATTCATCAAAGGATTCATTTTTATGAATATAGATATATGTCACAGTCGCCAATGTACATAGCCGAAAAAATTTCAAAAATTTCACTGAATTACATATTTCATACGATAACACATCGAACTCTACTTCAGCCTGAAAAAGAGGAGTAAGGAGAATGAGTTATCCAGATAACTTATTTTGAACGAATGGTGACATTACAGTAGAGAGAGAATAGAATTCTTATATTATTGTTATTCATTTGATTGAAGTTCGTATTACCGAACCCCACAACTGAAAATTCATAAACATTCTGATAATTATTTCCGATTTCATGAGAACATTAAATGAAAATTAAACCTTACATTAACATTAACATGAAATACGTTTATATTTGATGAATATATTCATAGATATATTCTTAGTAGAGAAGATATTGATATCAGACAATACTATAGGTACATTGTTAATGAATGTTTTGCATTTTCAAGATTGACATGTTATTTTGAAAGAAAATATTGTGTTTTCATTTTCATTGGAAAATATGAAAAACATTTATTAAGATCCGAAAAACTAGGTTTTGGGTGCCAAGTTCCGGTTGAAGCAATGAATTTTCACGTGAAAAATCTTGGCTCAAACCATGTTCGAAAATATTTTTGTCTGTTTATGACAAATAATCTCTGTCGGATCATGATAGTTGATACATCAACTCTCTTTTAAAGGAAATAACTATTACAAAAATCGAGTTCACGTATTATTCTGAATCCTTGAAATTTTAAGGCAAATTTATCTAATGAAATTGAGTGTGAAATTCGGCCTTCCTCTGCTCTGAATACACCCTTTTTTGAAAGAGGTATTGCTGATGTAAACAATTACAACTGCTCATCCGAAAACGAACCAAAATTTTCACAATCTTCACAAATTTACTTCACAAGTTTACTGTATAATATAGAAGTTTCAAGCAAGAAGTAATTAACCTCTTTCTTAGATATATCCGTACCTTATACTTATAAATAATAGATTTTGGGGAATAAGTATTATTCACTTCATCAAATATGAAGGACATTCGAAAAGAAAGTTGCTTCAATCTTAAAAATTCGAAATTCTGCAAATACCGTCGTAATATAAGATTAATTATAGACTCAGATATATTCGTACTTGAATATATACGATACGATATACGTTATTATTTATAGATCATAATAAAATATACTTTATGATTTCTACACTAATTGCCTTATATGTATTTTACAAATAGGAATACGTAATTAGACATTTGCACATAAATATATCCCATTGGAATAATGATCATTAGAGTTACTTTATCACTTGTCAATATTTTTAACCATAAAATTTAGATGAAATGAGTGATTGCTTCTCAACATGAAATAAGAACATGTAGTCCAGGTAATACGCTCGACGTAATGCGACAAGTGCCACTCTCAATTTGTACCTTATATGCTCTCGATTCAATCATTTTGAAGAATGACTTATGACATTTTGGAATTCAATAACTTGAGTTTATGAATTATGCGATAACCACACAGGGTGGTCCATTTTTTCTAGTTGGTTTGTAAATGTCAAATATAACTTTTTGTTTCTTAATTGAATAGTCATACATTATCTTCAAACTCTTTTGATCAATCATGAATTCTTCAGTTTATTAATGATAACAATAATACCTTTATTATCAAAAGCTACTGAAAACAATAATATTCGTTACAACCACTATCTATTTACAATTTAAACTATATTACCGAAAATATATGAAACTAATAGTTTCCTAAAAGTTTTATAACTTGTAAAATATTTCAACTCTGGAGGTAATCCGTTAAATAACTTAAACCCTTGGCTAAACGTGGACTTATTCATTAAAAATATATGGAAGGTATTTCAATAAAAATCGTTTCGATGCCGCGTTTCATGATTATGCACATCACTATTAAATTGTAGGTTTTCGTTTGAATACAGGGACATCATATCATTTTTAATTTCATAAATAAAATCTAAGCATAAAAACATCAAGCATTTTCTTGACAGACGTTTGTCTATTGCACTTAAGAAGAATTCTCAGGCCCCTATTCTGAATTTTTCGTAAGCGTCCAACTGAATTTTTCTTAAGTTAAACAACAGTGAGGCGCAATATTCGATGTGAGGCAATACGATAGTCCTAAAAAGTAAGAGCCTAGTGTTCAAATATAATTTGTTACTAAGTCTATCCAAATAACCAACTTTTTTCGACATTTTATTGGCGATATATTCAACATGGGATTTGAAGTTCAGACATTCATCTATCATTATACCTAAATATTTCATTTGATGAACACGTTCCAAAGAGTTATTTTCAAGTTGAAGTTCTAAGTTTTTAATATCAGTGTTACTCAATTTATATTTTGTTGATACTAACATGTATTTTGATTTATTAATATTCACTTTGAGATTATTGCCACAGAGCCAAATATATAGTCTGTTCAAATCCTGATTAACTTGACTGAACATTGTAACAACTTTCGAGCCAGAAATGTAGATCATAGTATCGTCCGCAAACAAAGAAATTTTACAATTCTTGATGTATTTTACAATGTCGTATTTTACAATATTGATATATAAAATGAACAGGAACGGCCCAATAACCGTCCCTTGGGGAACACCGTATGCAGTTTTAATAGCTGAGGATGAAGTATTACCGAATTTAACTCTTTGATACCTATCATATAAGTATGATATAAACCACTCATGAACACTGCCCCTCAAACCTATTTTTTTCCGCTCATCTATAAGAAATTGTCTACCAATAGTTTCAAACGCCCTTTGAAAGTCCAGAAAAACAATTGGAACTAATTTACCTTTATCAATTTCATTCATCCATTTGTCACTTATATTTAAGATACTATTGTCACATGAATGCGTAAGGCGAAATCCAGTTTGATTTTTAACAACAATATCATGGAATCACAAAACCTTACTAACTGATGCTTAATCAAAAGCTCTAAGACTTTTTCATACACTGGCAAAGTATGTATCCCTCGGAATTCTTCACACATAATTGAGTTTTCCACCTTTGGAACCGGTACCACAACGGATATCTTCCAAAATTTTGGACACACACCACAAGCAAGAGTGTATTATCTGCTAAATTATATTTATTCATTATTAACGGTGAAACAACAAAATAATCTTTGAAAACATGTTTGAAAAGAGGATCCTCGATTTCATCAAAACTTTAAGGATTTTTTCAAATTATTTGCTCAATATGTGTAGAAGGTGGGGCTTATTCAACTGAGAAAATTGTGGGCCTGACATATGTACCTATACGTAACTCTAACTATGGCATTAGAAGTTCATACAAACTGATATTAGGGAACGATAAGTTAAGCGAAAGTCAGTATTAATTGCACTTTACATTCATGAACCTATTTTGTGATCAACGCCCAGTAACTTATTGAATAATAAATATTTCGCAATCAAATCATAGGTTTATTTTCAGCACGTTCCTATGGAACTACTGAATAAATACATCAAAATATTATTTCTTATACGCATATATATATATATATATATATATATATATATATATATATATATATATATATATATATATAAATATATATATATATATATATATATATATATATATATATATATATATATATATATATATATATATGGTATTATCTCTACGTTGTCTTCAAAATTTGACAGTCATATCATCTATGGAACAGACACGGGTATGATATAAAGCGCGTCAAATTTAAACGAAGAAAGTACTTTCTTCAGACACACTCGCATATATATATATATATATATATATATATATATATATATATATATATATAAAATGTCAAATAGAGATCAGACTTCTACTTGTTTGTCGCGACGTCCTAGATTAAACCTTGGCTTCAATGCACTTCAGCGGTGAAAGCACACTACCAGGACTAGTGCTTTTTGAAGGCAATGAAGGCATACGAAATGGTCGACAAAACTATATCAAAAGTGGGTGTATAAAAGTTTTGCTAGCATTTGTTGTATTTGGCAGACCAAGTGACTATCTTGTATGTACTTGACGATTATATTAACAAAGAAAGTGAGATGAAAATAGTTGGTAATTTGTACAATGAAAATCCATCGGTCCACAATAAAGCTCCTAATGGCCTCCTAATACTTCGTTTCATCACGCTAAAATGAGAGTACAGTCACTTAAAGCAGTTAATGATACGACTGAAAGAGCTGTTAATTTGATGCAAGACTTTCATGGCTTAATCACAGTTGACGAGGAAAAAAACAATATTTGTTACATTGTATACAAAAACACAGAAAATTATATCCCGTACGTAAAAAAAAACTTTCAAAAAATTCAATGAATAATGTCCTTCAAATGATTAATATGTATAATACATAATAAATATAATACAATGATTAAAGTACCAGTGTTTCATTCACATAATAAATATTAAGTTAAAATATGCTCCTATGGTTTCCATATAAACTTTTATATTCAAAGTTTTACAAGTCGGCACGGGTTGCCGCTATCTGATTTGAATAATATTTATTATTTCAGTAATTAAGGTCAAAATGAACAGAATAAGGAGGTAGGCATTTCAACAAAATATCGTTTGCTATCGACAAAACTTCTCCGAAGAACAAAGTTAGGAGGTAATTTATGTTCGTACTTCACAAAATCATTAAAATATATTGAAATAAAGTGTATAAAGTGAGACGCTGCACAAAAATTTCGAATTTTCCATCAGCTTTTAGTATAAACGGAGTGGATACAAATTCTCAGATTTCGAAGTGAAATTACGGCTTATGAATCTGTAGAACTCTTGATAACCCAAGAAAGCACAGAAAAGATTTTTATTCAAATATTAGTTGCTTGAAAAATCTTAAACTACTACCAGGAAATTTATTTATACAGGAATTATGCCCATTCTGAAACTTTAATTCTAATATAATTCGAAAGCCCTAGCTAAATTTAACAAGCACTGTTCGTTCGACAACTATCGGTCTGATAACCAATTCTCTTCCAAGAGCTGATACAACAAGATTATGACACGCAATTTTCAATTCGTATATAAACTTTCATTTAAATTGACCATCAAAAGGTTATTCTTCCAGAAATGACTGCCATCACTTTCAAACAGAATGACAATATTTGCCCCACAATAACTGAGAGATATAACTTGGAAATATCATTTTCCTAGAATCAGACAATGAAAACACAACATGAAGCACAAAGTCAAGACCTTACCTCGACCAAAATAACACAACATAAAACTGTTTTCGAAGCGCCTTCCAAATTTCATATTATACATTAGCGATATTCGCAAGAGTAAGTAGAACATTTAATGAAACTGAAACATAAGTTTCATGGTGTTGAAAGTTATATATTAAAATAAATTAAACTCTTGGCTTAATGTTTCAAGATTTTTTCAACAATATGTATAGTCAACATGTTTCGAGCGTTAGCTCATTTTCAAGACTAAACTGACCTGAATTAATTTAGTCTTGAAAATGAGCTAACGCTCGAAACATGTTGACTATACATATTGTTAAATAAATCGTGAAACATTAAGCCAAGAGTTTAATTTATTTTAATATTAAATTATGTTTCACCAAGAGTTAAGCGAGAATTCAATCTCATTAATTAAAAGTTATATATGCCACGTCTCAGGTAATAATGAAATGTCTCATTGTGACTGTAGGGAATTACAAATTACAATTACGATTTACAAATAGATTTTCAAATACATGTTACACATGTTGAAATTTTGGACAAGAAAGCCAAATTTTTCAAACTTTTCGCAAAGTAGTTGAATTTGAGTTTTACATCTGTGTAAAACATGCGTTTCTTCCCTATATATCTAGATATTTGGTGCAGTTGTATGTCTCTGAATCTCAGATTGACTTTTTGATATTTATATCCGTCGTGTATTTTGTATTTCTTTGTGATTTGTGTAAATTTTACAAGTGAGTATTACATGTGCAAGTGTTCAGAATTCTATAGAGTTGTAGTGAGTACGTGTACTAGAGTTACGGTTATCGTGAACGAGTAAAAATTTATACCATAGGTTATTACTGCTTCAAGGATTATACAAAAGTTTCAAGATGCCATATAAGTTCTGTGTTCCAAGTTGTAGAAATTATTGAACTGAAAATAGTGTAAATCTTCTCAGATTCTCGACTGATTGAGTTCTACATAAAACATGGTTTGCCGCGATTATGACAGTAAAAATAATACTAGAGTGTGCCATTTACAAGAAGCAATGGAAAGATCTTCCAGTGAATTCAATTCAAAAACTGGAGAATTAGAGACTTATAAATTTGAAATTTCACCTTTAAAATCATGCCGTACCTTCAGTGAAATTGTAAAGATACGAATGATGTAACAGTATTTGAAATGAGTTAAAATCCGGGTCCATTTGTTGCATATATACAGTAAAAATCTGAGAAATTTCAGCGGTAGTAACTTTTACATGTTAGTATATTGAATATTCAAAAAAACTTCGAACAAATTTCACAACAAGAAATATCAATGAAATAAGTGATCAATTGTTGGAAATTGATGCATTAAATGTAATCTCGACTCCAAACTACCGAAATAGTGTATTAAAGATTGAAATTATGAATCTAAATTATGTATCAGATCTAATATCGAGTTTTGTAAACAATGATGACATTCTTTTAATATTCATTTCTGAACAATTGAAGCTGGCATGTCGATCTGAAGAAAATTACAGATATGCAACTAGTATTTTGGTCATAGTAAGTAAGTAAGTTCATTTATGTTATAAAAGTATGATGAACAACAGTAAAAGAATACAGAAATAAAATAAAATGTTGAAAATCAAAATGTCTCACACACGTCAAGAAATCAGAATATAAAATATATCAAGCAATGTACATATAGAATGATATTCTCATGAACAGGAGAAACTCCGCATTTCAGATGTTTATGAAAAAAGAAGCACTAACATAAACAACTACACAGCGCAAGAATAGCAAAATATAACATCAGATGGAGTTAAAGTCAATTTCAAAGTAGTCATCTATAGAATAGATGACTTTGTCTATCAAAAACTTCTTAACGATCTTCTTGAAGCTTAATAGTGTCATCTCACGAACTCTCACAGACAGTTTATTGAAGAACTTCCAGCTCATAAAGTTAGCACTATTTCGGTATTTGGAAAGCCTAAAAAGAGACGATCTAACATCAGTTCCTACCCTCGTGTTATAGGAGTGAAAATCGCTATTTCGAGTGACACAATGAACATTTGATCTGGCATAGAGTACACACTCAAAGATATAAAGCCCTGGAAACGACATTATTCCAAGTTTCCTATATCCTCCCTGACAACAAGATCTGTAGTCCAGTACAGCCACAATTCTCACCATGCGACGCTGGATCCTGAATATTTTATCTCTACCTCCAGCGTGACCCTAGCAGAGGAGGCCATACATCAGACGAGACTCGCCAAGCGCAAAATATGCTGTTCTCATAACAGGTAAAGAGACTGATGATGATAAAGTCCTCAAGACGTATGCACCTCTACTCAATGCCTTAGACAACTCCTCAACATGAACAGACCACGAAAGCCTGGAATCTAGATGGATTCCAAGAAACTTTGCAGTGGTATAATCTCTAGTTCTCAGACTTAAAATAATTCTCTTGGTCTTGTCGTTGTTCAACAACATATGGTTTCGTATGAACCAACTCTGTGCTCTGCGCATTGCTACCTCCGAAGACATCTCCACAACCTCAATGTCTCTGCCACACACGGAAAGTGTAGTATCATCCGCAAACTGAACAGTCTCAACGGGCCGCATAAATTCCTGGAAATCATTGACAAATATGAGAAACAAAACAGGGACCAGAGTAGACCCCTGTGGAACTCCCAGGTTTACCGCTCTCTTCTCCGAGAAGCAATTACTCACATAGACGGTCCGGACTCTGTCAGTCAAATAAGACGACACCAGTGTTCGGCTGCACTCATCGCCACAAAGCTGGTTATGGCCTCACTCGTGCTGCGACCCCTTCTGGATCCGTATTGGCCCTTCACAAACAAATTGTTCGTTTCAAAGTAATGAACAATCTGCCTGCACAAGACACTCTCAATCACCTTAGCAAATACGGGGATGAGCGATATGGGTCGAAAATTTCAAACATCACTCACCCCCTGCTTTGTAAATATTGGTATTGTTTTTGATATCTTTAGACAATCCGGAAGAATCCTCCTTAGAAGGCATTTATCGATTAAAAGTGTCAAAGGTAACACCAAAAGATCCACATTTCGCTCAAGAAGAACACATCTTCTATTATACCATTAGCTCGCACGCATACAAATTTTTCATCAATTTACTGATGAACAATTTTACTCGTGGTTGTTCATATCAGGGCTGTCTAGACTAGGTGGGACCAACGCCAATAAAAATGACTGAATACATTGGGGGCCACAAAATATTTATAATATAAAATACAAGTAATAGGTATCATTATTTTTCATTACTTTTTCATTAATTTATCTCTTACTATTCTGTTAATCATCAAAATTAGTAGTGGTTATACGCAGTGCATGTTTAGGTGAAGTATGTAACTGTCAATGAAGAACTGCACTTCAATTTTATGAACTTCATTGTTGAATACGCACTTTCACAAAGTTAGGTACTGCCCTTCATCGAGCCCATTTTTAGGCACAAATTCGTCAGTTTAGAGAAAGGTTCAACAAGGAGCTTAAAACATTCAATTCCTGTTCCTGTTCTGCCCTTGTAAAACGGATGTGATTGCAGATCACACAGTTTCAGTTGATAATTATTATTTATATCTCTATTTTACATCTCTATATATCTTTATACTCTCAACTGAGATCGTTAATGTATGAGTGAAGAGTGCTATATCACTCTCAAATTTTTTAAAATCTGCAAAACGCTACTGAAATTCGACGATTTTTTCGTCCATGTAATTGAGGTAGTCCAAAAAATTACATTCTTCAAAATTTTTCATTTCTAAATAATGTTCATTAAAGATTGGAAAAAAAGAAAATTCGTTTTGTTGTGGAGACGGTTTGACTTATATCGGTTTGCTTCTGAATCCATTCACATGTCCGTACAAGTTGGCTATATTATGGTTTTTGCCTTGCAACTTCAAATTCAATTCGTTCAAGTTTTGCGTCACATCAGTTGAAAACGCTAAATCGGCCAGGAACTGAAGATCTTGCAGTTTATTTTGTAATTCGGAAGTGTCAAATGCTATTTAATTTTTTAGAAATAAAGTTATTTCTTTTCTTAAAGTGAAAAAGCGTTGCAAGCACTGTCCAGCTCTTAGCCATCTGATTTCTGAATGAAAAAATTGATATCCATAGGTTGCATCAATTTCACTTGAAAATTACCTAAATTTTCTATGTGTTAATGCCCTGTTTGCACCTCTAATTGTATTGTTTATCCTGACATAAACTTTCATAGCATTAATTTGACGCAAAGATTTTCCACATAAGGCTTCTTGATGTATCATGAAGTGAAAGAACGGGCAATCAATGCCATTTTGTTTTAGAAGTCCCGCGAATCGTGTCACTATCCCGGTCATAGCTTTCGCTCCATCAGTCACAATACAAGAACACTCATAAAATCCTCCGTACTCTTATATAGTTTTGTTAACTGCCTCAAATACATCACCGCCATTAGTTCGATTACGCCGCACATTTGAGTTTCGTCGAGAAAAAAATTATTTTCTCATTAATGTATTTTAACAAAGAAGATTAAATGATTCTGCGGGCCGCATTGATTCAAGCCGCAGGCCGCATGCGGCCCGCGAGCCATGGTTTAGACAGCTCTGGTTTATATTATCCGAGTGTGCCAATTAATCACATAGTAACCTTAACTTTTGTGTGTTGCAATAAATTATTAGACGAAAACGAGGAAGATTTCGTTTCAATTCCTGATGACAGATCATTCGTTAGCAAATTAAAGACTAAAACTCTGAGAAATTTAACGGACATTGCCTTGAAATATCTCAATTATAGACAGTTTCGTACTGCTGAAATAATTATTAAAACGATTATACGTTGTGAGACAAACACTCTGTTGAAGAATAATTGACACAAAATGTACAATGAAGATAAAACAAATTCGAAAAGAAGATAGTAAACAGTAACTAATGAATAGTACAAATTTGGAAAGTATCGTTGAAATATGATGAAAATGTGGAATATATGATAATAGCGGCATTTATTTAGAGACATGAAAAAATTTTGAACCTGCAACAGAGATACACACCATCTTCTCAGCAATAGCCAGTCAAGAAAGAAAAATCAATATATCATTTTCGTATCTATAATATTTTCGAATATGAATGTGTCTATTGGTTCTCAGTATCAGTTCTCAATTTGTTATAGAAATTATAAATATTATTCGTTCGAATTTGAATACCTATTTTTAGGGGTGATTTTTCAAGGAGAAATGAGGCGATTTCTTCAAAAAAGCCGAAATAAAAATATCCATTCTCTCCGGCGCGATTACTTGGAAAAATGCCTGAACCGTCAGAAGACGTCCCCAAATACCTAGAGGACATTCCGCTACTTATTCGATGAAATTCAATAACTTTTATTTAACCATATACTTGTAATACTTTCGAAAATTCAAAATTAATTTTTTTTAATAGTCTTTTTGTTAGTCTTTAGCTAGAAAAATTTCTCAATATATGTAATATGATACTTTTTGTAACTCTAAAATATATTTGTAACCAAATAGAATAAGTGAGTAATGCCGAAAGTTCGCGAAGTTCCGAAAATTCGAATAGTGTCGTAAAACCGCGAAAACAATCCGATCAGTGAACCCAGTGCGGTACTTTTTCAATTGTTCTTAATAAATATTGATTAGTAGTATCAATCTGTATAGCAATCATATCAACATGTAACATCTAACTGTACATTACGTGGGTAAAGTTTTCTGTGGTTTCCTTTACCATCAAACGTCGGATGAATTGAAAATCCGACGTTCGACCGAATGGCACGTAATTAGAAAGTCGGCTACAGCCGCAATAAAAATGGCAATTTAAAATTATTCAATTCAATAACTCTATTATCTATTGTTCAGATAATAAGAAAAAAAATTTCTACTTTTCTAGGGTTGAAGAAGGTCAAAGACCTTATAACTTCCCTCTCTTTCTTTCACAAAATGTAAGGAGAAATGAGATAAGCTTATTCAGAGAGGATGTTAAGACTAACACAAAAGAGAAAAATCGAAAAGTCAGTTTTGAATGAGTTCAGAATGAACCGACCGAATATATATTCTACCTTATTTTTTATTTCTATTATTTATTATTTATTTAATTATTTTAACGAATACTTATTATTCTTTCCTAAGAACTCTATGTTCGTGCGAAAGTTGTACCTGAGATGGAATGATCGGGTCACTATACCGTTCGTCTACTGAAGCCTCTATAATATGGAAAGAATTTTTTCAATTGCGTAGTATTTTTCAGAATCAAATCAGAAGACGTTATCTTGCAAATGATTAATATAAAGTAATTCAAACAAATGAATTTGATTTACACTTTTACTCCATATAACGTGACGCGTTCCGTCGGATTACTGATTCATAAGAATAAGAACAACCATAGAGTAGTTCTCAATAGTCTTCCATATTGAAATATTTGTTCCTTAATTGAGAAGGATCAACAATTTCAATCCAATTGCTCATTAGGTAAATTGTTGGAATTTTTGTATCTATTAATTTCTGCTCTTTTCCATAAATCTAACTCAATAATTATGGATATTGTGTAACATTTCAAAATATGAAACGACAACACAATTTCAATATAACTTTTGAAACAAACAGTGCCTTTCTAAACATATCAAAAGCAATGAAACCAAATTTGAACAGACAATATATCCGGCGTTTGTCAGTTAAATTGTGAAATATTTATATATATATATATATATATATATATATATATATATATATATATATATATATATATTTCGAAAGTTTTGGACTAGCAATAACGTTAGGCTTTTTTGATATGAAAAGAGTTCATTTTTGTTGACGTTTGGTTGTTATATCACAACTTTGTCAAAACTAATCTAAAAAACTTTCGAAATAAAATATCTTAAACAGGCAATAAATCAATTTCAAGATATATATATATATATATATATATATATATATATATATATATATATATATATATATATATATATATATATATATATATATATATATATACCGTCAAATCGATAAGAAATTTCGGTACTAAAGTTGGAGAACACAGATATTGTTCTAATTACATATGAAAAGTAATTCAATCTATTAGAATCAGTTGTGAAAGAAAATCTTAATTCGATTGAAATTTTGAAATTTCAAAATTTTACTAAAAACCCATGGGAAATAGTGAAATCAATAAACAGAAAAATTCTGAGAATTTTCTTAAAGAGGATTTGTATTTAAATAATTAACAAATATTGAATCTTTCTAGGTTAGGTTAGGTTAGGTAAGGTTAGGTTAGGTTTAACCTTTCTAGGTTGAAAACTTATAGTTCACTATGGAAGTTCTTTGAGAATAACTCTACTTTTGTTTTTATTCTTATAACTTTATTCTTATTATTGTTTATAAATGCACGTAGAGTCAGATTTGTTGTTGAATCATATGCTAGTTGCTATAAAGAACTCGGTTAATCTAATTCAATTGTTCGAATTACCTTTTATTTATTTTAATTCATTTGCAGTAAATGCAATTTCATACAATTATCTTGCAGATTTAACAACTGAACATTAACAAGCAAAGTAATTGAAATATAAGATACTATGTTCTTTAAATGAGCTGTTATTCTCTCATATCCTGTTACTGCTGAAAATAAAACCATAAACATTTAAATTGATCTACTTTCAATCATTAAATTCATTATAATTTATATGCTCATTGATAAATCGGGTTTTTTTTGTATTTAATTCCTAATATTTCAACACCTTACTCTACATTGATTGCCTCCATATTCATTAATTCATAGTTATTGAAAGGAGTGCTCTAATGTTATCAGAATAAATCCTTTCTCGCATCTTCAAGGCCAGTAGCTTCATTTCGATCATGCAAATTTATGAAACGAAACAACTTCCTTGATATCATAAATTGCAAGATTTTCTGAATGAATGTGAAATAATATTTATGATTTTTCTCAATCTTATTTTTTTCATCAAGTTTTTTTGTATATACTTTAACCTTTGAATCACATTATTCCATCATCGAGAACGAAAAACAAATAAATTGTGTATAAGTTTCACACTTGTTTTCTATATTAGAGGTGTAATTTCTGTATCAGAGGCGTTGTATTGAAAATCTTTGAAAGTTACGTGGTGGAAAGGCATCAAATCTTCAAAATTGGTGATGTCTTGAGCGAACCTTTACAATTGAAAATAGGAATACCACAGGGCACCGTTATGGGTCCAATCATCTTTCTTGTATATATAACTCCTTAACAAACTTGGTTGTTGATGGGGGTTCCCTAATCTCATATGCAGACGATACCGCGGTAGTTTTTGTGGCAGACTCTTGGTCACGAGTAAAAGAACTAGCAGAAAAAGGACTAACCAAAGTAAAAAATTGGCTGGACTCCAATCGGCTAACACTTAATGTGGATAAGACGCATTACGTGGCGTTTTCTGTTACTTCTGCCAATCGTCCTAGTTTTGACAGCATTTCAGTCGAATCGACGGTAATTAAAGAAGTCACATCCACTAAATATTTAGGTGTTACAATAGACAAGAACCTAAAATGGGACAAACACATAGAGCGCTTAGTAACTAATATCAGAAAACTTATTCCTAGATTCTACATATTGCGAGAAATTTTAGGTAAAAAACTCTTATTGACTATTTATAAAGCTCCCTAGAATTATTAATTGGTTATGCATTAGTGGTATGGGGTGGATTATATCATAACCTTCTTCACTCCCTTAGCGTTACGCAGAACTTTATTCTTAAAGTTATATACAAAAAAAAAGAAAAGATACCCAACGAAGTTCCTATACTGTCAAGAGGTGTTCGATGTGCGTTCTCTCTACATACTACATACTTGCATATACATGAATAATATGGAAGACAGGAAAAATTATATAGAACATAATTATACTACGAGAGGAGTTGCAAACATGCATGTGAAGATTCCTAGTAAAAAAAAAATATTAGCCTTCGATCTTTTGAATACTTGGCAGCAAAGTGTTATAATAACATATCATTAGAAATTAGGAAGATCAAGAATAAGAAAAAGTTCAGTAAATGTTGTCGATGCTTTATACATCAGAATTTAGATAAGTTTGAATTTATTACGACTTGATTATTGGTTTTTGTGAATTTTTTTTTTGCATTGAGGGGGAGAGAGAGAGGAAATTCCATGCATCTTTTTTATATAGCTTGAATCTTAAATATACTAACGTGTAGAATAAAATAATTAGATTTGTCGAATGTAATGTACACATACAGCTATTTAGTTAGCTAGGTGTGCTAATTTTGTTTATTCATCCTTATGAATCACTTTCTTTTCTTTCTTTTTTTGCTTTGTTAATTAAAATAATGGTAGAATGTAATGTAATTGTTAATCAATTGGGATGAAATATATCTATCTATCTATATATCTTCCGCATCAAATGATTATTAAACTATGGTCGTGTACATCATATACAAGAGCTGCGTAACAGAATTGATACAACAAACTTGTTTCAACTATTGATAGTCCGAAGCATTCATCAAGTGAATCAAACATTATTTTGGGAAGTTAGCCATAAGTGTTGGATTATACAATTCTATGTTCCTGTCATTGAGAGTATCTCGTATATATTCGCCTTTACGAAATATTTTTACAATGTCTCTAGATTCCTCTCATATTTCTCAGTTGTTAAATTTTTCAGTTGTTTCCAGTTATTCTATGTCTATCTAAAGTAATTCAAACGAAACATTTGCACAATTCTCAATTCAAATTTTGTGATGTTTGGTGTTTATAAAATTTATATGATCTACCTATCACATGAAATATTAAATGTGTTAGTTTTGAGTGAGTGAAATTGAATAACAACAGCTTTTCAATTCAATCAAGATTAGATTCGATATTGAGGTGGATTATTACGAGGATACATGATTATTATATTAAATATGCTCGAAAAAGCCAAATTTCCAAAGTCAATACTTTACACTTTTCACCTAGAACGTTCAGGCCAATTTTCAATTGTTAATTATGAGTCTTTTTATACAGGAAATGACCGAAATTTTTTTCTCAGTTAAATACTTTTTTGATTTTTGGAGATACTTATTTAAAAAGATACAAGATTAACAGTACTAAAACGAAAACTAATGATAATTCAAAATATAAGAGCTTATTTTGATTAGTTCTCAGTAAAATAAGTCCATATAATCGACCGGAAACTAAAATAACGCTTGTAGTCCAGAAATGTGAAACACATCTGAAGACATAATATAAATAGATGACTAATAAAGTTCTATGACTAACAGAGTTAGTCATAGAACATTCCTGATATGTTCTGTGAAAATAGCTATAAGTACGGACTTTGTAAGATTGCACATAGTATTTAATACAGCTTTTGATAAAGAAGTAGTACTTCGAAACGTCGTCATGCGTATTTTATATTGAATTATGAGAAAATTTTAAATATTGTTTTATTATGTATATTAATTTTTTCCAAGTAGCGGCCTCATCAATTATCAATTTAAATAGATGATATGAAAAAATGAAAATGAAAATATTGACAGTCTTCATGTATGAATATAGGCATGAGATGCACGACGCAAAAAAAAAAATATTTTCACACTAACAAGAAAAATTTAAAGTTATGTTTAAATTTTGATTTGATAATCACAAATAGAGTAATTGAGTGAGTAAATGAAATCTCGACATAAAAGAGTAAATATTGAATAACGACAAATATTATGCAATTAATAATAAACTGAGATTTATATTGAAGAAAAGATTTGGAATGAGAGCAACAATTAACATATCAATCCAGATATATGAGAATATAGTTTTATTTTTTAATTTTTTAACAACTTTGAATAACACTGATTTCGTTTTCATGTCGTTCCTTACTCTATTCTCCAATAATAAAAATTTTTGTTATTTTCTTTATGATTTAAAGAGAAAAATGGAAGAGAACTCACAATTATAAACAAACGGTGCATATTTTTATCGATGTATATCACACTAATTTCCATGCAAACACAATGACAGTTCAATCATAGTGCTAAATCGTTCTGCAATCTTATATATGCTCGGTTGAATGGCACACCTACTCCAAAGTTGACCACTTCGCATGCACAAGAAAACATTCTTCATACTATTGGTTACAGGCATTGGTGGATCGCAGAGTGAAGCATAGGGCGACCTTGTTCACATGCACAAAACTCGTAAATGAAGATGGCCCTGCTCTTAATATTTAAGCAATAAATAAGACAGAATTTAATGCTGCAATAGCAGTTACTAATTACTTAATCATTGATTAATTACAATAATGACAAGAAAGCTCTAGACAGTATGAAATATTGCTGAAATATATATATCACCGTGAATATTATAGAAAGTTTCCAATTTTTATGAAGAACAATGACTTATTGATCTAAAATTGACGTCTTTGGACCAATTGAGAAATACATACTACATGAATATATAATCAACAATTAGTTCTAATTGCCTACTCAATCAATAAATTGTATTCATTTGTAAATATACTCTGTCATCCTTTTTGCGAATCTCGTTCTTTTTTTTCGAAGTTGTTTGAGTTTGGGCAACTGTTATTTCGACGTTATATTTTATGTTATTTCTTCTCTTTTCCCTCTCCATATCCCATCTCTATTCTTCTATTTCGAAGAATATTCTCCCGAAAGCAATTCTCCTAGTTTTTCAATAGCCTATTACTTCATCTGTTCGCTTTTAAGTTGGCCCTTTCATTTGTTTCTCATCAAAACATCATCAAATTCAATTGCAATATTCACGTTTTACGTTCGAATTTTCTATGATACTTAACTTTTCATTACATCAGAAATCCAGGAAAATAATACGATAGTAATTGATGTTATTGGTGTATTATCGATAGATGGAATATGCAATTGATTTCCATAGAGGTAAATATATTCTACATCTTGATATCTCTAGAATTACATTTTTTGAGGAATGAATTTCTTCAATTGAAGTCGAATTATTCAAGATGAGTTCCGAATTGAATTTGAATCGAAATATTCTGATGATAAATGAATTGTTCGAGTAAGGGATAGAATGAACTAGTATATTCTTCTTGGTGAAACTAGTTCAGTAGAACGGAAACTTGTTCTTCATTTTGCTTCTCAAGAAATTCATTTCACTATGAATTGTAAGTAGATTTTGTGTCCTACAGAAACTTGTTCTTTCCATCTTTTCCAAGGTACCCTTTATCTGCGATGTTCATTGAATGAAGTGAATATAATAAAAAAACAGGTACGAGCTCAACATTAATCTGCCTTCATTGGTTTTTTTGTGAATATGAATTCTGATGGTTTTTCAAAACCGTAACATGATTTATCACATAATTGACGAACAATCATTGACAATAATGACGAATAATGACTACATTTACTAGGTGAACTAACTAATTAACTAAGAGTACTTGATCAATATCAATTCTCTAAAAATATAAATACATTTTGAAAATTTTCATTCTTATATATTTACTCAATTTTTATGGAAAATAAATTAATCGAAGATACCAACTCAAATATCTAAGAATACGTTAGATTTCTAACGTATTTCTTACGATTTAAATTTTCAAATAATAAAATAAATAATAATAAAATAAATTTATTGAGAAATATTCTTTACATTGTAGAATTACATTCATTTCAATTGATACAAGAATTACAACTAAGAAGAATGCTCTCAAAAGGACTGAATTCAGTTTTGAGTCTGATCTTCCATTCAGCCCTCGAGCAAAAATATTGGTTCAAACAAAAAATATTGGTTGATTTTATATTAACAATAATATACAAATTGATTTGAAAAAAGAAAGAAAAAACTTACCTCAGAAATACTAAACATTTGACACAATTTCACATGATGAAGAACATTTGCGTTAAATAAAATATAAAAACATATGATACGAAAAGTTGATTCATACATTATTGCCTACATTCGAATCATCGAAATACTCTGCCACACTATAGTATGCCTTTTTTAAGAGCAGAGATTTAACTCTCCTCTTAAACTTTCAGTACTTTCAAATTCGATGGTAAATGGTTGAAAATTTTGATACTCTGATAAATAATAATAGGATAATAGAGAGAGTGCTCAAATTTAGCTGTTTTATGCATAGGAATAAGTAGTACATCCCTGTTCCTTGTTGAATATTGATGAGTACTAATCAATTTTAATGAACCTATCTTCATTTTCTTTAACATATAACAAACATAATTTTTTTTTTCACTAAGTATTTAAACGAACGAAAAATATATTGAAGTTCCGTTCAGTTTTCAAGTGAAAATAATTTTCTTAACTTCAATGAAATGAATTGAATCACAATCATTCGCCCATGAAAAGTGCAATAAAAGTTCATTAGTAACATAAATTTTCACATTGTAAATGCTTACGTAGAATGAATAAGGTGTTTAGAGTGAAGAGAAAAATATGTAGTCACTTGCTCTAGTTTCGTCCCATTTCAAATCGCGTTGAAAAGTTGCTCAAGTTTCTTTCATTCTACAATAATATAATATAATTCGTTGGAACTGAAATTGACTTGTTGCAGTTTAATATTACTTTGATAATACCAAATTGAAACCAAATACGCTCATTCGACCTACAGCACTTGATCATTTATAAATATATGACAAATTCTTCTTAACTGTCTCATCAGTCCAGTATAAGTTAATTCGTTCGATTTCAAAATATTTCGTTCAAAAATTCATATTGTATACAACATGAGACAAAATGATATGGGTAACATTCTTACAGTTTATACAACTCTGAAAAAAATATTTTTTTGTGTAGGAGTAATATAGATATTTTATGATATTGATTGAATATTTGCTGATCTCCAGGTGAAATATTGTTGAACATATTTAATAAAAAACACTAGGCAGGGTTGCACTAAAATTAACTTGAATTAGTTGCTTGATAATTGTTTCGGGGTGTTACATCAGGATGAGCTTTTGAAAATCTGGTTACACCCCCAAAATAATTGTAAAATCACTCGGCACCAAGCCGAGTGATTTTATTCAAAAAATATTTTATATTATATTGTTGCTTCGCTTCTTCAAAACCTGTGGCCTGTTGAACATAGATAATTCATCTATGCAATGACATTAAGAGTCAATATGATATCCTCTGTCATTGTGCTATATATATATATATATATATATATATATATATACATATTTATATATATCATACTCCGGATGTTTTCTCATAGTGTTCCATTTCCTTCAATCGATATTTGAAAAATACTCCTTCTAGAGAACCAGCATAATGTTATTTGTTTTCTACCTCAATGTATTCATATTGTGTACTATATTTAGTCCGTGTATTGGTATTTATTGATTTGAGTATATACTTTCTAGTCTGAATTTTTGATGTGTTCCTTTAGTCTTTTTTTATAGAACTTGTCAGTCGATACTCACTCCGAGTATCGAGATCCTAGATTAATCAGGCCATTTGACTATGTTAATCAACATAGGTAATATGTTCTCCTCTTTCCCTGACCACTTTTGAAATGTGTGATGAGTGTGCCCTTCTATGTAGAATTTAAACATATATATATATATATATATATATATATATATATATATATATATATATATATATATATATATATATATATATATATATATATAAAATTTGAATCAAATATATTTTAACTCACGCCGAATATTTGAAAAAGGAATAAAATACATGGTTTCCAAATATTCAGGAGCGAATACATGAGAATACATGAAATCGCCCAAACAAAGAAGAAAAACGAAAACATACACATCGCGGTGAATAATTGAATTCAGTTTGAGCAAAGGAGTGGAAAGGACAAGATATTATATGATCGATTGGATAAAATTAAGTAACATTATCTTCGTTTCAGTGAAAGTTTACTACTTTTGATAAATTTGTATCAATATTTTAAAGAAATCTATCAGTGATGTGATAAGAGTGGTGTGTTCCTTTTTTGATTTTTTTTTGGTTTTTACCAAACTTTATTTGGTTTTTGTAACAAAATAGTCACCTGCTTGCTCGTCTTGAAATTCGCATATTTTCTGCTTCCGTTGATTCAAGTTCTTCATGAAAAAGACTGCGTATTTGGTCGAAACATTCAAAATAAATGAAAAGTTCTTTACACTCCTGTAAAGTAAGTCAACACTGTTACGCTTCCACGTGAACTCTCCGGGTTGGGAGATCTGGTCAACATTTGGGGACTATTTATCCTTTAGGGAGTCTTCAACCGAGAAAGTGAAAAACAAATGAGAGAATTTAACGCGGGAGAAAGTACAAACAAAAGCAGAATTCTTAGTATAGCTCGCAACGCAATTGGTGGCAGCCGTTGACACGTGTTTTGAGCTTATTGATTCTCCTCAGAACGGCGTAGCCAAGTTCAAGTTATATAAACCTGGAGATGTAATCATATACAGAGTGATCTTCCTATATTTTATATCAACAGAGTGATATTTCTATATCTTTTATATTAAAGAGTGGATCAACCTGGCAGAAATAAATGGATTAACTGTTATGCTTTAATTTATAAAAGTTTGAGTCAATATTTTTCTTGCAATCTAATCTCTGAAGATACATGTAACACTCTAATAACTCTTCAAGTTGCAAACCAGAACATTGAAAGGCCAAGAGTTGTGTACATTTGTGCAGTAAGTTAGATCAGAAATAGTTTCAATGATCACGTTGACTTCATATCGTCAAAAATGTCAGTTGAACATATTATCTTTCTTGCTACACTCATATTTATATTTGAAATCATTAACGAATTGTTTTCATGTAGCGTAATAAGAAAATGTAATATGGTGCAGTGATGATGTGCTTGCTTATAATACAAGAAATACTGACAGTTTCTACATGGTAATTAAGCTTTCTAAATTTAGACGGAGAGAGACATTTTATGGAGAATTCTAGACTTAAAACGAATTGCCTAAGCCTTTTAAAGGCTGTGAGTTCAGTTCATTTTAGACAATGATAGTGAATGTTAAACGTAAATATTGTTTTTTATACTATCATTATTTTTATTATTATGTACCATGTGACAAATTGTCGTTTTTCGAATGTTTGTAGTAGTGTTTTTCAATATCTTCACACTGTTATTCGTTTGGCATTTTTGACTACAGGCAAAAATACACTTCGTTTTCAATCACTATATTCATTATTTTGCGATTGCAATTTCGTTGTAATACTAGGGTTTTCAAGCTCTTACCAACACGAAAATTGCAGTCGCAAAATGATGAATAACTAAGCTTATGAATTTGATGAAAAATTCTCAAAACACAGAGTGTATTTTTCCCTTTTCCCTCATTATCGCAAAATAACGGACGAATCTATCCAAAACCCGCAAGGGTACCTGTTTCCTCCGAAGAAATTCCAGTAGGTACTAATCAAATATTTTTCGTATTTGACCACACAATTGAAGATACCAGAAATGAAAATTTTTTAAAGTAATAGTTTCACGACAATCAGGAATATTGAAATGTGTATATAAACATATATATATATATATATATATATATATATATATATATATATATATATATATATATATATATATATATATATATATATATGTAAAAGGAAATGAAGTTTTCATGGCACTTAATGAAATATTCAAGAAAACGAACCCTAGAACATTCATTCGCAAAATTCAAATTAATCGAAAGAATTTTAAAGTAGAGCAAGATATATGAACGTGTACCGTGTGATGCCTCCAATCATGCTTCAAGGGATAATTGTTAGAGAAAGACCGAAATCGATGCCACACATTACGGAAGTGTATCAGGTATTTTTTTTTAATTTTTCGAATGAATGTTCTAGTGTTAATTTTTTCATTTTCATATATATATATATATATATATATATATATATATATATATATATATATATATATATATATATATATATATATATATATATATATATATATATATATATATATATATATGTATATATATATATATATATATATATATATATATATATATATATATATATATATATATAATTTAGTTATTTTTCTATTTCATTTAATAGTCAATGACTCTCGATGAATGTTTAATTCTGAAACAAGAATTTATTCATAAAATAAATACAATATAAACTTATTTTAAAATATAACAAACCTGAAACAAGAATCGAGAATTAAATGTCGATTGAATATTATCTATAATATCTTCAGCTCTGCGTCCACAAAATATACAAACAGAATAGGAGGTTAAAATAATATGTCGCGCCTTAAGTGCTGTCAGACCGTTCACAGAATAATATGAGTATCACAGAATGATACGAGTACAGGTACAAGGATTACAGAATTTGTGATATGGTCTCTACCGTAACATAATACACTAAATACTATAACGTCAGTGCATAGTGCACTAAATGGCGTTACATATATATATATATATATATATATATATATATATATATATATATATATATATATATATATATATATATATATATATATATATATATATATATATATATTATATATAAAAACTACATTTCGAGAGGCGCCAAATTGAAGCATTCTTCCAGAAGCAACCCATGCAGCTGAAACAATGGTTATTGACGGTCATTCAAGAATTAGAGAAATAAAAGAACTAGGACGAAAAATTCTCAGAAAAATTTACGGACCAATCCATAGAAACGGCAGTTTGATGAAAAGACCTGAGAATGAACCTTGGTCAAAGGCAAATACGATAACGGAAGAAATCAGAAAACGACGACCAAAGTTCTATGCGCATGTCTACAGAATCAAACACTACAGAATCCGAATAAACTACTCGATATTTTTTTTTCAATCCAGTGGACCTTCAGTTTAACGCCGTTTCCGAATGGCCATTGGAACGATGTACATTACCCAGCATATTCCATTATTTAAACTACTCAAATCATAGACAAACACCTATGCTTTCATCGGGGCTCGAACCCGGGTTTTACCGCACCATAGTCGGCAGTTCTACCAACTAAGCTACGGAGACCGGCATACTCGATATAATTATAAACAGTGAATGCGGAACATAGTAGCTGAAGAAGGTCCAAGAAGATCTACAACAGATCGATATAAAAAACTCGGAGATCGCACGTAGCGTCGCTATGAAATCACTTATGTTCAAAAATCAACGCGCCAACCTAGAATTAAATTGCAGATGACCGGAAGAAAGAGCATATAGAGAGGATGAAGCGTTTTTGGGAAGCAAATAAGATGAAGCAGAACACCTACTAATTGTGAATTCAATTTCAATCGTTCTCCTCATGGAAAACAATCGTTATAATAATAATAAAGGGTGTTTTTTAGAGGTATAGAACTTTAAATTGCAATAAAACAACGATGGATCGTTCGATTGACATTTGATTGGTTTTTTTATTCGAAAGATTACATTTCAAATATGATTTCTGGCATATCACCGCCACGGCTGGCTCGGATGTAGTCCACTCTGGACGTCCAATTTTAGATGACTTTTTCCAACATTTGTGGCCGTATATCAATAATACGGCCGTGGGAATAACACGGCGAATATTGTCTTCCAAAAGGTCAAGCGTTTGTATCATATCCGTATAGACCAACGACTTCACTTAGCCCCACAGAGTGTAGTCTAGCGGTGTTAAATCACAAGACCCTGGAGGCAAATCCTCCTTGGAGCTGTGTGACATGTCGCGCCGTCTTGTTGAAACCACAGTTCCTGGTCATCACGGTTGTTCAATCCAGGAAGGAAAAAGTTAGTATTCATGGCTCTATTGCCGATCAGCATTCGTGCCATCATTGTTTTTGAAGAGGTACGGACCAATGATTCCACCATGGATGGACTCATTCGGGTCTTCCTCAATGCTACGCTCTACAGGAGCAATAGCTTCTTCTGTACGGCGTCTCTGGGGATGAGAGTTATCAATAAGAGTAAACGTGGTGCGAAAACGTTTCATGATTAATCGAATCAACTGCTCTGATGGACGATTTGGTAAACGATAAAATGGACGTAGTGCGCGATACGTATTTTGCTCAGAACCATTATTTTCGAAATGAAATTCCACTTTTTGCAAGCGTTGTTCAGGCGTATATATATATATATATATATATATATATATATATATATATATATATATATAATAATAGAAAATATATATTTGGGATAGCAGTCTTCAGGTTGAAATAAGTGTACTCTTTTCTTTGTATCTCAAGCTTTCGAGAATTATATTTATCTCTTCATCAGGAGCAACTAGAATATTGAAAGTGAGAAAATGTCAAATATACATAGATATGTGGTAACTTACGAATTGAGGTTGTATCAAAAAGATGCTGAAATTTACTGAAAATTCATATAAAAGATACTCAAAATGAAAACAAACGCATAACATGTAGGGATGGAGTATCAAAAATGATCTAGACAAGGTTATAGTTGAATCCGAAAACAAAGAATGACACTTATAGGTTAACGTTCCATCATAGAAAAATCGCGAATTACGCGATGTCTCCATCATTCACAGAACTACCAACCCACACACACATCCACAAACACAACAAATCAAACCGAGTGACATGTTTAACTACTGACACTGACAGTATTCAGACTGGGACAACTGTTATGTCTTTTGGCATCGTAGTCAATTAAGTAGGAAAATATCGAACTCAGACCGTCAATGTCTCTACGAGAGTTCATGCTGTTCTTATTCTGGTATATCCGCACCATCTCCAGAAACAGTCTTCTCTTGGTATTATTCTCTTTATCCAATATTTTCACTGAATTGTAATCAGGGTGATGTCCGTTGTCCAGACAATGCTTAGTCAGAGCACAATTTTGCTTGCTTGTCCTAATATTACTCCTATGTAAAGTGATCCTCTGTGATAGGGTTGTTGTTGTTTGGCCCACATACACAAGCTCACAATCACAGCAGGGAATCTCATAAACTACTTGACTTTGATTGAGGATAGGTGTGTTGTCCTTCAATCTTGAAAAAGTTTTCCGACCTTTTTTACGTTCCTTGTAGCAATTCTAATGCGATCCATTGGTAATACTGAGGTTATTCTGGATGTTAAATTATTGATATAGGGTAATGTAACGTAACTAAATCGATCTGTGGAAAGTCCGTCATCCCTTACATGGTTAGTGTCTACATCACGATCCGGTGTGTTGAAGAGGAGCTTTTTTAGCAAAGGGTCAGGGTATCCGTTTCCCTTCAAGATGTTATATAATGTCCTCATATTGTCATCTCTGAATCTGATATCCGAAAGTTTATTTATTCTTGTTTTTAAATTTAAAATTAAGTTGATTTTTACCCTGAATGGGTGGTATGACAAGTAATGAATATATCTGGAAGAGGCCATGGGTTTTCTATAAATATCAGTGAATACAGTCTGGCCCTCTCTTATGACTTTCATGTCCATGAATGGGACAGAACAGTCGGTTTCCTCTTCCATTGTAAACTTGATCATACCAGATGAATCAACAGCATTCAATATTTGCAGTGCTTCATTGATGCAGTTTCTGGGTACTGACGTTATTATATCGTCCACAAACTTTTTGCAGAATGGGACTTGGAAAGGAAACTGTTCAAGGCTTTTATTTAAGATGTAGTCAACTACATACTGAGCAATTATGGGTGATACCAAAGAACCCATAGGGGTACCCTCTCTCTGCTTGTAATAAACACCTCCAAAAGAAAAGATAGTTGTATCAAATATAAACTTCAACATTTCAAGAAAATCATCCCTTGGTATTGGACAATTTGGTTCTATATCTGTCCATTTATCTACAATGCATTGTTTAGTCATCGTGAATGTGATATTTGTAAACAATGAAACCACATCCCAACTGACAATCACAAAATCCTTCGGTAGTATTAAACCATTAACGAACAATGCAAAATCAAATGAGTCTCTTGTAAAGTACGCATTAGACGTATCATACGAGGTTGTGAGAATCTCTGTGACATATTTTGCAATCCCGAAATTTGGACTATCAATCGAGGCAATAATTGGTCTTAAGGTGATGGGATCCTTATGGAGTTTGGGCAACCCATAAAATTTCGATGCAGTACCTCTGTAAAATGACAAGTCTGATGCCTGTTTTGGAGTTATTTTGTTCGCTCTCTTCAAACTCGAGATATACTTATTGGCCTTCTGTTGAATTGTGTTACTTGGGTCTCTGTCTAATCTTTGGTAACACTGAGTATCATTTAGTTGTTCTAAAGCGAGTTCATCATACTGTGATCTTCTCATGACTGTTGTCACATTACACTTGTCAGATTGTACAACAATAATTTCAGGGTGTTCCCTGAGGAATTTACTGGTATTAATGAACATAGTGTTGATGATTGGATTATGTTCAAAATCATTCTTATGGACATAATTTGTCAAAATGTTAGCAAGTTTGGCGGCTAAGATATCCTTTTCATTTTGGGATTGAATATTGGAAAAAACAGGATCAAACTGTGACAGGAGTCCCGCCATATTTAGATCTAATTTGGAAGGTGGCAAACAAAACTTAGGGCCTAAGGCTAAGATGGTTCTGACATCTTCAGGTAATTGTACCTCAGATATGTTACTTATCCATTTGTCCTGAATGACCATTGGTTTCAAGTGTTCATCTCTAATTCGTTGTAATTTCTTGATGTTCTTAACCTTGACTTTGTTGAAAATCTTGTTGTAAGCGACGGAAACAATATGTCTGAACTGTACCCACAAATATGGTGTAATTGCTTCCCTAATTATGTCCTCCAGTAGGATCTGCCTGGCTGACAAGAATTGTATGTTCTTATGAGTTAGGTCAACTTCAAAGTTCATCAACCTGTGTCCAAACCCAGACACAAATCTACGTATCCTCTGTCCCGTCACTGCATCCTTGTATTCCATCTGTCTACCCAAGTGTCCAATGCTGTGTGATATGTGGTTCGGCAAAACTCTTATCGATCTACATTTCAGCAAATAAATCCGTCTATTACGTAGATTTGATATATTCATCAGATATATTCATTACTTGTCATACCACCCATTCAGGGTAAAAATCAACTTAATTTTAAATTTAAAAACAAGAATAAATAAACTTTCGGATATCAGATTCAGAGATGACAATATGAGGACATTATATAACATCTTGAAGGGAAACGGATACCCTGACCCTTTGCTAAAAAAGCTCCTCTTCAACACACCGGATCGTGATGTAGACACTAACCATGTAAGGGATGACGGACTTTCCACAGATCGATTTAGTTACGTTACATTACCCTATATCAATAATTTAACATCCAGAATAACCTCAGTATTACCAATGGATCGCATTAGAATTGCTACAAGGAACGTAAAAAAGGTCGGAAAACTTTTTTCAAGATTGAAGGACAACACACCTATCCTCAATCAAAGTCAAGTAGTTTATGAGATTCCCTGCTGTGATTGTGAGCTTGTGTATGTGGGCCAAACAACAACAACCCTATCACAGAGGATCACTTTACATAGGAGTAATATTAGGACAAGCAAGCAAAATTGTGCTCTGACTAAGCATTGTCTGGACAACGGACATCACCCTGATTACAATTCAGTGAAAATATTGGATAAAGAGAATAATACCAAGAGAAGACTGTTTCTGGAGATGGTGCGGATATACCAGAATAAGAACAGCATGAACTCTCGTAGAGACATTGACGGTCTGAGTTCGATATTTTCCTACTTAATTGACTACGATGCCAAAAGACATAACAGTTGTCCCAGTCTGAATACTGTCAGTGTCAGTAGTTAAACATGTCACTCGGTTTGATTTGTTGTGTTTGTGGATGTGTGTGTGGGTTGGTAGTTCTGTGAATGATGGAGACATCGCGTAATTCGCGATTTTTCTATGATGGAACGTTAACCTATAAGTGTCATTCTTTGTTTTCGGATTCAACTATAACCTTGTCTAGATCATTTTTGATACTCCATCCCTACATGTTATGCGTTTGTTTTCATTTTGAGTATCTTTTATATGAATTTTCAGTAAATTTCAGCATCTTTTTGATACAACCTCAATTCGTAAGTTACCACATATCTATGTATATTTGACATTTTCTCACTTTCAATATTCTAGTTGCTCCTGATGAAGAGATAAATATAATTCTCGAAAGCTTGAGATACAAAGAAAAGAGTACACTTATTTCAACCTGAAGACTGCTATCCCAAATATATATTTTCTATTATTATATTATCAAACCAGTCAAAATATATTTGTTATATATATATATATATATATATATATATATATATATATATATATATATACGCCACTGCCAAGACAATATTGGATTCGATTTCAATCTTTAGATCAGCGTACGCTACCGCATATAGTTTGAATTTTTGTTTTACATTCAGACTCAATATTATTCACCTAATTAAAACATTTGTAGCGTATTTCATATTTTATTAGTTAACTCCGGCGTGCTGCTCAAATACCTTCATGGGAGTAGACTGGTTTAATATGTTGTAAGCTTGAATTGTTTTGAATTCTAAATGAGTATTATATCTAAGTGGAAGGTAGACTTGTATTGAACACTTCTTTCGCGATGCAGCAATTTTTCTCCTATTGACATAATAGATACTAAGGATATGCACAGAATATTTTATTGTTACATTGCAGTCACTAGGTTGCAAAACACAGATAGATTACATATGCGGGATGTAATATACGAGTGTGAATTTCCGTACTTCTTGACTTAAATGAACGAAACAGATAAAATATCGATTCGCTAAAATAATTTTCATGGAGATAAATATGTTCTTGAATGAGTTCGAATACATTTCAAAAGTAATATTTTTACTTTGTTCTGAATCATTGACTCGTTTTTTGACTCGTTAGGAAATTTGCGTGCTGAATATAGGGACTGCCTAATTAATAATTGATGAGGCCGATATTTGATGTAAATCGATAAACATAATAAAACAATTGTTAAACTGATTTACAGATATATTAAAAATAATACTGCATGACGTACGTTTCAATGAGATTCACCTTTTTCAAGTGCTACGTGCAGACTAATGACAATTTCTCGAATACATACAATATATAAACTTAAATACAGAGAAAACCGGTAGATAACAGGTGGAAGGGATGAATTCATACTGAACTACTATTTAGTAAACTAAGTAATTTTGAAAAGATTCAGAATTCCTCTTTCTAGAACCAATTTCAACACCGAGAAAAATTTAAACAAGCAAATAGCCGTGAATATTAATTATAATCCTGAAATAATAGATAATATGATATGATTCCCTAGTCAAAAACAATATCAACTATAACAGTCTTACATACATCGGTAAGTCCAGTGAAAAACTCAAATCTCTTCTTTTTAAGTATAACATCCACATTGCTTACCGTACTGAAAATAACTTAGGAAAACATCAAAAATAACAAATCTAAAGTCAACAAAAATAAAAAATCCGGTGTATATAAAATTAACTGTGGTAGTTGTGATAAGTTTTATATTGATAGAACGTTTAGGAGTTTTCAAATAAGAATTTCGGAACATAAACGTAGCTTTGATAATAAGAAGACAGATTCTCATTATGCAAATCATTTGATTAATGAAAATCATATATTGAATTCCGATTTTGAAATTTTGAATACCGCAAACAAGGGAATGAAGCTTTTGAATACCTCAAGCCCCCTTCTCAATCTTTTCAAAATTACTTAGCTTACTATATAGTAGTTCAGTATGAATTCATCCCTCCCACCTGTTATCTACCTGTTTTCTCTGTATTTAAGTTTATATATTGTATGTATTCGAGAAATTGTCATTAGTCTGCACGTAGCATTTGAAAAAGGTGAATCTCATCGGAACGTACGTCATGCAGTATTATTTTTAATATATGTGTAAATCTGTTCAACAATTGTTTTATTACTGCCTAATTAATTTGAATATACAAAAATATGAAGGAGTTATTCTTCATTTTTATGTGTGATATTAACCTTTCGGGTGACAGCTCTCTTTGTAATGGTGAACAATTGTAGAAATCTAACAGTTCTTCCTCGTTTTCTATTATTTTCGCGGGATTCCTAGGAAACAAGTAGATTTGTATCATTCCAAATTGATCATCATACGTTGCTCTAACAGCAGTACCTGTACATGACAAGCTTTGCAGGATAAGCAACTACCATCAACAAGGTTGTGGTTTCTTCGGGCACAACAATTTCTATTTGTTTTATTAAATTTTTTATTCGGTTTGTCTAGTAAATCAAAATTTTACACATAAAACAGCAATGGGCCCAACAAACTTCCCTGTGGCAATTTTGATTAAGATTTTTCAGGCAGATTAGATGTATACAGAAAGTTCACCTCATGCGAAATTATAGGTTAGAAATCTCAAGGAATATCAAGAATCTAGTTAAACAAAAACAAGGAGAATATTCAAAATACCGAAAAAGAGGGCAGATATATTAAAAGACACAGAAGAAAAAACCCGTATGAATATAAAATGAAACTTACGAACATATGAATGTGAACAATTTTGATGTTTCTGTGAATCAACTAGATTCAGAGGAACAGGCGGAAATAGATAATTTGATATGTAGATAAAAAATTCTTTTCGCCTTATATAAATATGATGCTATTTATATAAGGCGCCTCTTATATTGAGTGCTTCATAATTAAGATTATGAAGCACATAAAGACTTCTAAATAGACACATATTGTATTTATAGACCATATAGATTTTCAAAAGAAAGAAGAAGATAGAACACCATATACCGAAATTATTAGAACGGACGTCAATCGGAGATTTCTCTGGTCACTTTGCAGCTTCAGTAACACTCGCTTTCAAGAAAAAGACGGAAAAAATCAAGAATATGTGTAGACTTTCTGGAATAAAATAAAATTGATTTTCCACAGTCGTAGCCGACTTTGATGGTGAAGAATTGTCGGATATACACAAAATGCATTCGTTAGGTACGCAGAAAGACACATCCATTGTACCTGTATTTCCCGCTACATTCCAGATAATACTAAGTAACATTATAAGGAAAAACAAATTATTAGATTTCGCAATCAATTTCATTGATGTTATAAAACTTTATCATCAGAAATAGTACAAAAAACTCCAATTAATATATTTGAACTGCAATGAGAGATTTCCCAGCAGCAGAAACACAAAAAAACATTAGACAGTTACTGGGGAAAGTGAATTTTTATGCAAAATATGTACCTAATGTAACAATTATATTAAATCCTCCGCATAATTTTGTAAGTAAAAATCAAAAGTTCATATGTTCAGAAGAGTGTGAATAAGCAATCGACGACATAAAGTGATTATTGTGTTCAAAACCAATATTGACAATATTTGATTCTCATTTACCAAAACATATCTACACGAATGTCAGTACAAAAAGAATAAGTGTTGTCTGGAAACAACAAGATGTAGAAAAGCCATGCGCCACTTTTTCAAGAGAATCCAATGAAACTCAGAAGAAAAAGCGATAAAATGGCGACTTTATTCGCAATAAAATTTGAAAATGAAGATTTCAGTTTGAATAGAAGACATACAGAATGCCCAAGAAATTTATGAAACTTTATGAAGTAGGAAAGTAAAAATGAAACGAAACAAATTGAAACAAAAAATTGGCATCTATTACAGGAAGATTGAAAATTGAAACAAAATTTCACTAACTGAAGAATATACTGGGGAATTAATAGAAGAGGTATATAAATTTTACCGTCCCATAGAAATACAACAAATGAGAAATAATATCAATTTTTTTTTTGTAGCCTAGACTACGATCGCTCACAATATCGCACTCAAATATATAAACAAACAGAATATACTGTTACAGCTTTCACACCAATATATTCATCGGAAAAAGAAGTGGATATTTTACCAAAACTTGAGGTCAGAAATCACACATAATGAAAGATATAAAATCGCATGACAGAATTCTATAAAGTCTCATATTTATAATAAAGAATATTTTCATAGATGAAGAATACAATACGTAATCAAAAAACAGAAGTAAGTTGTAGGAATTGAAAATTGAACCATTTAAAATCATTGAGAAATTATCGAACAATATTTTTAAATCGATACTGGATATAAAAAGAGCGAGTTCATCCTTTTCCATGTGACCAAGTTGATCCCCGCAAAACTAAATAATTTAAATTTGGCTAATTCAAATTATCTCTCCCAAATTTGACTAATTTGGGGGAGATGTAACAATGCCTGACTTATTCAGACTACGTTGGACCATAAGAAGGTGAATGATGTATTTGTTTCCATGGATGGGGTTGGAGCATATTAACGTGATTATCAGCTCCGGCGTGAATTCGAATTTTGGGTTCAGCATTTGAAACTTTTGTAACTCGAGGTTTCGATGAAACCATATTATTTATAATATGGTTTCATCGAGACCAAGACAGTTTCAAGAGAGAGAGAGAGAGAGAACTAGATATAGAAAACTGGACTTATAAAATTTTATATCTTAATTGATGAGGACGTGTTAAACTTGCAATGTAGATGTATTCATGTACTTTTTATTGATTCTAAGACTTAAGATGTACATTAAACTATGCATTATATATGCATACGACTTACTCTATATTTCTCTCTTACCATCGACTAGAGGGTATTTGAGGATTGAAATCTTTGCCTTTCATTCGTTGAACGTGGCGTGTCTGATGAGTACCTTATAGTACGAAACAGTGACTGTCTCACGCTTTCAATAAATGTGGGCATCGATTTCAAGATTCTTTAACATTTATCCCTAGAATTTCAATGGAGAATCCAATATTCTCTAACATTGATCCCTAGACGGACAATGGAGACATCGCATTGTTCATGTTTCATGAACCATAATTTGTAAAAAATTATAGACAAAAAGTTATAGTGTACTTTGATAGTATATACACACATATATATATATATATATATATATATATATATATATATATATATATATATATATATATATATATATATATAGGGTGTCCCTTAAAATTCAATGTCAATATATTTTCACGCATACCTTCTAAAAAGTTTCGTATCGACCTAATATAGTACAGAAATAAATATTAGTCCGATTTATAAACGATAACCCGTGCCGACTTGAGTTTTTAACTTGTCCATACAAGTTGCGTGGGTGCAGCGCTGCGACCTGTTACTGCGAGTTTCAATTGTCATTTCATACGTGATTTCTAACATTATGAGTGCGTTGTTGTTTATTGTGTGAAGATGTCTGTGGAATTACGAAGTGATAAACAAAATATTTACCTTATCGGTTTGCCAAGCCACCAGATAAATAGTGCAAAATTACCATCTAATCGACAAGTTCGACCGTTATATTTTACAATATACATGAAGTTAAGCTGACTGTTAGCGAAAGTGCGAATCTTGTAATAAGAGAGTGCATTATATTTTGGAAAAAAACCAGAATTCCTACGTTTTTGCTTCATTTGACGATAGAGAACAGCTTCTTGCAGTGCCAAAATTAGAGAGTTCTTCTGGAAAACATCAAGCTAAAGCCATTTCAATTCACTCTTTGACTGGAACCTCCATGGTAAAGTACAGATAATGTGCTGCGATACAACAGCTTCAAATACTGGCCGTTTCAGTGGAGCTTGTGCTATTTTGGAGCAGACTTCGGAAAGGGAATTACTGCTTTTTGCTTGTCGTCATCATATTTATGAGTTGGTCCTTAAAGCTTATTTTAAAACCAAGGTAAAGCAAATTACAAGTAGGCCAGATATTCCAATTTTCAAAACGTTAAGAGGTAATTGGAGACATATTATCACCGATAATATTGAGTCACCTCTGAATTTCGTTAAAACAAATATTGCTGAGACAAAAATTACATCTTTTTTAACTTTTCATAAGACCTGGAAAAACCTTTTGTTAGAGACGATTGCCGTGAATTGGTGGAACTATGCGTTGTGTTCCTAGATAGAGATACAGAGAATAAACTAAAACTCAGGCCCCCTGGATTTTTGCATCAAGCGCGATGGATGGCGAGAGTGATCTATTTCATAAAAATATGTTTGCTTCAATCGCAACTTAAAATTACTGCAAAAGACAAAAACGCTCTACAAGATGTTTGCTTATTTATCGTCACCTTGGCTCGAATGCACAGTGGCAATTGAAGCACGTAACCAAGACTTTGACAGCTCTAAAAGAATATGAAAAAGTAGACGCGACAAGTTACAAGGCATCCATGAGCAAGGTTGTTCATCATTTATGGTATTTTTGTGAAGAACCAGTCATGTTATCACTCTTTGATGAAGAAGTTGATTTCAAAACAAAGGCAAAAATAATTGTTAATTTAAACAGAGATGAAAGTCCAGATTCCACAAAACGCTATATCCCATCGAAGGAAAAAATTACGCAAAAGTTCTTTAGTAAGCTATATATTTTCTTATTTCTTTTTTGAAAGTTTCGTGGCTTTTTCAAACTGTTTTTTCTTCCTTTCAGATATGACGCTGGATGATTTTGTGTCATAAAGAAGCAAACAGTTTCTATCTCGATTGCAGATCGACGACAGTTTTCTTCGAGAGGATGTATCTTCTTGGGGTGACAATCCTACTTTTTTGGTAGCTAGAGGACGAATAAGTCGTTTGAAGGTCGTAAATGACACTGATGAAAGAGCTGTCACATTAATGCAAGATTTTAATGGACTTATCACGGCTGAAGAAGAGCAAAAACATTTTTTGTTGCATTGTGTTCAGGAACATAAAAATCTGTATGCAGACTGCAAAAAAACTACACTAAAGAGAAGTTATCCTAATTAATTATTATTATAATTTGTATTTGAATAAAAGTTTGTGTGGATCTTATTTTATTTTTACTCATATTTACTTTATTTGTTTCATTTTAACTAGTTTTGGATCAAACCAAAATGTCAGGCCAGAACACATTTTTTATTAAACTTCAGAGCTCAGTCGGCACGGGTTGCAATCATGCTACAAATATGAAATTTCATATTTAAGTACATTTTAGCATCTATAAAAAAAGCAGAGGGTATGCGTTTCGAAGTTGTATAAAAAAAAATTTTTTTTTTGCCATATAAGGGACACCCTAATATATATATATATATATATATATATATATATATATATATATATATATATATAAATATATATATATATATATATATATATATATATATATATATATATATATATATATATATATATATATATATATATATATATATATATACATATATATATATATATATATATATATATATATATATATATATATATATATATATATATATATATATATATATATATATATATATATATATATATATATATATATATATATATAAATATATTTATTCATCTATTGATTTGCTTGATAGTTTCCTTCTCTCTTCATATTTCAATTGAATATCAGAATTCTTACAGAACAGACCTCAGAATGTAAACTTTTATTACTTGTTAATGTTTCGATACAAATTCAAGCTTCAATATAATTTTGAAGATAATAGTTTCCATTGAAATTTCAATGAAATTTTCGAATTTCAAAGTTTCGGTGGAGCTTGATTTTTTCATTGAAAGAAGAACAAGAATTATAAGTTTTGCAAGTGAATATTTTGAATTCGAAAAAAATTTCAATAAAATGATTCACAGAATATTCATGTACTCTTTTTATTTCATGGAATTTTAAAATTCTCTTTTAATCAATCTCTAAGAGTTGATACAATGAATATTGCCTCTACAAATTCGCAGTAAAATTCAGATATCTATTTATCTAATTATTCGCTTTATGCGTTAATGAAATATATTCATTTGATTTTTATCATCCAATTCATCATTTCCCATTTCAGTGAATTTTGTCAAGAATTATAGGTTTTTCATTTCTCTTGTTAACTGATATCTGGAGTAGATTGATAATTAGAAGCAAAATGAAAAATATGAATTTGTCGCGTATACGTGAAATCTCGTATAAACGTGAAATATTTATATGAACATTTCACATTTTCAAATATCGATCGAAATCAATTCTAATGAAACACATAAGTAGTAAACTTGACCTTTACAATTCTCGACCAGGAATTCGAAACCTATTTAGCAGTTTCATATGCATGAACTACGAAATCACATCACCTTAAGGCGCCGCTAACGGTATCTGTTCTTTCTTGTTGAAAACCATTCATTCAATGTATAATTTATTGAATTTTCGTTCAAAAACTTCATTTGATAGAAAATAGTTCGAGTGATTTTTGCCCTTCTTCTTTGGAGAATATTTGGAGAATATTATCTAAAACAGATATTTCTAGTACCTTCTTCAACGAGAATCGAGAAATTGGGTAGATATTAGTCGACAATAATGCCCTACTAGTTCATTAGAGATTTGATATTATACAACTTGCTCCTCAGCTTTTCCATCTCGATCTTAGTCTTTGTGAATTCTATAGTTCAGTTCTTTTACCTACTCTTAACAGAGTAGGTGGGTCAATATTTCGACATATTTCGAAATATGTGGAAGCTATTTCGAGATATGCTTAATAGAATCAAAACAGATTGATGGAATTAATCTGAGAACATAAATCCGAGAACATAAAATTGGTGGTATGATATTTTTTATGAATCATCTTGTTATTGATATTATTTTATATTGTTATTGTTTTTCAACTTTTTCCTACATTCAACAATTTCAGATAACCTAGATCAGATCATTCAAATATCTCAGCTACCTGAAATGTTCAAAGATTCGCAAGTCATGAGAAATTCTCAGCATATCATTCTCAAATCGTTACTGATTATTTGACTAGATGCGCGCTACATAAGAAATATTTGAGTTTGGAATGCATATCTGTATTCTCATCGACAGACAAAAAATTATCAACTAGTTTTCGAGTGGACTTTTACTTCAGTATAACAAATGTGCTTATACTATAATCTTATGGATATTATATTGTATATATATATATATATATATATATATATATATATATATATATATATATATATATATATATATAATCATCATCATGATCAACCTCTGTCTGTCCACTGCAGCACGAAGCCCTCCCCCTGTATTTGCAAGTGACATATCCATAGGTGGTATTTGGCAATAGACCGCCACGCTTGCTAGGCGGGTTGGCGAGTTCAACTTCAGCCGCCCAATGTAGGTACAGACACTGTTTGTAGCCGCCCAATGTGGGTGCAGACGCTAAGGCGACACTGGCAGTACTGATGCTATTACAGTAGCAGAGAATATATATATATATATATATATATATATATATATATATATATATATATATATATATATATATATAATAGGAGACCAGCCAGACGTTTTCTCTGCTACTGCAACAGAGTAAACAGTACTGCAAGTGTCACTAGTAGCGACTGCACCCACACTGGGCGGCTACAAACAGCGAATGTACCTACTACATTGGGCGTCTGAAGTTAAACTGCGATACTGCGAAACCCGCCTAGCAAACGTGGCGTTTCATTGCCAAATACCCCTATGGATATGTCAAGCATAAAACACAAAATACCTTAGGTGGGTAGATCTGGTGTAACCAGTTCAAAATCCCACACTGACAATTCAGTCTGCCTCATGGATTCTGGAGGAGGCAAAAATTTTATTTCCATTCCGCGTACGAAAAAAGAGCAACACACACAACTCCACATCTGCACGTACAACTGTCGAACGCTTTCAAGCAGAGCAAAACTTCTAGAATTGGAGAACGAACTCAGTAACACCGAATAGGATATCGTTGGTCTCTCTGAAGTAAGAAGAAAGGGCGAAGGTCTGATCGAGTTCAGGAGTGGCTACATGTACTACTACCGAGGAACTGATACCGGAAGAACCAGTGGTACAGGTTTCATTGTGAATCGACGAATGAACCATCATATCACCTGCTACGAGAACACCTCAGATAGAGTCTCCAAAATCGAGACGACCATATCACGGCGATACAAGCTCATGATTCTTCAGGTCTATTCCCCAACGGGTTCCTACACTGACGATCAGGTCGAGGTGTTCTACGAAAAGGTACAACATATTCATGAAAGCAGCAGCGCATACTTCTAAATGGTTATAGGCGAATTCAATGCTCAAATTGGAAAAAACAACCCGGAGCGCGGTCGGTTGGAGGTTTCGGATATGACATGCGAAATGATCGAGGAAGCAGAATGACGGAGTTTGCGGAGGCTTGTTCTCTCGTTGTATCGAATAGCATGGTTCAGAAGAAGCCAACCCGAAAATGGACTTGGCATGGGCCTAACAACATCAAAAAGGAACTTGACTAAATACTTCTGAACAGAAGACGGAGCCTTCGCTCTTGTGGTGTGCTGAACCAGTTCGACGCAGGAAGTTATCACCGCATGGTAAAATGTTTAGTCTGCCTTGATGTCAAGCTGTAGAGGAGAAAGCTTCTCAAGTGCCAAGAGAAACGAGTCAACATCGGAAACCTGGGAATGAAATCCGACGAATTCGACAGGGAAATCTCTGACCAGCTTGCTCTCGGGCCGACAGAGACAAAAGATGCGCTGCTGAACGCTATGAAATAAGCGGCTCTCAAGGTGGAAGGATATCAAAGTGTTCAAAAAATTTCCAAATTAGTTGATGAAACGAAAGCACTCCGAGATAAAAGCAGAAAAATGAGAGCTTCACTGAGAACTAGAGAAGCCAAAGGAACGAATATGCGTCACTGATTGCATTTGTGAAGAGAAGAGTCAGAAGGGATGTGTGGAAATACAACACAAAAACAGTGAGGCAGGCTCTAGAAGATGCAAGCAGCTATAAGAAAGCTATCCAGAAGAACATGATAGGGAAACATCAGATAATCGCGCCCAAAAATTCAAGTGGAAACCGAAATTCTTAAAGTCGCCAGTGAGTTTTACAAACACCTCTATAGCAATAACTGTAATCATCTTCAGATAATATGGGATGAAAAGTCACTGGAACTTCTGGCTTCAGAAACTAGCCGGCACCTCTTCGGGTGAGGATGATCTCACAGTGGATGTTATCGAGTCAGGGGGGCCAGTACTTCATCGCATTCTATCGAGGCTCTTCAGCGACTGTTTGAAAAAAAAATTCTCACCTTGTAGAAAAACGCGTCCATGGTTCTGCTCCATGAGAAAGGGGATGCAGAGGACCTGAGAAACTACACACCGATAAGTTTACTCCCCACAGCATATAAGATCTCAATGAAGATAATTACTAACCGCTCATCGGGGCAACTGGATTCTTATCAGCCAATACAATAGACACGCTATAGGAAGTAACATAGTGACTTCCTGAAGCCTGGATGGATCACATTTTCACCATCCGCGAAGTGATATCAAGATGCAATGAATATGCAATTAAATGAGAGGTAATAATAGAAACTTAAAATCACTGACTGAACAATTCTTCATTCGACTAGTTTCGCTTTTTACAGCATTATCAAGAATAAAGTCGAATGAAAAATTGATCAGTTGCATTGATCTGCTTAAAACTCTAGCTGCAACCACCTCATTACTGAGGATAGGAATATCATCTTGCTATACCGAGCTAATCCAGAATATATACGAGCATGCAACAGCAACTATCAAAATAGACAAATACTCGAAAAAATTACCAACAATGAGAGGCGTTAGACAGGGAGACCCATTTTCCTCAAAACTGTTCTCAGCTGCTTTGCAGTGTATGTTCCAGAAGCTCCACTGGAGCGAGAAAGAAATCAAGATGAAGGGCCGCTACCTTAGCCCCTTAAGGTTCGCTGACGATATAGTCCTGTTATCCCACGATGCTACTGATCTTCAAAAGCGCATCAATGAACTGAACATTGCGAGCAAAGAAATAGGTCTGGATATGAACACCGCAAAAAAACAAAGATGATGCTGAACCATATCTGCACCAGAGAGCAAATGGAGCGTCTTAGACATATCTGGGACTGATTGTCAGAGGAAATAGAGATATTACACCAGAGATCATTCAAAGAAACAGAACAGCTTAATGTATAATTTGATTAATGCGTCTTACTGAAAATACCAGTTCTCAGTAAGTGCAGTGTCAGATCATTATCTTATCATATACTGAATTGTCTACTGATCTACTGAAAGCTACCCCGGTAGGTCAAAATTTTGTGTCGTAAACAAAGTACTTGTATCGATTCTTTACCCCCATGAAAAAGCATTTATCGCTTTTTGATTAGTTTAGTAGGAAGATGTTTGGCCGATATTTTTGTCTGTTGTGCTTCGCGTTTTTCCTGGATGAATTTCTGTATGGTGAATGCATCGACATCATCTCGGAATTTTCATATAAATATCCAAATTTTTATCTTCTGGGTTTTTATAGATGCTTTCTAATAAATATTTACTGTTTTCTTCATCTATGATAAGTTTTCGTTAGAATTTTTTCCTTCGGAATACATAAACATCTTTTCATTCACCAAGTTAATTATATCATCCAAAGTATTTCTGTTATTCTGTTCTTCAGTAGTGGCACTCAATACTTGTCGGGTTATTATATTTTTTCTCTTAGTGATTGCTTATGCGTATAAAGTTTCGTTTTGATATGGAATGTATTTTTAGCCTTGACGGTAATTGCTGATACTGACGGTAAAATTTGCGATATTGTTACCATTTCTCTCAGTATACGGAACTTCTATATATTGTCTACTTGACAGTTGTAGGGATTGCTTGCTATTTGCATCATTGGTTTTGTTCACTAACCTTAACTCTGTTTATGTTTCACCAACCTTTTCAACCTCAACTGCTTGAAGTATTACGGATAGTAATTTCACATTCAATTCTTATAAGATATTTTCAGCTCCCATCTCTTTTATTATTCGCTCAATAACGTTTTACTTGCGGAGGCTTTCTGCTTCAAAAGATTCGTCCTCCACTTTAAATGTGTCCTCTAGTACACACTCATGATTATTATCCTACGCTCGTGCTGTCGAAAAGTATTCTGGATGATAAATTACATTAACTTGATGCACGATTCGTTTTATTCACACTTACCCGTTTGCAGTATTGTGATTGCAGTTTATTTGCTCTATAATAATTCTATTTTCGCGAACTTCAAAATAGCCTTCGTTATCGCCCGACATTTTTATATATATCTTACGTTTTGGTCGTCATTCCAACCATTTCGAAATATATTCTTGGTAAAATGTCATAGTAAACTCAAAAATAAGAATACGTTATATGCTAAAATATCCACACATATGCACACAAAAACCATAAAAAAATCAAAGGTTATGAATTTATACATATGTTCTAGACCTTCAAAACATGAACGGAAAATGAATATGATGAATGAACCGAAAATTCAAATTGAAAATTGTTATGGTTGAAAATCCCCGAAAACATAGGGCTAACAATTTAGTTACCCTCTGTGCCTCTCTCACGGCTTCTCTAAAAGGTAACTGCGGAGCAAATCAACCTCCTATTTTAAGACAAAAATCTTTCAATAATTTCTTGGTTCTTCTAATCTACTTAATTTCCTAGTTCTCTAGTTCCTAGTTCGCTGGTGAATTCCCTCATTGCACATAATTTATTTCATTTGAAATGTACTAAGAGAGACAGCAAATATTTACATTAAACTGCTGCACATGAACATGTTTTCGATAGGTCAGTTAATCATTTCTCATATTTGTTGAGGTTGAAATAAAACCATCGAAATGAATATATGAGCGTAAGTTGATCATATTCATATCGTAAAGTGAGAAATTCCAAATATGAAATATGTAATCAAATAAATCATTTACCGTAATTATTCGAGAATATTTCTACATCACACCTCATTATAAAGTTCCATTTAATATTTATTCTCAATGGTTTTATAGAAATGGCCATGATGTAAACTTCAAGAAAGCAATTTCCTTAATCCGTTGTGAATATCACATTATCATCATACTATTAGGAACATGTAGTCTTACATTTAGTGATAAAGTGAGATATAGATCGGAAAATTTGATTTTGTGTGGAAAAGTCGCAGTGTTGCTTCAATTACTATTTTGTCGGTAAAATTAATTGGATTGTACTGAAAAATTGAAAAATATTAATAATTTATGCCCTGAGAGCTGGAACAAAAATAAACAATGAAATGAAAAACAAAATGAATCAATTTAAAGATAAAATAAAATACAATAAATTCTTATGGCCGATGAACAGACGTTTCGGTTAGTAATATATCTCTGACCGTTCTCAAGTGTAAACTCTGTATTTACATATACGTGTATAATATATATATATACATATATATATATATATATATATATATATATATATATATATATATATATATATATATATATATATATATATATATATATATATATATATATATATATATATATATTATCAAGCAACTCAAAAACAACAAAGCAGCAGGAGAAGATGGGATTATTGCGGAACTCTGAAACTGAACGATACTACTTTGACCCAAAAACTTCATCATTTAATATCAGAAATCTGGAGAACGGAACAGATACCAGAGGATTGAAATGCGCGTTGATACATCCATTGCACAAAAAGAGGGACAAAATGGATATCAATAATTACAGGGGAATTTCCTTACTCCTGGTTGCGTACAAAATACTTTCTAAAGCACTCCTAACCAGAGTAGAACACCAAGCGGATCCACTAATTGGGGAATACCAAGCTGGATTCAGAAAAGGCCGATCATATGCTGAACAGATCTGGACTTTGAAGACGATATTACAGATGAGGAAATGTAGAAATACAGTGATCACATTCATTGACTTCAAGAAAGCATATGACTCGGTAGACCGCGAAACCCTTTTCGAAATCATGAAAGAATTTGGAATCGATCGAAAGACCCGAACAATTATAAAACAGACACTTACAGGTACAACTTCCAAGGTAAAATTTGTGGGCGAAATATCAGATCCCTTCGAAATCAAAACCGGTGTGCGGCAGGGGGACGGACTTTCGCCAATTCTTTTCAATATTGTTTTAGAAAAGATCATAAGGGAATGGGAACTTCACGTGAAGGGCATACAAGTGAGTATCAAAAAAGAAAATACAATAAATGTCAAATGTCGCCTTTGCAGACGATTTTGCTATCATCACAGACAACAGAACTGAAGCCATTCGCGCCGTGGAAGAACTACATGAAATTGCGCAGAAAACCGGGTTACAAATTTCTTATGATAAAACCAAATACATGGAAAGAAAACCAAAAAATAAATCTTCTCTTATGACAAAACACGGTGAAATTCTGCAGGTAGGCCATTTTAAATACCTCGGGGAAGTTATACAGTCCTCAGGTTTAAACCGAATCGCTAATGAACAGAGAATAACCAAGCTCCAAAGGGCCTACAAACTAACATGGGCTGACTATAACAATAAGTGCATTTCGAGAGGCGCCAAATTCAGGCATTATAACACAACGATTCTTCCAGAAGCAATATACGCAGCTGAAACAATGGTTATTCGCGGCCATTCAAGAATTAGAGAAATAGAAAAACAAGAACGAAAAATTCTCAGAAAGATTTACGGGCCAATCAATAGAAACGGTATTTGGATGAAAAGACCTCAAAATGAACTGTATCAAAAGACAAATACGATAACGGAAGAAATCAGAAAACGACGAGCAAAGTTCTATGCACATGTCCACAGAATGAAAAAGTCCAGAATACCGAAGAAACTACTCAATATAATTATGAATAGCAAATGCGGAACAGAGTGGCTAAAAGGGGTCCAAAAGGATATCAATAATTACAGGGGAATTTCCTTACTCCTGGTTGCGTACAAAATACTTTCTAAAGCACTCCTAACCAGAGTAGAACACCAAGCGGATCCACTAATTGGGGAATACCAAGCTGGATTCAGAAAAGGCCGATCATGTGCTGAACAGATCTGGACTTTGAAGACGATATTACAGATGAGGAAATGTAGAAATACAGTGATCACATTCATTGACTTCAAGAAAGCATATGACTCGGTAGACCGCGAAACCCTTTTCGAAATCATGAAAGAATTTGGAATCGATCGAAAGACCCGAACAATTATAAAACAGACACTTACAGGTACAACTTCCAAGGTAAAATTTGTGGGCGAAATATCAGATCCCTTCGAAATCAAAACCGGTGTGCGGCAGGGGGACGGACTTTCGCCAATTCTTTTCAATATTGTTTTAGAAAAGATCATAAGGGAATGGGAACTTCACGTGAAGGGCATACAAGTGAGTATCAAAAAAGAAAATACAATAAATGTCAAATGTCGCCTTTGCAGACGATATTGCTATCATCACAGACAACAGAACTGAAGCCATTCGCGCCGTGGAAGAACTACATGAAATTGCGCAGAAAACCGGGTTACAAATTTCTTATGATAAAACCAAATACATGGAAAGAAAACCAAAAAATAAATCTTCTCTTATGACAAAACACGGTGAAATTCTGCAGGTAGGCCATTTTAAATACCTCGGGGAAGTTATACAGTCCTCAGGTTTAAACCGAATCGCTAATGAACAGAGAATAACCAAGCTCCAAAGGGCCTACAAACTAACATGGGCTGACTATAACAATAAGTGCATTTCGAGAGGCGCCAAATTGAGGCATTATAACACAACGATTCTTCCAGAAGCAATATACGCAGCTGAAACAATGGTTATTCGCGGCCATTCAAGAATTAGAGAAATAGAAAAACAAGAACGAAAAATTCTCAGAAAGATTTACGGGCCAATCAATAGAAACGGTATTTGGATGAAAAGACCTCAAAATGAACTGTATCAAAAGACAAATACGATAACGGAAGAAATCAGAAAACGACGAGCAAAGTTCTATGCACATGTCCACAGAATGAAAAAGTCCAGAATACCGAAGAAACTACTCAATATAATTATGAATAGCAAATGCGGAACAGAGTGGCTAAAAGAGGTCCAAAAGGATCTACAACAGATCAATATAAAAAATCTCGAAGATCGCACTGAATGTCGCTATAAAATCGCACATATAAAGTTTGAGCAAAAATTAAATCGTCAACCTGGAGTAAAGTGGACAGATGAACGGAAGAAAGAGCATTCAGAGAGAATGAAGCTCTCCTCATGGGGAACAATCGAAATAATAATAAAAATAATATATATATATATATATATATATATATATATATATATATATATATATATATATATATATATATATATATATATATATATATATATATATATATATATATATATATATATATATATTTATATATATATATATATATATATATATATATATATATATAGCTTCAAGATTCACAAGTCATTCAATACTAGTAAATACTGAGACTCTTAATCGAAATATTTCAAATGAAATTCTCAGGGAGCTGTCTACACAAATGTTGTCAACGAGAACGAACCCATCACTTTCAAGAGTGAATATTAAGAGCGTTTCGAAAAGTTCATCGATCTTGTCGAATGATAATAGGATACAATTGTTTCATCATTATTATGAATCATCAGTCCATATTTAATCAATCAATCAAAAATCAATGAATTTCAAAACGAACAGGGGTCCTATACCAAATTGAGGACAATTTTACCGAGTGAAATATTCACTTAGGTTCCCTCTATCGGAGAAAGGACGTATAAACTCTCCCTGACGTTCAAGATTCCTACTCATGACAACAAGAGTGAGAGTAGAAGGCTTTTTAGATTTTTCTGTAGTGCTCGATTTAAATATCTACAAAGCCTTCTACTATCACTCTTGTTGTCATGAGTAGGAATCTTGAACGGCAGGGAGAGTTTATACGTCCTTTCTCCGATAGAGGGAGCCTAAGTGAATATTTCACTCGGTAAAATTGTCCTCAATTTGGTATAGGACCTAGGTTCGTTTCGAAAGTCATCGATTCTTGATTGATTGATTAAATATGGACTGATGATTCATAATAATGATGAAACAATTGTATCCTATTATCATTCGACAAGATCGATGAACTTTTCGAAACGCTCTTAATATTCACTCTTGAAAGTGATGGGTTCGTTCTCGTTGACAACATTTGTGTAGACAGCTCCTGAGAATTTTATTTGAAATAATTCGATATTTCGATTAAGAGTCTCAGTATTTACTATATATATATATATATATATATATATATATATATATATATATATATATATATATATATATATATATATATATATATATACACATATATATATATATATATATATAATATATGTAATATATATATATATTACATATATATATATAATATATATATATATATATATATATATATATATATATATATATATATATATATATATATATATATATATATATATATATATATATATATATATATATATATATATATATATATATATATATATATATATATATATATATATATATATATATATATATATATATATATATATATATATATATATATATATATATATCGCATCTCTAGGAATCAATGGAAAAACCTAAAAACATCAAACATTTCACACATCTAAATACACTCCATGTATTCATAGAGTGGATTTCTGCGAGACAGGGATAACCGATCGTTTTTCTAGCGCAACCTTTATAGCATTATCTCATCAAATAAGATGAATTTTCGTGATATTCGTTACAAAATTATGAATCACTATTTTATTTGATCAGAACATGTGAGATATCCAATGTTGGATATGTTCATGTTTGTCTAACGGGTGATTTTTTTAAGAGTTAAGTTTTTCACGTTGGTGGCACTGGTTGTTGACACTCTGCCATTTCATCATGGAAAGACTTACGAACGAGCAACGATTGCTAATTGTTGAAATTTACTATAAAAATTCGTGCTCTGTGAAAAATGTATATCGTTTGTTACGACCATATTATGGTCGTCATATTCCACCTGGTGAATCAACAATTCGTGCTGTTATCACCAATTTTCGCACGCGTACAGTGCGTAAGGCAAAATGGTCATCATTCGTACGCGGGGCACATTCATACCGTTAGTATAACTAAAAATCTAAACAGCACACAAACACACCTTTGCTTGTGTGAGTCTACATACCGGCCAGCATGTTGCTAGCGAAGTGTCGCGCGCGCCAGTTCCACTACGGTGTATCAACAAGACGCAACGTGTTTTCTCGCACGGTGAGTAATTTTTTTTACCTATATTTAGTTCGTAATTGTATGCAGAATTTGTAATGTTTTTGACAATGTAATAATTATTAATAAATGTTAACATTGTTTATTTTGAATTAATAATTGATGAGGCCGATACTTGATGTAAATCGATAAACATAACAAAACAATTGTTAAACTGATTTACACATATATTAAAAATAATAATACTGCATGACGTACGTTTCGAACGTGCCTGAAATAATAGATAATATGATATTAAAGAAAAACTTCAAAAAGGCGATTGGTTTGGTTTATCCCCTAGTCAAAAACAATATCAACTATAACAGTCTTACATACATCGGTAAGTCCAGTGAAAAACTTAAATTTCTTCTTTTTAAGTATAACATCCACATTGCTTACCGTACTGAAAATAACTTAGAAAATATATCAAAAATAACAAATCTAAAGTCAACAAAAATGAAAAATCCGGTGTATATAAAACTGTGGTAGTTGTGATAAGTTTTATATTGGTAGAACGTTTAGAAGTTTTCAAATAAGAATTTCGGAACATAAACGTAGCTTTGATAATCAGAAGACAGATTCTCATTATGCAAATCATTTGAATAATGAAAATTATATATTCAATTCCGATTTTGAAATTTTGAATACCGCAAACAAGGGAATGAAGCTTAATTTGTTAGAATCACTTCAAATTAATAAATACAAATATTCTGGCAACCTTTTGAACATCCAAATCGATCATACCTCAAGCTCCCTTCTCAATCTTTCCAAAATTACTTAGTTTTCTATATAGTAGTTCAGTATGAATTTAAGTTTATATATTGTATGTATTCGAGAAATTGTCATTAGTCTGCACGTAGCATTTGAAAAGGGTGAATCTCACGTCATGTAGTATTATTTTTGATATATGTGTAAATCAGTTTAACAGTTGTTTCATTTTGTTTATTTTGAGTTATCAAGTAATGTTTTTCTTAAAATAAATTAGAATTTGTTCCGAGTTGTATTTCAATTTTGTGTAGGGCATGGGGTAAATGTGCCCCCTCTATAGTTGTACATTCGTACAACTATAGAGGGGGCACATTCGTACGCGTATGAAGGCTTCCCATTATATTTTATTTTTGTCCACTTTATTTTATTTAAAATATTTCAGAATCATGGTGCGAAAATATAAGAAAGAATGTACGCGTACTCAAGAAGTGGATGAAGAGTCTATGAATTCATCAATGAAAGGACGGTTGTCATATAGAAAAGCTGCATCAAAATACAACATCAAAACATCAACGTTGAAAAGCAGAGTCAAGAAAATTAAATAAAGGTATGATGCAACCATTAGACGTTGAAGTGTTCGGTCCATTCATGGCAAAGTTGAAAATAGCGTTCAACAATTGGCATATGTCGAATCCTGGCAAGGTAGTCAACATTTATAATATTCCAAAACTTGTAAAACTGGCATATTTGAAATCTTTTACCGCCAAAAATATTATCAGTGGATTTGAAAGGCCAGGAATATGGCCTTTCAATGAAATGGTCTTCAGCGATGAAGATTTCGCTCCGATCGACGTGTATGCTTTCGATGATTTCAATATAATAAATATCTTATCCTGAAAAAGGTCCGGTGGTCTAGAACCACAACCATCCACAAACGCGCCAACCGTTGATATACTTGAGCCAGATAGTCGTCAACAGTCACCTTCGTTGCTCCAAAATCTTGAACACATTGTTACCAGAACTGATCAACCTTCCACTTCTGCGATTGAGACTCGATCTGAACCGAGTGCTTATATTCCTATTACACTAGAAGTAATAAGACCTTATCCTTCAGCTTTAAAAATATAAAAACTAATAAAGGAAGAAAACCGGCTGAATCCTCTATATATACATATACACCTTAAAAAATTAACTAGAAGAGAAACATAGACATAAGGAATTGAAAAAAAAGAACAGTAAAGAAAAGCCATAGCCAAAGCAGTGAAACGTAGTTTAAAGGAACTTAACACAGGACAGCAAAAAAATGAAGCTAAGAAAATAGAAAGTGATGAAGATTCAGAGTAATCTGAATCGTATCCAAGCTTTCGGGAGAGATCAATATCTGAAGTTGATTTCGAAATGGACGAAAAAACTGCCAATGATTGTAGTATGGATAATAATTCAAATGTGACACCAGAGAAAATCAAAGATAATTGTTATGTTTTTGTCAAGTTTGAAAAAAAGAATTCTGTTGTTTATTGCGTCGCAAAAGTTATCAGTCATTATTCTAGTACAGAACTAAAAGTACCTTATCTTCGTAAGAGACCGGCATTATCAAGATCATTCTTTTTCCTTAATATAGAAGAGATATACACTCTGTATATCAGCAATGTCACTATGATCCTTCCCGATCATCAACCACCAGCGGGCTGTACACCTATAATGGCTAAACTTTTTACTCCTGGAGTTAATTTAAATAATTATAATGTGCAATTAAGTTTTTAAGTTACAACCAGATGTATAATTACTTACTTTTATATCAGATTGTATAAGGCTGTATCGATCTCAAACAAAATTAATGTGAAGATCTCATTTAGACTGATTAAAAAGGTTAGAATTATCAATGAGTAAACTAAGGAGAAACGATATCACTCGTTATTTTTTTTATAAAGATTTATTGACTATGAGTCAAGTCTAATATTACCAACTAAGCTAGTTCTTTGATGAATAAATATTTTTGTGGAAATAAATAAAAAATAATCACTATATTGGCTTTTCAATTACCCTGTATGAATCTACCCCATGGTGTATGAAAGTACCCCACCTACGAACCTACCTCACGTATGGGGTAGGTTCGTACAAATATCTTATCTTAGAAAAATGCCTAATATTTTAACGTTTAGACGTAATAGATTCGGACTTTTGTTAACAATCTACAATATATTTTTTACACTTGGGTACAAAAACCATCTAAATTCGACAATTAATTATGAAGAAACAAACTAAAACGTAAAAAGTGTACGAAGGGTGACCACCTTCCCCTACTGAAGAGAATATTGGAGCCGTATATTATATACTATAGCCGAATATTTGTTTTGTTTTTCATTTCATTTTGTTTTTATATTCCAGCTCTCAGGACATGAATTATTATAATTTTTCAATTTTTCAGAACAAATCAATTAATTTAACCATTTAGTTGGCATTTAATCATGGTTTGCTTCAGAATTTGAAATGAATTTCATAGGGAATGGAAGTTCGACAAGATAGTAATTTAAACAACATTTTAAACAACATTATTTTTTCCATACAAAAATGAATTTTTAGCGAAGTCCGATCTATATCTCACTTTATCACCAAATGTAAAGGTACATGTTCCTTTAAAGTCCGGTAGGCAGCGATATTGTTTAGAGAGTAATTTCATACCAATTGTAAATTATAACAACAATAGTTTGTTTTCCCTGAACACATTACTGCTAAGAAACGGTATGAAAATGTCAATCTTATGAAAATTTGCTCAAAAAATGTTTATACCCAGCAAAAATGTATTGAATACTTGTTTCATTATTGACATATTTTGAAGTAATAATCGTCAGATATATTGACGAGGAGGGAATTTATGTCAGTCATGTGCATGAAATACATCGAAAATTGGAGAAATGAATTTATTTCATACTTATAAAATTTATCCATCCAACTTTTTATAAATAACCTTCAGCTATATTTTTGATGAGGGTATGATCGTCGGTCAGAACGATGAACATTAGATACTGGTTAATTCAGTTAGAGTTATACAACCCTACGTAAAAAATACACTTATGACAAGTAGAAGAAAGCGAATGTTGAATCTAAGAAAACATTGACATTTTCCTTGGGCATTTCCTCTGGGTATTCCAAACCCACCTGAAGCGGCTTCAAAAGTTCAGGTAAACTCCCACATTTTTAAATCCTACCCTCCGCTGTTGATTGTCCCATAATATTTTTACTTCTATATCCATAACCCACAGACATCGTTGTCACTTGTGTGATACAACATGTGAATACTCCTGGACATCAAATAGGATATGAAGATGTTGTAATTCTTGAGATGGAGAAGCAAAGATTAAAATGATTTCTTTAGAAATCGTGCATATCAATAGAAACCAAAACTGTACGAATAAGAGATGCGACCTTAACAGCCTGTGTGAAATATATTCCCTACATTCTCAGTTTGCACGGTTGAATTTCGTGCGAATGCCGAGTAGATGGAACGTTCCACTTTATAACTTCTCGATTACCAATATTCTTGTCGCTAATCTATGAATTTCAACTGTTGTTAAGTTCTGCTTTTGCTTCGGAATAACGTAAATCCTCGAAGATGGAAGACGGAAACACCTACGAAAGCTTGGTGAAGAATAAAATAGTATATATATATATATATATATATATATATATATATATATATATATTAATATATATATATATATATATATATATATATATATATATATAATATATATATATATATATATATATATATATATATATATATATATATATATATATATATATATATATATATATATATATATATATATATATATATATATATATATATATATATATATATTAATATATATATATATATATATATATATATATATATATTATACTAGTAAATACTGAGACTCTTAGTCGAAGTATCCAACTATTTCCAATAAAACTCTCAGGGAGCTGTCTACACAGATGTTATCAACGAAACCGAAGTCATCACTTTCAACGAGAGTGAATATTAAGAGCGTTTCGAAAAATTCATCGATCTTGTTGAATGATAATAGGATACAATTGTTTCATCATTATTATGAATCATCAGTCCATATTTAATCTATCAACCAAGAATCGATGCTTTTCTTTCTTTCACTTTCTATTTTTCTCATTTTAAGAATTTTTGTATACTTGTTTTGTTTACATTTCAGGAGAAAAATTCTCCTGTTACTACTTTTCTACAGTTTTTCAGTTATTTCAAAGTATTTTCTCATATTAATATTCAGTTTTCTTTCATGTAATATTGGTGTATTCATGATTGCTTGCTAAAATGTGTTTTCATTGTAGGATTGTTTACTCATGCAGAATTTCCCCCATAACAAATATATCATTGAATTTAGATCTATTACCTAGTTATTCAAACAAATGAATCTGGTTAATGATTGTATATTATAATAAGTTCCTAATTATCAATAGGTCTAATACCCAATTACAGAAGATAATAATATATTGTATAATAATGTATCATGAATAATAACTAAATAAATAAAATGAAAGAGAAATAACAAAGATCTCAATCTAATCTGAAAAACTGAAATAGTAACTGATAACTGAATAATAGCATTTGATGGAATAATACAGAGAATTCTGTAGCATGAGAATTTTGCCTAGGAACACGAAATTTCAAAGCCGATAATTGAGGAGGACAATCAATAATGTTGTGAAGTAATTTGTACAAAAACTTGAGTGATAAAGTGTCTCTCCTGTCCTGTTATGAGATTAATCTAAATCGAATCAATAATTCGTTAGGATTGACTCCTCATGGATAAACTTTAACTTCCTCCAAACTAAAAATTTCGGGAACCTTCTCTGAATGGCCTCAAGATGGCGTTGATGGCAAGTGTAAATAAGACGCTAGATCATGCTGACATACTCCAAGCTGCTACGGATCAGGGCGTTAAATAGTCCGATGTATTTTGAGGAATTATTGAAATATTTGCCATTGCGTGTAACGAATCCACATATTTTCGAGGCAGATGAAATAAGTTAGGTGATGTGTGCAATGAAGGAAACCTTGTGATCAAAGACTACACCAAGATATCTCACCTTCTTAGAACGAGAAGGAACTTGACCACCAACGCTATAATCACACTCAATTTTATCTCTTATCCTTGTGTAAAAGACAACATCATACTTTGACACATTCAAACTTAAATAATTATCCTCACACCAACTAGCAACATGGTACAGCGCGAGCTGAAGTTGAACTCATTTTTGTCTTGTGATCTAATTTCATAATAGAGTTTCAAATCGTCCGCGAACATCAAATAGGGAGAGTGAATATTATCCATCAGATCATTTACGAATAGAATAAGTAACAGTGGCCGAATATTAGACCCTTGAGGTACTCCAGATGTAGGTATGAAGTCAGACTACCCTCTAGTTGTACGAATTGACGTCGGCCAACCAGATAAGAATGGAAAAGGTTGGTGAGGCTATCAGAGAATTAAAATTTGTTGCGTAAATTCTGTTTAAGGAGCATATGTCGCAAGATTGTTAAAGATACTCAAGAAAAATTGTCGCTATTATGCGATTCAGTAAGTATCTAATATTCAAAGTGTACCTACCTTCAATTCTTTCGATAATTTTTTTTCACGAATTATTCAGAAGAATTTTATATCAGAGCTGGCTATGTGAAACATGTACAATGAGATCCCTCCATTTTCCTTCAAGTAATTAATGTTGAAGAATATTGAAATCGGTGCCCACATTCGTTGGAGACTAAAGAGAATAACCGTTTCGTACCTACTACAAAGTACGAATTGTTTCATTGAACACAAATGCAAAAATTGAAGCATATCTGAAAAACTTTCAGGTTTCACCAAAGTGCTTTGTCAATCGAAAATAATTCATTTTTGTCTGAATATAGTGCTTTTTTATGAACATTTCGTAGGTGGCATCCAGAAATCTAATTTTTTAATAACATCTGAGAAAATAGTTACAAAACCTTTTATTTGTGAAAGTTAACGCCGGTTCCGAACGGCCAATGGGCTTTTAATCAATGTACATTACCCAACAATCATCATCATTAAACTGCTTAAATCATGGACAAACACACACAACCATGACTCTCTGGAGCTCGAACCCGACTCCTACCGTATCATTCGGGTGTTATCACGACTAAGCCACGGAGACCGGCCATACCTACCTAATTTACGACTACGAATTCTCTACATTCTCTGCCAGATATTCTGATAAGATTCAGTTACATATTACGCCAAATTCATATTGCAATAGTTTTTCATAGTGAGAAAAGCTGTAAATTGATTTCTATAAAATTGATATAAAAACATCAGGAACTTGAAAAGCTTTTGGCTATACAACAAAGAAATAGATCTCCGACTTTATATTGAAGAACGTAGAATTTCGTTATAAAGGGACTCACTATGATAGAAATGTAACCAATTTATTAAACTGGTCTATATTTCGATTATTATTATAATCTTCATCAGGACTCTGAAAATAACAGATGTTAACAAATGTCATAACTGAAAAATTTCTTTTCTTACGGCTAACTAGGTTATGACCAACACCATAAGCAGCAGTGTGTGTACTCAAAAAATATATACGATATTATACAGGAACTGGATATTAATACTAAAATATAAAAATTACGAAAAACTAACCAACAATGATAGAACCGATAGATTACAGCTGACAAAGCACAGATAAATGTAACGGAAAAAGAACGAAGGTAAAAGAGTAAACCAGTGTAGAAACAAATGTCATACCGAGCACTTAACACAAAAGGTCTATTAAAACTTAGAGGTTGTTTAAGGAGGAATTATTCAAAATGTTTTGAAAGTAAATAACTGCAAATGCAACTGAGTCTAGCAATATCCGTCCTCTTATTGATGCAATTAACATTTTTATTTATGTGGACCATTTCAAAGAAAATCCTTTTTTGGAGACCACCAGCCATATCCAGTACTCTGAAATTCTCAAAATCAAAGCGATGTCTCTGTTTTGAGAAACGTAGTGCCAATGCACACCTATCAGGATGAAATCTTACATCACTTTTATGGAGTGTCATTCTTCTTTTTATGGTCTGCGATGTTTGACCTATATAGACTCCTTCATAATCCAAGCAAGAAATACTGTAGAAACAGTTTGACATTAAAGATGGAGGCACCTTATCTTTCAATCTTGTAAAACTACTTTTGCTAGTAACGGAATGGTATTTGGCAAGTTTAAGCTCATCTACTTCACCGAGAATATAATACAATTTTGCCGTGAAAGAAGTGAAATATGGCAAGGATCTGTATTCGAATGATGGAGACTGCGAGTTCATGTGTAAACTCTACTCTGTATTAAGGTCGGTTGTAGAGGTGGAAAACGGTGATTTAATAACAGTACTTCATAAGATATTCTTCACGAGTGTTTTTGAATATCCATTATCACTCAGGATCACTTCCAGACGGCCCAGTGAACTCTGACAGTAATCTGTTGACTGATTATATTCAGCTTCATATTTATATTACGATGAGATCGGAAGTGTAGATATTTACCTGAAGAAGCAAGCTTCCGATACCAACCCTACTTGATAATGTTGCCCTCGGATCTAACCACTCTGGTATCCAAAAACGGCACAGATCACTCCGTCTCCATCTCCACAGTAGACTCAATATGCTCATCATAGGAGTTCAAAACATTCAGTATTTCTTCTATTTCATTTCTATTTAGACATAGGATAAGGTCATCTACATATAGATATGAGGCAATTTGAACGACAACATTGGAACACATGTATTGAGTAAAGAAGACAATACTGTAGATGCAACAATGAGACTGAAACAGCCCTCCATGGGACAACCAAACACCTGAGAATAAAATTCATTTTATAAGAGAAATAATTTGTCCCAAAAATTAAGCTTATGATGGATGAAAATTGGTCCTTAGGAATGTTGGTGTGAATAGAAATTCTATGACACTCCTGGTTGATAATTTTTATTATCAGTAGTTTTGATATGTTTGAGAATAAGTTAATATCCAGAGATAATATTACATATTGTGGAGGGATAAATAATCCATTTACTTTCCTAGAGAAAATTGAGACATTCTTAACTGAAAATTTATGATAATCTTCAAAAGAAACACCCAAAATCTCTGAACTGAATTAACACAGGTATGAGGTTGCCCAACGAATCGTGGAAACAATAGGACAAAGTGGGTGATCTCGTTTATGAGTATTACGTAAACCAGATATAGTAGGTGACACGCCTTTGTAACAAGTCAGACTGCTTGCAACTTCCGAAGTGATGTATCCACTGTTTTTGATTTTTTTATTAAGGAGTTCAGTTTATTTTGAAAACCCGTTGTGGAATCAGATTTCAGTTTGTTGTATTCAGATGGGTTTTGTAGTAAAATGGACATCTTTCCTCCATAACCTCCTCTCCTCATAGCTACAGTAACATTTCCCTTATCGGATTGTAATATGATGATGTCGGAATGTTGCTTGTGAAAAAACTTGGTGGATCGAAGCCTATTGTATTCTGAAGTAGATGTTTTGTGGACTTGTGGAAGAAGTTTGTCAAAGCATTGGTGTGATCTGATTCTCAGGATGTCCTGAGTATCAATAGGTGCCAAACTGATAATAGATTATACATCAGCAAAAACCGATCTGATGGGTACTACTTTTGGTGGAGGAGCCTAACTGAGTTTTGTACCCATACTTAATATGGTGGTAGCAACTTTGGAAATTCAGTGTCAGTGCAATTTTTTGAACAATTAATTTGGATTTTCAACTTATTTATATTTGAACGTTTCAAAACAGATAGTTTCTTGTTGAGAATTTTTTTATGATGTTTGTATGTGTTATTGTAGGCTTTCACTCGAGTAAGATTGTGTTTTGTAAATATATTATTTGAAGTTTCGGGATACAGTACTTGTTTGTTTTCTCTATTATAGATTTGACGTGCAAGATGTCACCAAAGGTTATCTCAATTTGCAGAGTCAAGAATTATCACCTTCCAGGTTAAAGAAATCACTTTATTGCTCATACAACTCCCCGGTCCCAGCAATTTAGTAAAACATTTAACATTCTGTACAATATATTTGCGTAATATTCCCGATGATCTGCAATTTCAATAATATTGAAATGCTCAATTATCAAAATGTCAAACTTATTTTTTTTTAGTTTTGAAGAACTTTCTTAAAAATAATGAAGAATTGAATTTTATAAACTACTATAGATATCAAAAACATCAAACTTATTCTTAAAAAAAATCATATCAGTTTTTTTGTATTTTCACATATTCATTTTTAGTATCAGAGGAATATTCCTGCCATAGCATTCGCTTCGGAAGTTTTAGTCTTCTTCACCATGAGGAAACCTCTGAAAAACTCATGGTAAGCCAGGTGATTCTAATGAGTGTGATTTATATATACATATATGTATACATACATATAATTCCATATACATAGTTGAGATTTATATACTTATCCCGAATATGTATATTGAATGGTTTGTGTGTGCGAAATTGATGGTAAATCATGAAAGAATGCATTTTGAGATAAGATGTCTTCTGATTGTTGTGTTTTCATTTTATTTATTTATTTTGTGACGTTTATCAAATTATTCTAAATGGAATTAAGATGATTGATGTCTGTTCTTTCATTAACTGTATTTTCCAAATTTTTACAAATGTGTACCATTTCTGAAACTTCTCTACATTTCTGTCGTTTTCAGTTGCTAAAATCTCTGTATTGTTCAATCAAAATCGTGTTTTTCACTTATTTTATGTTCATGTAAGGCCTTTAGTTGAGTTTTCGCATATATATAAATATATATGTATATATATATATATATTTTGAAAGTTTTTAGCATTAACAGGCTTTTTTAATATGAAAAAGTTTATTTCTGTTGACGTTTCGTTGTTATATTATTTATTAATAATATAACAACGAAACGTCAACAGAAATAAACTTTTTCATATTAAAAAGCCTGTTAATGCTAAAAACTTTCAAAATAAATACCTCAAACAGGCAATAAATCAATTTCAAGAAATATATATATATATATATATATATATATATATATATATATATATATATATATATATATATTATATATATATATATATATATATATATATATATATATATATATATATATATATATATATATATATATATATATATATATATATATATAGCAGTAAATACTGAACTCGTAATCGAAATATATCAAACAAAAATCTCAGGAAGCTGTCTTAACAAATAATTTGAAATATTTCGATTGAGAGTCTCAGTATTTACTAGTAGGTATGAATGATATGAGAATCTTGGAACACAACATCTATCACACTATTACATAATTCGTTTTACAATGTAATCAAAATGTTACTATGTGAAGCATGTACAATGTAATGCCGCCTTCATCCTTCGAGGGAAAATTGTTAGAGAATATTGCAATCGGTGCCTACATTTGTTGAAATCGCTAGACAGTTAGGTACTGTTCGTACTACAAGATACTCATCAGTAGACTCTCGTCCAACGGAAGGCATCCACTTCAATTCTCAAGACTCCTCTTATAACTCAGAAGACCCGAATACATCGAACACTGATTGTTTCGCACATCCTTATCACTTGAGATAATTACTAATTCTGTAACGACTCTGGGGACAATTTCATCATGCTGTTTTCACAGTACATTTCTGAAGTACTAGACTCCACCGGTCAAGTTGATGTGATCTACACAGATTTTCAGAGAGCATTTGATAAAGTTGCTCATGCGCTGTTGGTACAGAAATTACGCAACAAATTTGGATTCTCTGATAGTATCACCAACCTGTTTCATTCTTACCTGGTTGAACGACGTCAATTCGTACAGTCGTCTGAGTTCATACCTACCTCTGGAATACCTCAAGGGTCTGATCTTGGACCACTGTTATTTTGTCTGTTTGTAAATGATCTGATGGATAATATTCATTCTCCACATTTGATGTTCGCAGATGATTTGAAACTATATCATGAAGTTAGATCACAGGACAACTGTGTTCAACTTCAGCTCGAGCTGGACCATGTTGCTAGTTGGTGTGAGGACAATTATTTGAGTTTGAATGTGTCAAACTGTAATGTTGTTTCTTTCACAAGGAAAAGGGATCGCACTGATTGTGATTATAGCGTCGGTGGTCAGGTTCTCTCTCGTTCAGATAAGGCGAGAGATCTTGGTGTAGTCTTCGTCCAGAAGCTTTCCTTCGTCCCACACATCACCCAACTTATTTCATCTGCTGCGAAAATGTACGGATTCGTTATACGTAATGGCAAATATTTCAATAATTCTTCAACACTGATAGGACTATTCAATACCCTAATCTGTAGCAAGTTGGAGTATTGCAGCACGATCTGGCATCCCATTTACACTTGCCATCAACGCCATCTTGAGGCTATTCAGAGAAGGTTCTTGAAATTCACAGTTTGGAGGGAGGATAAAGTTTATCCACAGAGAGGAGTCAATCATAACGAATTATTGAGTCGATTCAGTTTTATCTCATTGCAGAGCAGGAGAGAAACTTTATCACTCAAATTCTTGTACATATTACTGCACAATAGTATTGATTGTCCTCCTCTGTTGTCCGCTTTGAAATTTCGTGTTCTTAGGCAAAATTCTCGTAATACAGAATTATTTCACCTAGAGACTCCGAGGACCAACTACCTTATGCAATCCCCCATTTGGTTCATGAAGTCTACACTGAATAGAATTGCCAGTAATTGTAACATTCACTTTGACTCCATAGAATTTATTATCAGAAGTTATGTGAACAACGAAAATTGATTGAAATGTATTGATTTAAATTGAGTTATTTGTAATATTTCATTGAATGCTATAATGTAGTTATAAGTTACTATTTTTTTTTAATATTAGATTGTTCTCTTTTTTAAATTTTTTGTTTAATTATTTAGTTGAATCTTTCTTCTAATTATTTAGTTATTACTTACTTATGTATTCAATATATAATAATATTATTATTTTCTGTAATTGTGTGTTATACCTGTTGAAAATAAAGAACTTATTATTATTATTATATAACATATATATATATATATATATATATATATATATATATATATATATATATATATATATATATATATATATATATATATATATATATATATATATATATATATATATATATATATATATATATATATATATATATATATATATATATATATCATTATTATATAATAAAACTAAGTCGATAAAATGTGCGTGCCGATAAAACTTAAAAAGGAGTCCCGACACTATAAAGGGACTTATGTGGTGTGGTAGCCCTTTATCCTCCCTCGAACAAGAAAGTTCCCGTTTTAATCTAAAGGGCATGTTTTCAAAGATAAAAGGGACTTTCCGACCCTTCAACTTGGAAATTAAGTGCAGTGGCGCCATCTGTTATCGAATATTTGAACTTCATTCAAGACAACTATGGAGACTATACACTCTATAGTGTCATAGTGTATAGTCTCCATAGTTGTGAGCCATTGCAGCATGTGTAGTAATGGCGCGAAATTTAAAATTCCAATTTCAATAAAATCTCAAATTTCATTTGTTACTATAATAAAATTATTAAATTTTGTGTATTTATACGTCATTATTCAACGTATATTTTGGAGTTAAAGCACATGATTTTAGTTATCCAAATCAGTTCTCAAAATATTTAAAAATTTAGGTTTTTAAATTTCGCGCCTTTACTACATACGCTACCGCTACAGAAGTTAGAAAGTTCCCGTTTTAATTAAGAAACTTTCCAACCTTACAACTTTGGAAATTAAGTGTAGTGGCGCCATCTGTTATCGAATATTTGAACTTCAGTTCCCGTTTTAATTAAGGAACTTTCCAACCTTACAACTTTGGAAATTAAGTGTAGTGGCGCCATCTGTTATCGAATATTTGAACTTCATTCAGGACAACGATTGTTTGGGTTGCATTTCCAAAAGCGTTGCCAGCAATTGTAGCATGTGTAGTAGTGACACAAAATTTAAAATTCCAATTTCAATAAAGTCTTAAATTTAATTTGTTGCTATAATAAAGTTATTAAATTTTGTGTATTTATACGTCATAAGTTAACTTATATTTTGGAGTTAAAGCGACATAATTTTAGTTATGCAAATTAGTTTTCAAAACATTTAAAAATTTAGGTTTTTAAATTTCGCGCCTTCACTACAAATGCTACTGCTACAGAACCTATTATTATGGCGGACGATAATGACCAGAATACTCTAGAAGGTGTGAGAGAGAAAATATTTTCAAATTTTCTCGAATATTCTAGAGCCTAGCTCCCTGAATATATAAGAGCCCGGTGTCGCTCACCAGAGTTAGTTTGATTTGAGCGATTTCAAAACGAAAAGAAAAGAAGTTATCTGTGAGCCTTTATTTAGAAGTATCACGTGTGAGTATTTTTAATAGTGTGTTTAATTAACTCTCGATTTTGAAACGAAATAGAAGAAAGTTGTCTGTGGGTTTTTATCGTGAAATTTCAAATGTGAGTATTTTTAATAGTGTTTAATTAATTCTAATGGTTTTTTTACTTCAAATTGTGATTTTCTTAACCTTCAAACAGTCGCGCGGCGGCGAATTGATGACTTCTATATACTTTTGGCCGTAAACAAAATATCGCTCGACCGCTTGAAGGTTAAAAATATTTTTTTTTTGTCTCAACGTACCCCACGTTTCCGTTACAAAATAATTATCTATAAAATGTTTATTTAATTTATTTTTTATAGAATACAATGCCCAGACGTAAGAGAGGAGGATATTTGGCCAGTTCTGCAGCGAAACGGCGGAAACAAAAAGAATCTCGAAGAAATGAAACGGAAGAAGAGCACGAAGCACGTTTACAGAATCAAAGGGCCAGAATGAGTAACCTGAGAAGCAGAAGAAGCGAAGAAAGAACAGCCAATAAAAGTACTGAAGAGTCGAGAATTTTAAAAGACAATCTAACAAAGGAAGCATTCCACTACGAACCGACGAAAAAATATTACAATCATAAATACGTTGTTATTGGAAAAATGAATAACATTTGCCAGTTCTGCCACGCAAAAAAATTCAGTAAAGAAACACCAGGTCTCTGTTGCATGAATGGAAAAATTCGATTACTATTGAATACTAATTGAAGCACCTCCGCAGGAATTTCTGCATTACATGCTCGGGGAAACACTAGAATCAAAACACTTTCTCCAAAATATAAGATCATATAACTCCTGCTTTCAAATGACTTCTTTCGGTGCTACTTCGACTAACATTAATAGAAATGAATTTGAATATGTATTTTCAATTCAAGGGCAAATTTATCACAAAATAGGATCGTTACTGCCAATGCCTAACGAAGACCATAAATTTCTACAATCGGAAATCTACAATCTACATCGGAAATGAAGAACAAGACATTGATCAACGATGCACAAATTTTAATGGACTGAGACGTGAAATAATCTAAGATGTACAGAGGATCCTACATAAGTATAATCAACTGATTTATATATTCAAAACAACATTAGACCGCATGATTTCTGATGACTATAAAATTGTAATTCGAGCCGATAAAAGACCACGTGGAGAACACGAACGCAGATTTAATGCACCTCAGGTAGATGAAGTCGCCGTTGTAATTGTGGACAACGAAAATACAAGCCGTGACATAATTGTACATCGAAGAAGAAAAGGACTACAACGCATTGCAGAGACACACCGTTCATATGATGCTCTTCAATATCCGTTAATATTTCTGCACGGAGAGGACGGATACCATTTCAATATGAAACAAATTAATCCTGAAACAGGCATAGAAACAAACAAAAAAGTCACTTCTAAGGAGTTCTATGCTTACCGCTTAATGATCAGAGACAATGAAACATATAATTACATACTCAACACTCGCCGTTTATTCCAACAATTCCTGGTAGATATGTACGCAAAAATAGAAGCAGAACGGATGCTTTACATAAGAATGAATCAGAAAAAACTACGCACAGAAGAATACATCCACCTTCGAGACGCGATCATGAATGACGGCAATATTGGCGATATTGAAACAATGGTAATCTTACCCTCATCATACATAGGAAGTCGAAGACATATGCACGAATATACACAAGATGCCATGACCTACGTAAGAAAATATGGACGACCTGATCTCTTCATAACATTTACATGCAATTCATCATGGCCAGAGATCAAAGAACAATTAAAATACGGACAAACCTCCATAGATCGACACGATATAATAGCCCGAGTTTTTCGACAAAAACAAATACGATTTATTGAAGTCATCACAAAATATCACATATTTGAAAATGTTATTTCCTGGCTGTATACAATTGAGTGGCAAAAACGAGGATTACCTCACTCACACAATCTCATATGGCTACACGATAAAATTTATCCCACGGATATCGACAAAATCATCCGAGCTGAATTTCGTGATCCACAAAAAGATCCGGAGCTTTACAACATAGTAGTGAAAAACATGATTCACGGACCATGTGGATCATTAAATTTCAATGCGCCATGCATGAGTGATGGAAAATGTACGAAAAAATATCCAAAACCATACGTGGACGATACCAAAACTGAAGATGACGGCTATCCCAAATATAGAAGACGATCACCGAAAAACGGTGGCTTCACAGCAAAAATACGAATACATAGCAGAGACGAACTGGAAATAGATAATCAATGGGTAGTACCGTATAATCCACTACTTTCCAAAATGTTCCAAGCACATATAAACGTTGAATACTGCAATTCAGTAAAATCTATTAAATATATATGTAAGTACGTAAACAAAGGTAGTGATATGGCAGTATTTCGAATAGTCCAAAATAGCGAACAAAATAACAAAAACGATATGATGCTCATGTACCAAATGGGAAGATATATCAACAGTAACGAAGCAGCGTGGAGGATTTTTAGTTTTCCCATACATGAACGCGAACCAGCTGTGCAACATCTATCAGTACATTTGGAGAATGGACAGAGAGTTTACTTCACAAAAGACTCGGCTAGAAAAATTGCAAGCGAACCACCTCAGAACACAACATTAACAGCTTTCTTCCAACTGTGTCAAACAGATCCATTCGCCAGGAAGTTATTGTATGGCGACGTCCCTATTCATTATACGTGGGACAAAACAAAGAAAATTTTTCAACGTCGAAAACAAGGAATGCCAGACGAGGATCATCCAGAAATCATAAAAAGTAACGCAATAGGTCGAGTATTCACTGTACATCCAAACAATGCCGAATGTTTCTATCTCCGAATGTTGTTACACGAAATACGGGGACCAACAAGTTTTACAGATCTCAGAACCATTAATGGCTACCTATGCCAGACTTACAGAGGAGCATGTCAACGCTTAGGATTATTGGAAAACGACAACCACTGGGAATTAACACTACAAGAAGCCACACTCACAGCTTCAGCTGAACAAATTCGAGAGTTATTCGCTATAATATTAACAACATGTAACCCATCAAACCCAAAACAGCTATGGGACTCTTTCAAAAGGAGTATGAGTGATGATATAATGTACCAAGTCCGACAAGCTAATCCTGAACTAACTATAGAATTCAATGACGAGATCTTCAATGAAACACTCATTCGCTTAGAAGATAAATGTTTAGCAATAAATAATCAAACCTTAGTAGAACTTGGAATGCCAGCACCAAAAAGAAATGCTTTTAGTGTGCTAAACTACGAAAGAAAGAAAAAAGTTACAACATCAATGAACTACTTGAATACATTGCTCACAACAAACTACTTCTCAATGACAATCAAAAAAAGTTTACGACGTTATAATGAGTCGAATAAATAACAATATTGGTGGAATTATTCACTTGGACGCACCAGGAGGCACTGGTAAAACGTTTCTCGTAAATCTAATACTGGCGGAAATACGTGCTAAAAAACACATCGCACTGGCCCTAGCGTCATCTGGCATTGCAGCCACACTTATGGAAGGAGGACGAACTGCCCATTCTGCCTTACAACTACCATTGAATATAGCCGAACAACAATTCCCGGTATGTAAAATCTCAGGAAAATCTGGACGTGGTCAAATTCTAAAACAAGCTAAAATTATCATCTGGGATGAATGCACCATGGCCCATAAAAAATCTATAGAAGCTATGGACAGAACATTACAAGAATTGCGAAAAAACTCTGAAATAATGGGAGGAGCTCTACTCATACTCTCAGGAGATTTTCGACAAACACTTCCAGTTATTCCCAAGTCAACACCAGCAGACGAGATCAGTGCATGCTTGAAAAAATCACATCTCTGGCCACAAGTACAAATACTGCAATTAACAAAAAACATGAGAGTTGAATTATCAAGAGACGAAACGACAGCACAATTTGCTAAAATACTTTTACAAATCGGCAAAGGTACATATCCTACTGACCAAACGACCGGCCTCATTGAACTCAATAGTGATTTCTGTAATATAGCAACTACTGAAGATGAACTAATCGACAAAATTTATCCAAATATTAATCAGAACTATACTAATGCAGAGTGGTTATTTCAAAGAGCAATTTTGGCCACTAAAAATAATATTGTTAACGATATCAATTTTAATATTCTAAGAAGAGAAAATATATAAATCGATCGACACGATTGTATCCATTGAAGAAAGTGCCAACTTCCCCACTGAATTTCTAAACTCTTCACAAGTACCAGGAATGCCATTACACTGCCTTCGTCTGAAAATTGGAACTCCAATCATACTACTAAGAAATCTCAACTCCCCAAAATTATGTAATGGAACGAGGATGATCGTAAAACAGCTATCGAATAATATCATTGAAGCTGAACTTATTTCTGGAAAGACCAAAGGACAGACAGTATTTATACCTAGAATACCTCTGATCTCTTCTGAATTGCCATTTCAATTTAAAAGACTGCAGTTTCCGATCAAATTAGCCTTTAGTTTTACAATTAACAAAGCGCAAGGACAAACTTTAAAATATTGTGGCATTAACCTCAAAGAATCCTGCTTCTCTCATGGTCAGCTATATGTAGCTTGCTCAAGAGTAGGAAATCCGAAGAATTTATATATATATATATATATATATATATATATATATATATATATATATATATATACTCCGGAAAATAAAATGAAAAATATTGTTTATAAACAAGTAGTGTAAATAATGAGAAAACGTTTTCAATAAACTTTTTTTTACTTTTTACGTCATAGTTTTTTTTTTATTTCAACTCCCAACTACCACGTAGCCTCATATCAACTCCCGAGCGAAGCCGGGTATCATAGCTAGTATATATATATATATATAAGTAACAAATATATTTCGACTGGTTTGAGAATATACTAACAGAACATATGTATTTAGAATAGCAATCTTCATGTTGAAATAAGTGTTATAAAAAGAAAAGAGTACACTTATTTCAACGTGAAGAATGCTATCCCAAATACATATTTTCTATTATATCTATATATAATATCTATATATCTTGAGGTTAGATGGAAGAGTAGCTTATGCTAAATCTCGCCTCTTCTTATGTAGCACAATATGTGTGACAATAAAGACGTTTATTATTATTATTATATATACATATATATATATATATATATATATATATATATATATATATATATATATATATATATATATATATATATATATATGTAAATGTATATGTATATATACATATATTTCTTTGTCGTCCTGTAGCGCTTTAGTGTTATTTATTCATCTGACAGACTAATTTGACAGCATGTGCCATTTCTATTTTCATTTTGTGAAAACTTAAGTGAGTGAAAGGCATGTACTGATAATAATTGGATGTATGCCATTTCATTTCGTAATTAGTTGATAATCACTTCACTTTCTTTCATTTTCTTCAGTTGAAAAATATATATTTCCTAAATCTTTCCCTGTGCATTGTATGTATCTATTTTAAATTTCTCAGATGCAGAACCAGGAATAATTTCAATTACCCACTGTTCATTCAAGTATGAACAATTAACTCAAGAAAATTCTGTTATCCGTATTCATCCGTAATCTCTGAAGGATATTTGCATAGAATTTTTGTGAGCAGAATTGAGTAATATTTATGCTCTAAATCAAGTTCACAAATTATTCAGATTCGAAAAAATAAAATTGTTGACCTCGTATATGAATTCTTTCCACTTTTAGAATTCATTCTGATTCAATCCTAGGCTTGTTGCCGACTTCCCGAAAACCACACCCGTCGGTATATGATTGAGTTTGCGGAACAAGAACTTGGTATGTGATCATTCTGAATAATGCAGAAGTATTATTCAAGGTTCTCGCCTGTGTGTACTTTCAGATCTTAATAGCTTGTACGATAAAGTGATCTTTACAAATGATTTGAAAGTCGTTTGAACGCCTAATAATGAACTCAATCAACTCTGTTCTTCGTTAGTTTTTATGAATTCTTCTACCAAAATTGATACATTCGAACATATTTCGGTTTTTGCTATTTTTTTTCTATATATACTATTCCCGAATGACATTCTTCCTCAATGATTTGTATTTTTGGATTACCTATTTTTCCCTCATTTATATTTGTAATATAATACTAGGAGAAATATTCACGTCGAAGTTGCGATGTAGTTCGAGTTCATTACTCACCTTCTTTTTCGAATGGATATAACATTATTTCTACGCTTTGAAATTCGTCGAAATAGTCTCAATAGCAGAAAAATCATGCGAAAGAAATTGTGTGTAATGGAGTGGAAGTGAATTAACAAGTGAAAATATCGCACATGCAATCAAATTTTAAGATCTAGTAAACAATATGTTAATAAATAATAAGAAAAAGGTTATTTTCTTCATTTTTGCAAGTCAATATCAAATCAGTATATACGAGTTCATTACCTGCTATGTACTTCCAAAAACTTGTGTACATGCTGTGTAATATGTTTTTTATAATTCGTATGGTTAGCTACAAAATATTACATTTTCCATTTTTACAACACACCAAATTAAATGTGATTAACGAACATTACCTTGTGTTTGCGTTTTACAAAGATTCTCAAAACCTGACTTCAACGTAATTTGAACGATTCCATGAACAACTTTGTCAAAACGAATGACTTCTTGTCCAACTAATGTTTTAATTGATATTTTTAACTAATCATTAGTCGTTGCACTAATTTTTTTTCACTTTTAATAGTATTCATTTTCAAATATATGTATAAATAGCTGAATATATATATATATATATATATATATATATATATATATATATATATATATATATATATATATAATCTATCGTGTTCTTCGTTCTCATCACTAGGTTCAACTCTAACGAAACAAATTTGAAAATATTGTTTTATTTGAAAGTTTTGAATAAATTTCTGTTTCATTACATAAATTGTTTCAAATACTCGAAAAGTCTTACCTTAAGCACCACGAAATCCAATCAATCTATAAGTAAGTTAGGTACCACTCTTGTGAAAAGTATCTTGTATATTCGAATTAATTAATACGATGAAATTAATAAATGACTTTCAGGAAATATATATATATATATATATATATATATATATATATATATATATATATATATATATATATATATATATATATATATATATATATATATATATATATATATATATATATATATACCAATGACTCACACAAAAGCCTATACATATCATGCAAGTTAGGAAAAGGAAGATATTTACAAAAATACGGGTATAAATCACAAAAAAATAGGAAAATTTGAAAACCTAAGATTGCTTAAACGTGTAACTGAAACCATCAGGCGACCTGTTCAGAGATAATTTTCCTGGGGGGTAAAACCTGTGTGGGGCTGGAGTAGTCGAATATTGCTGTGGTGGAGGATTATATTGAGGTTGGGGTCTGTACTGTGGTTGGGGTTGTGGCTGAGGTCTATACTGAGGTTGAGGCTGAGATTGATATTGTTGTTGAGGTTGATATTGTGGTTGAGGTCGGTATTGTGGTTGAGGTCGGTATTGTGGTTGAGGTCGGTACTGTGGTTGAGGTTGGTATTGTGGTTGAGGTTCTGGTTGATATTGGGGTTGTGACTGATAATCCGGCGAATTGTATTGTGGCAATGGTGTGTATTGGGGTCGTGGTGCTTGAGGTAGCACAGTTGGTAGTGGTTGTGGAATTCCATCGCCAGAAGCTTGGAATCCATTTTTTCCAGCAGTGAAAGTCACGGTTCTGGTTTGCCCATTTGGATCTACATATGAATATGAACCATGTCTTGTACCGTCAGCGTCACTTTCTTCTTTATAATTGATACCGTCCTCTTGTTGGTATGCTGCACCAAATGAGCCTGTCGCGCTCAAGAATCTCTGTTCGTTTATAATTGCGGCAGATCGGGGATCCCCATGGTATCCCTGCCCGAAAGCAGATGATGCTATTGCTAATGTGATTAACTGAAAAAAAAAGATGAATATAAATAATCGGAACAACGAAATCCAATAAAAAAGGGTTCAAAATCTACTCAGATTCACAGATATTGCGATTTAATTATCTATATAAACTTAAATTGCAAACATTGCAAGCATCATGACATAAAGTAGAAAAGCTGCTGTCCGAGTAATATAAAAATGAAGGACAAATATTTCCGAGTTGTAGATTCCTCTTGTTGTAGAAATGAGTGAATTCTATGCTAAGTAAAAAATTTATTCTGAAAGATCGTAAATAGAAAAACAATAGTATGACTTCAAACTTGAGAAAATTACAACTGAAATCAAGAACAAATTTCAAATATGGCTAATTATTGAGAAGTTCAATATCTTCTTTCAACTAGCATGCAATTGAAGTACTTCTTCTTTCAATACTGAAAGAATTAGTTATGAAAAAAATTCTAAATTTCATTATGATGAATTATTTTTCAATGTTAAGGGCACATGACCTTTCTTCGTTAAATTTCATTCGAGGATTACAATTATTTCAAGAATATCTGTAAGAAGTCTACTTCGGAAATCAACTTTTTATAATTTTGGTTTTACAGGAACAAGTTGAAATGGTGGCAAGAATTTCGGAAATATTAGAAAGCGCTAAATTATAGGTCCGGACATTTTCCAGCATATATATTAGATATATATATATATATATATATATATATATATATATATATATATATATATATATATATATATATATATATATATATATATATATATAAATAAATATATATATATATATATATATATATATATATATATATATATATATATATATATAGCTATGACCTAGGGCTGAATGGAAGATCAGACTCCAAACTGAATTCGGTCCTTTTGAGAGCATTTCTCTTTGTTGTCATTATTTATCAATTGAAATGAATGTAATTTTAATATGTAAGTAATGTTTCTCAATAAATTATATTATTATTATTATATATACAAAATTCTAACCGAGACAAATTGAGGAAACATTACAGAAAATACTTCAATTCAGTATACAATCGGGTTTGGATCAGAAGTGATTCAGACTTCCGATCACCTTCAAATACCATAAAGTTCAGCAATAAACCTAAAATACTAATGTCTTGTATTGACAGGAAGAGTTCAAAGATTGGACGCCTTCAAATATACATATTAAAACAAAATTTCGTTTTGCATCGGTTATTTTACTTTCGTACAGAGATATAGAACATGTACGAAATAAGCAACACGATCTTCGTTAATGGCCGAGAGTCAACTTAAGCTCTCAAGAAACTGTATGTCATTACAAATGACATAGAAGTTTTTAGAATATTTTGTAAGTAGGTTTTTCGCGTTTTGACTGAAAATCAATTGTTCCATTTTGACAGTATTACAGTGATTTCCGCGAGAGAAGCATATTCAGGTCAGATCGGCGACAAAACTTGGATCCAATTCAACCTTCTGGAACCCAAAGAAACCAGTAAGACATAGAGAAATAAATTCAAGACCCTATGAAAGCCAACACTCGACTGTTAAGTGGTAAAATCCTTCCACCGTTTGTTCGATCGACGAACTTCTTTTAATTTGTTCTTAGTACGAACAACGCATCTAATACTTATTATCATTGATATTGAATCTGACACAATACCGCAAAAGACAAAAATAAGTTACAAAAGATGTTATTCTTTCCAACAATGTCGCGATATATATTTTACATGTACACTCTCCAAGTTTCTCACAATGCATTGAGTTCAACTTGTTAATCTTCTTTCCAGTCGGGGTCATCGCCCTGCGATTTTCATTTGTTTAGGATACTTGAGAAACTTTAGGAGGAAAAAAACTTTAGAAAAATAGTGCGTTATTTGCTGCTGATATGACTATATTTAGTTGTTTTAATCTGATTTATATTTAATTAATTCTTGTTAAGACCAGCTATTTATTTGACCATGTTGAATTGAAATGCTTCCACATGCAAATTTTCTATCTGATGCGAAATTTTATTCCAGTGATTGAAGTTTGGTATTCTCTTTCCAGTTCAATTAGGAATATCCCCCTTTTTTTGTCTATAGCTTTAAAATCCTATCTCACACCAAACATTAGCTTTTCACTGATACACTCGCTTCCTATTTTCTACAAATGTCGAAACGGATAACAATACCGCATTAATCCGACTAAAAGCTAATGGCCTAATTCTCATTTCACCAAATTAGAATACCGTCAGCGACAGTAGAGCACTAGGGCATAGCATCACCCCTTGAAACATCTGCATCGTTCCCATGATAAAATACGAGCCAAAGCTGGAGGCAACAATAGTGAATTCCTTTTTGTAATCAAGAAGGCTGTGTTACAGTAAATGACTTGATCTGCTTTTCTCGACTGAATCTCTCCATTTCAATCTCGACTGCTCGATATGCCCCCAAAGACCCAAAGATTTGGAAATACGCGAGGAAGAGTTCCTTTTGAGATGTAGAATGTTCTTTTATGAATTATACGTAATTTGTAGAGATTCCCCCAGTTGTAATAACATTATTTTATTGAATGAAATAGGACTGAAACGAAATATTACAAAGAAACTTGAAATTATTATTATACTTGTAATAGATTTATTTGAAATTATTTAATTCGAAATCAAATGAAAAATTATAATGTGAATGTGGGATTTCATCGAATATCTACTTCAACCAAGCATTCCTTACTGGTTAGTTTTTTCGAATAATTAGTTAATATCAATATGTAATCGATTGAAAAGAATAGAATGTAGTTTAAAATACTTCGTTAATTTTCACAAATTGATTATACTGTTAATTATTCAATTAATCATTGGTCAAAGGTTATTGCAATTGATAATTTTTCATCTTGATTATCTCCAAATGAAATTTAATATATAAAAAGATTTTCATCAGTCTTCAGCGTGTTATACAATGAAAACTGATTCACACTCACTATAAGTTGAAGAACTTAATTGTAATTTTGGTCGTTCTTCCCTGATAATCTCATCTTGCAGATTATTTTCAAACAGATTTTAAGGCAGAAAAGAAAACTTTTCAATCTAAAGACAATAAAAATTCACAAGCACAAAGCACATGAACATATATAATTCACGAATCAATAAAAAAAAAGATCAATACTAATGAAAAGTGATTATCATAGAACGTTCAAAAATAATTTTGAGAAAAATAAAACGTCCTCAGTATTGAAGAAGTGTACAACTTAAACAATCAACTATAATATATGTGGTAAAGAAACCTTTACTTTAACGCAATCCTCACATTTTAGTTTCAATATCAATGCACTGGAAGGTTCTTAATATACTCATATCATATTTTCAATTTCAGTTCAACATATACTTTGCATTTCCTTCAGTTAGTACCAAGGTGAGTAAAATATTATTCGGTTTATACATGAACGTCAATTTATATTCCGAGGTAACTATTAGAAAATATGCTGCACTATGCCTGGGATTCAATTAAAGTCAGGATACGAGTGCAATGACCAAATATTTGTCTGATGAAGCAACAATTTTGTTTAGACTCAACAAATGTCCTTTCACTTTCAATATTAAAATTATATATTTTGTACTTTTTGTAAGAGTTGATGAACACTGATTTCTTCTCAAATTTATTCAGAGAATTTTCCAATAACACAAATATGCTGAAGAAAGTAGAAATTGGCTTGAAAAATTCATTCGATATATTCTTGATCACTTAAACAAAGTTCAATCTCTGCTGAAAGACGAAATATCTATCGATATAACACAAAATCGGTTAAGTGAATGTTTAGCAATAACAAGTATTCAATATTCACGTTTTTCACAAAGTGCACTCTTACATAATGCAATGGATATTTTCTATAAATAACATTATGCGGGTGGCATTTGATTAGAGAATTGCAGATCTGACCTTTCGAGAATTTACAATTGGAGCTAGCTACAAGAGCCAGCATGAAGGTAGGAAAATAGATGTAGGAAATATAATTATAGTTTTCAATACGAATTCGATAATATAGAAAATATGAATGCAGGTCCATTTCTCTGAGTAACGACCGCTGACGTCAATGCATTTTAAGATATACTTCTATAGATATATGGATAATATTAATTTTTCTGCGGATATTTAACCAAAGCGTTCATAATTCAAGGGTAAAGGTTTGGCACTGGAGAATTTTCAATAACATGAAGTGTAATCGATGGGTACTTGATGCAATAGAACGAATCAACTTGGAATTGCTTTTAATCATCCGAAAATTATGTATGAACTGATTTTTATGTACATGAAACATGAAAGTTGAAAAATAATTCTCAAAAACCAATTTAATGACTTATAATCAGTAATATTTTCAGGTTTCGCCAACACTGCAATATATATATATATATATATATATATATATATATATATATATATATATATATATATATATATATATAGTCCAAATTTTACTTCAATTTATAGTGTCTACCAATATTTATCGAAATTTCCCTATTTCTTCATTGAAAAATTATATATATATATATATATATATATATATATATATATATATATATATATATATATATATATATATATGAATGTTTTCAGCAATAACAGGCTTCTTCAATATGAATTTATTCTTTTAATTTCATATTGAAAGAAGCCTGTTATTGCTTAAAACATTCATAATAAACTATCTTAAACAGGCAATAAATCAATTCAAAAAAAAATATATACATATATATATATATATATATATATATATATATATATATATATATATTACAGGCTAATTTGAAACAACTTTTTGACATTTTCATCGACAATGTATACCCTGGACACATTCTCAGACGTCTTATTTATGACACAAAAGTTTTCGATAGACCAACGAATGACAAGCCTACCAAAAAATACGTAGAATTAAAAAATGTAGATATACTAACAAATAGAGTGGTGTCACTTTCGAATAAATATTCTCAAAGTTGAAAGATATCACCCCAGCACTATTAAAAAGCAATGTTAATTACAAGATAGACTGTTCCAACTGTAATGGATGTTATATAGATCAAACCGGTCAGTGGTTGACACAAAGAATTGCACAACACAGAAGTGTCTGTAAAATAAGGAAGAGAACATGTGCTCTTACAGACCACCATTTGAGAACGGGACACAACTTCAGATTCGGAGATGTGAAGATTTTGAAAAAAACCAAAACTATAGGAATCGTTTTTTTCTTGAAATGTATCACATCAGTAAAACGCAAAATGCAATAAATTATAAAAGAGATACAAATCAACTAAGTAGCATTTATTGTAACATTTCAAAAAAGATTTAACACTTGGTTCGGTCTCGCCGGGTTATTCGTTGTTATGTTGTCATATATAGCAGTCGATGTTTAATTGTTTAGAGTTTATTTAAGTGAATTATCTCTGTAAGTATTGGAAGTTTATGCAGACAAATTATGTTATTTTTTTACAATACACTTTGTAGCTTCTCCTGAAGAAGACATAAAATAAATGTCGAAATGTTGAGAATAATTGAGATTTCAATATTCACTGACCGCTTCCCGATAATACTTCTTGAATGTTGAATTTGTTCCGGTCGAAAATATATCCAATATGATATATATATATATATATATATATATATATATATATATATTCAGTCAAAGACGGAGATTAACGATGATTGTATATAAATTGAAGATTCAAAGGTCATTGAATTTTAGAACAATATTGTGAATTCAATTCGAAAATTATTAAACAAATTATTTATTATTATTAATTAGACTATTATGAAATACTCACTACGAAAAACATTATGGTACAGTGAAATAAACTGTCTACCAGGAAGGCAAACCAGTACTATACTGCCCTGCCGCTTTCCCCCTCACCTGTTTTATACTAGGAAATTAACCTTGGCGAGTTCGACCCTGGTCTCGCGGAACACTCCCTACGAAGAAGTTTTTGTCCTTAAATGATGTTATGTCGTTGACACAACAGCTGTGAAGATGTGAGAATTGCATTGCAATATAACTGGAACAAAATGACGAAGGTTGTGATTACATATTCTTACTTGTTCGGATCGATACACAAAATTTATTATATAATAATAATAATAATAATAATAATAATAAACGTCTTTATTGTCACACATATTGTGCTACATAAGAAGAGGCGAGATTTAGCATAAGCTACTCTTCCATCTAACCTCAGGAAAGTAAATGAAAATAAAGTAGAGAAGAAAAAAAAATGTTAACACAAACATAAGAAATGAACCAAAGAAGTATGATACATATTTAAAAAAAAGAGAATTCCTAGAATTCACTAAAACAAAATAACATTTATATAAATATCTAAAATACCATTAGAGTTAAAAGAAAACATCTGATAAAGAGAGAAAAAACATAAATAAATCAAAAATTATAAAGAAGCAATGCAAATATACACTAACAATTCATACACGTGCATGAGCCGTCACAATCCCCGAAGCGCACACTTACACAGAACCACACTGCAATAATTATACTCTATTTACTATATCTTATTACATGTTCTGCTGATATAGTAAAAGGTGCTTCAGTCTTTTTTTGAAAGTGGACATGGAAGTGATATTTTTCAATTCATCACTCAAACCATTATAACCAATCACAGCATTATAAGTGAAAGATCTATTAAATATAGCAGAGCGATGGACCGGCATAGTGAGTACAGACTGATGCCTGACATGTACGTTGTGAATAGAAGATCGACAGATTAATTTTTCTCTAAGGTAAGGCGGTTCGGAGGTTAGCATAATTCTGTGGACAAGGCACAAAAGTGAGTATTTATATAAACCATCCACCCTAAGCCAACCAAGTGCTGAGTAAGTATGGGAAATATGATCAAATTTCTTCAAGTCAAATATGAACCTACTACAAGTATTCTGCATAATTTGGAGTCGCTTCGCATCAGCAGATGTGAGGCAAGGGTAATAAATTGTAAGAGCATATAAAACCTTGGACATGACAAAGCTCTGGCATAACTCCTTCCTCATCTCTAAACTCAAAACATTTTTACTCGCAAATAAGACTCGAAGTACCGCATAGCATTGCTTCAAGATATGCTTGAAATGAACAGAAAACCTAAGATCATCATCGAAATGAACTCCCAGATTTTTAGCGCAATCAGTGAACGGTACAAGCTGATCACCTACACGAATACTCCTCATAACGCCCCTTAGTGCGTGACGGGAATTACAGTTTCCGAAGAGAATCGATTTACACTTCGAAGGATTCAGTATCAAACCATGAGTCTCACAGTAATCACCTATTTGTTCTATATCATAATTAATAGACTGTTCAGCCAATGAGTATTCAGAGGCAGGAAAATCATAAATGAGTTGTGTATCATCAGCAAAGAACTGGATTCGACAATGGGTTACACTTTTATGAAGATCAGCCGTGTACAAAAGGAACAATAGGGGACCTAAAACAGATCCCTGAGGAACTCCAGAGTTTATTTTATTGGCTGACGAAAGTTGGTCTCCAACAACTACTTTTTGCTCTCTACCACTCAGGTAAGATTTTATGAACCTGCAAGCAATTTCGTCAAACCCGAAGTAGTAACACTTGGCAGAAAGAAGGAGATGGTTCAGCGTATCGAAGGCCTTGGAAAAATCGAGTAGTAGAAGAAGACTCATCAGTTTTTTATCAAGCGATGAGAATATCCCATCAGACAAATACGTCAATGCGGTAGTTGTGCTGCGATTCTTTTGAAATCCTGACTGGTGCATCGGAATAATCCCATTGAAAATCAAATAATCATGAATTTGCATGTGTGCCACTCGCTCCAGAATTTTAGAGAACAAAGGCAACATACTAATAGGCCTCAGCTGGTTGAATGAGGTAGGATTCTCAATTTTGGGTACCGGTGCAACCAACGCTGTCTTCCAATCTTCTGGAAATGTACCTTGTTCTAGACATAGGTTAATGATGTGCAACAAATATATTCCGACAACTGGAAAACATAATTTAAGCATCTGAAGTGTAATACCATCAACACCAGCGGCATTGGATCCCATTCGTCTAATAATCGTCGATAGTGTACTTAGATCGGTCATCTTGAAAGAGAATCTAACAGATTTAGAGAACCTATTAGTTCTATAGAAAAATATTCTATCAGCACACTGCTCATTATTTTTACGAAATGTCGAGGTGAAGTAATTATTAAGCTTATGGGGATCTCGAAGCTGCAACGGCAGATCATGCTTTTTATTAATTTGAATATTCATATTTCTTAGCGTTTTATAAAATGAATTATTTCTTTGTTGTTTATGAATATGCCGTAGATAGGCTAATTTTTCATTCCGCACAGCTTGTAAGGCATAGTTTCTGCGAGATGTATATATTCTCCAATTTTCCGTCGATCTGTTTTTCTTAAAACTGGATAATGCCTGATCCCTTTGCTTGAAAATAAGTTCAACGTTATGAGTCAACCACGGGGCCTTCGGCCTAGTTACTCGTACAGTTTTAATAGGGCAAAATGTATCGAACAATGATATAATATTTTCAGTGAGGAAATTGACTTTATTATTAATATCTCTGTAATTCAGTATAAGATGCCAGGGAACGTTATGCAAAGCCTCATCAAACTCTCCCAAGTTGAGACCTTTGTAATCCCTGAATTTTATAAATTTTTGAGTCTTTTTTTTATCTATAGTAACATCACAATAAACTAAACGGTGATCACTGAATAAATCTGCACAATGTACCCTCCGCAACAGACATCACCCTGCTATTTACAAAAATTGGATCTAAGAGTGAGGAACAAGTGGCTGTTACCCTGGTAGGCTCAGATATAATTTGCGAAAAGCCATAATTCTGCATATAATTATCAAGTATGTTATTATGTATGAGAAAATTAACATTGAGATCACCTAAAATTATAACATTGTCATACTCAGTGATGAGCTGCGGTAGAACATAGTCCAAAACCTGCAAGGTATCAAGCACATTGGTGCCGGGAGGTCTATACATTACCCCCAAACAATATCGAGAGTGACCGATTTTAAAGTCAATAAACAAACGTTCCAAGCAGGTTTGCGAAGAGCTACCATAATCAAGCAAGTTACAAGCGAAATCAGATTTTATATAAACACCAACACCACCACCACGCGTAGGTCTATCTGATCTATAAAAATTATAACCGGGAATATTTACAATGTGAGAAGAAATATCATCAGACAGCCAAGTCTCTGAAACACCAACGACATCAAAGTCATTCTCCTCTATCATACATTTGAAATCACAAAAACCCGATACTAGAGATCTAACATTGACATGAGCTATTCTGGCTGTTAACTTTTTATTATTCTTCCCCATAATTAATCTTTGATTTCAAATTATCAATATAATTTAATGTGACCGAGCACTTACTCATATCATCAGCTGAATGACACGTATCGAGTTTAGTTTTGAACCTATCATTATTTCTTGAACAATTAACACACTTAAGTTCCTCGGAGGTGCACTCTTTCAATCCATGATCACCACTGCATCTAGCACAAGAAGGAAGATTTTTACAATTTTTTTCCAAATGCCCAATACCACAACATCTGAAGCATCTGATCACTCTAAGATGATCAGAAACGTAACATTTATTCCACTCAATGAACACATAACCAACTGAGATTAACAACTTCCTCAAATCAGGGGATACCTCCAGAACTATACCCATAAAATTGCGATACCGCAATTTAGTTACAATCTTCATATCCTTATCGGCAAAGGCATGCAGATCATTAAGTGCCCGTATATTTTCAAGTATCTCAGCGTCACTTATATTATCAGTTAACGAAACATTTTTTATAAGAATTCTAGGGTTTAATAATTTCATTTTATTCACAGCATATTTATTCCCAAATTTCTTTTCTACGGATTTGTGAAGCGTTTCCATAGAATTTTCATTGTCACATCGTATAATTATTCCATTTTGAATCTTCTTAGTACCATTTAAACAAATCTTTAGTTGAGTTGGATTAATACTCCCCTGTATATCATTAATAATATCCTTACTCGAGACCGATGCATCAGGTGTTTTAACAATAACACCGGTTGATGGTCCGCGACTTTTTCTGGTGCCACCGGCAGCATCCCGATAAGAATGATTTCTTATCGGTTCCTTCATTTCAGGTCCACGAACTCGCTCAGCATAAGATAAACAACTAGACGATATTTTCTCTTTCAACAATTCGTTATTAGATTTTAATTCAACATTTAATTGCTCGATCAATATCCTTTCTCTCTTCAGACATTCATTTTCGTGTTTAAGAACCATTATTTCGGGTGAATCACTAGGCAGTGAAAAAGGAACAGCAGATACACAATTCCTACACTTCCAATTCTTTCGTTCAGCGAAAAAGAGTTTCGCGATAAGTTCAAAGCATTTAGAGTGAAGTGCAATACTACAGTTCACCCCTTCACATTTCACGCCCGTCTTTCTTATGTTATTACCGCAGATTTCACAATTATTCACGCATTGGCTCGAAGCGACATCCGTATCGCCCGCCATACTCAACTCGAATCATATATAGAATATAGAAGCCAGATCATTCTAGGGTTTGATAAAATACCGAGTATATATTCGAGGCTCTTCAAAATATAATACATAGCATTGAAATCCAAAATCTGATCAGAGTAACATGACTTTACGAAAGTCTATATGAGTACCTCCTATAATGACCTATAATGATTTAGGTCATTATAGGAGGTCATTAGTTATTATTGATTTATGATGACAAGATATATCATATATGAATCTTGAAGTGCATCAAATATATTTTTTGGAATTTTTATATTTTTTGGAAAGTAAACTCGAGAACGTCTGGCTAAAAATTAAACCTATTGAAATGGTAATTATATTTTCTAATTTGTTAGATATTCAATTCGAACTAATCAGAATTTCAAACTGTCTTAGGAATGTTTCTTATTCTTTTTTAAATTGCAATTTCAAAAATATGAGGCTTGGACAATATCTACAACTTTATAGCCAGGCGTCGGCATCATGTTCCATAACATAGAAAATGTATTTAACAAATCCTCAGGTTATCTCAAGTAGCTGAAATCGTCACTCAGCTCTTAACTTGAACAAAAAGCTGTTTCGCTGAAAACGGCATTCGCACCTTTGCACCTTACAGTTTTTGAAGTTTGTAGCTCGAGCCTCAATTACTCTCAGGTGTTGTACAATCAATCATTTTTCAGAGAATTCATTATTCGGAACACTGTTTTAGTTACATTAAAACGAATTACAAAATTGTGCTCTATACCCACAATTATATCAATTATGCTTTGTGACAGATTCTGAGAAACTTTTCAGTTTATATCATATGTATTATCAGTCGAAGCCGAAAACACTAAGTTTGTTTCACAACTTCGTTATAACTATCAGGATTTCTGACATCCCCTGGATGACATTGAGGGACTTTCAGGATGACTGAAGGTCTCCTTTAGTTTCAGTAAGAATCCACCAGATTTCGTCCCTTTTGCAGATACTTTTATTCAACTTATATTCAATCGAACAAATTTGTTTTTTGAATTAGCTATTTACTTTGATTTGAATTTTGTTGTTGGAATAATGGTAAACATCACTACAAAACATGCAAGGTTTGCGGCCTGATACAAAACTCTCAGAGCTGATTGTAACAGGGGGTTTGTTTTTCTACATGCTTCTTTTATTATGAAAAACTTTATTTTTGTTGACGTTTCGTTGTATATCACAACTTCGTCAAAACTAATATAAATGTGATATATGTGATATATATATATATATATATATATATATATATATATATATATATAATATATATATATATATATATATATATATATATATATATATATATATATATATGTGATATACAACGAAACGTCAACAAAAATGAAGTTGTTCATTTTAAAAGAAGGCTGTTATTGCTGAAAACATTCATAATAAACTATCTTAAATCTTAACAGGCAATAATTCAATTAAAAAAAAATATATATATATATATATATATATATATATATATATATATATATATATATATATATATATATATATATATATATATATGATGAATAAGGAGTATTGCCGTATAATATTAATGAGTAAAAGATGATGAGTTCTCAGCAAAAGTAGGGCCACTATTATTGATACACAACCAATATATTAATCTTTTCTATATTTCGAACATGTTCACATTCTTCATCAGAACTCTCAAAAATGAATAAGTGTACGCAGCAGTGAAAATAGATGGTAAAACAAATTTTAGAACTTACAGAAACAGATAATCTCATCAAAAACGCAATATAAAATATATAAAATAAAATCAGGTATTACAACAATCACAGAGTGTCAAGTGCAAAACTCTCTGTCAATTGCCACCACAAGTGAAAGAACACAAAACGCCAAACAAAGCTCAGGAATTTTAGCTGGGCATATCGAATTTTCTTCTAGAGGAGATAACTATAGATGCAATTGAGTCTAGCAATCTCTGTTTTTTTATTAATGCTATTGCTATTAGCATTAATATGGCACATTTCCAAAAATATTCTTTTCTGACAGCCACTAGAAATATCCAGGCTTTTGAATCACTTTGACTTCAATAATTTCAAAATCCTGGATATAGCTAGTGGCTATCAGAAAAAATTTTTTTTGGAAATGTGCAATATTAATGCTAATGGCAATAGCACTAATAAAAAAACAGACATTGCTAGACTCAGTTGCATCTATAGTTGTCTACTCTCGAAGAAAATTCGATAAGCCCAGCTACAATTCCTGAGCTCTGTTTGGCGTTTTGTGTTCTTTCACTTGTGGTGACAATTGACAGAGTTTTGCACTTGACAATCTGTGATCCTTAGTGACATTTGTCTGTATTTCCTGACAGTTCGGTATCTTTGACATATGATTGTTTTAACACCTGATTTTATTTTATATATTTTATATTGCGTTTTTAATGAGATTATCTGGTTCTGTAAGTTAAAAAATTTGTTTTACCATCTATTTTCACTGCTGCGTACAGTCTGGCTACATCTTCAGCCTAGTTAACCGTAAGATGTAAGATTACACTTATTTATTTTTCAGTGTCCCGATGAAGAATGTAAACACGTTCGAAATATAGACAAGGTTAATATATTGGTTGTGTATCAATTATAGTGGCCCTACTTTTGCCGAGAACTCATCATCTTTTACTCATATATATATATATATATATATATATATATATATATATATATATATATATATATATATATATATATATATATATATATATATATAAAAAAGCGAAACAATTACTAATTCTCCCAACCCGGAGAGTTCATGCCTAGCAGGGGTGAGTGCCTTTGCAGGGGACTTCTTTTATTTTTTTTCATCCTTAGGATTGTTCAGCTTAAATTTGGCTACATCGTTCTGAAGATAGCCAACAATCTTAAATCATATGTCAACGGCTGCTTCCAATTGCCAAGTGCTTCTAATTCCAACAGTTTTTGATGTAATCAACTTTCGATATAAATATTTTTTGTGAACTCTTTTAATTAATATACAATTTCAATGTGAGAGTCATTTCGAAAAACTTTCAAGTTGTTCGGCCAATAATCATTGCGTTCAAAAAATGGAATAAAATGCTCAATGAAGAAAAAAGTCAGTTTTTTTTGGAATTCAACCTTATACATTTCCAAAAGTTGATCTTACACAGTAATAAAAATAGGAAAGAATCTGTACAAGGTTGCATATCTTTGAATAGTTAACTTTTAAGGATATTGGCTAATGAATAATTTGCATGCGCGAATTTCATGGATAAGTTCGAATGTAAATACATCTAGGTAGCTGCGACGCCACTGCAAATTAAGAATTGTCTTCAAGATGATGTCTACCATTCAAAACTGCAGGGGCGCATCAATTATACCAATTTAAATTAATAAATTGCATAAGTGAAAATTACCACAAAGTATCGGTTGGAGTGATAACGAGATTAAATATTAACGACAGGTTTTTTTTGTCTGATATGGTGAAACGATCATAAAATATGTAACGCATTTTTGATATTACTTCATCAGATTGACAATAAAAGATGAATAATTTCGAATAATCTTCAATGGTATGATTTAAGTAATCCGACATTAGTATTAGTCATATTCAACTGATTGAGGAATTTCATAATGACAGTTTTTTCTTTTCACAGCTGTCATAGCTACCTAGATTTATTCAATCCCTAACTTTCAGTTAAATTCAGAGATATACCAACTTATGCAAACAAATATTAATTTTTATATGATGAAAGCTGTATAATATGAAAGGTCAGTATTTATTATGGCTATATTAGAAAAAATAGACCTTTGACCTCTTTCTAAATTCAATTTCTACTCCGATTTTTGAACAGCGTATATTACAACGTTTCACTAAAACGATTCTAGTTACTTTTCATATAATTTTTACTCAGATATAATTTAGAATTGAAATATGTAAGAATAAGCAAGGCGACACCTACTTTCGGTTGAAGCAAAAGTGTTTTTATCTTTTTCATCAGTCATTTTAGTCAACAATGTACCATTCATCAATGCAGAAATGTGAATATCTCGAAATAAAGGAGACCACCAAAACGTTTTCTTTCTTTCTTTGAGTTTGTCAATTTGTCATTAACGGTAAAAATGTTTAAAAGATGAGGAAGGTACCAAAAGTTTCAGAAAAAATCGATCCTCTACTTCTGTGAGTAATGTATTCCAACATTCGCAGAACGATACCGATTTTGGAAAATAATATTATATTTGTTATTGGTTTGGTTTCACAAAGTTCATCATATTGATATAAATCGTTTATGTTACTCATCAATATGAGCAACATAAACGATTTTACTATTTTACTTTTTGATATATTTTGAAAGACATAAGCTTTTCATGCTGTAGATTGTTTGTAGTTGTCTCAGTATAATTTTGATATTTTTAGATCTGTATGAAAAGTATGATTTCCTTTTTGATTTTATATTGAGGTTTGTTTTTCATTGCATTTATTTTTTATAAATTGAGTCAAAAATATGTCCACCCCACTCACTTATTTCTCCCTTCATATCAGTCAGAAGTAGATATATTATATTTCGTATAATATATATATATATATATATATATATATATATATATATATATATATATATATTATATATATGATTTGTCGTTAAGAATTCGCGAAGGATACGCATAATATTAATTCTATATATAATTCTTGTAGACTGGGAAATACGAGTATATCCTTATATCCACTACTCTTGACATTAACAATAGATTCTACCAAACTGAGGAAATCGAGTGTGAATATCGTGTAGTCATTCGAAAGATAAAAACCAGTTCCTGAATACTTTCCCAGGCATTTAGATACGGGCGTGTTACGCTCTAGAATCCGGGCACCGGATCACCTTCCTTGATCCGGTGAACAGAATGAGCATGATGCCTTCGCACAGGTCGATGGACCGGTACATGACATTGCTTGTCATTTTCGTCAGTGTATTTCTTTCCATTTTTCAGTCCGAAATGTTCAGTTTTCACTTATATACTAGTTTATCTCAAACGTCTTTAGGTCATATAACTTATTTTTAGGAAATATTTCGATAGATAAAGAAAAATAACATATTGTTATAGTGTAGAAATGTATTGTATCTCAAAAAAGGAGGGGATCACTGTAAATCATTAATGTCGATAGAAACAAAAACACCAACCATCAATTTTCCCAATAAAATGTAATTCCGCACCGTAACCAAAATTAATATTATTTTCGCACAACAATTGAGTAGACGATATTTTTTGTCTGTTCGTCTTTAGTAAGAGATATGAGCCCGATGGTTTCATCTTTCGAAAGCATATCACGTATAATTGTCATTTTACGTGACATGACATCAATACAGTATGTAATCTCCAAACAGTAATTTTCTGACAGATTCTGTTGAATCAACAGAACTGTGTATTTATGAATCGAATAAAGGATGTATTTAACTATTCACAGGGGGACTACAATTGAAGGAAGAAAACTTTCCACGATTTTTAGAATAAAAAGGAATAACGTACACTTGACAACCGAAAAAATTGGATTTTCCACAATATTCAGATCAAAAAACCACTCTGTTTGATTTTTATTCATCTAAATTGAGGAAAAAACTTAACGAGAGCTCCACTGACATGAATCCCTCAAGAACTCCTATGAATAAACCTATGAAAGAAAAGCACCTCATAAAAAGGTAGCAAAAAATATAAAAACACTCAATCTTAGGTAGAATAAATGACTGAAATCTAATAAGTATAAGCACAATCAACTGAAATCACTACGCAACAAAAACGTTCCCTTCTAAAACTAAATCGAATGCATTGTCCTTTACACGTTGACGTTTACACGTGAACTTTGCTTCACTTAGTTCAAGAAATTTGTCTCTTAAGTATTTAAAAGCCGGACCTTCTCGGTTCATGGCTTTAACATAATTCTTCACGGTGCAAGAAGAACATTTTCTGTATCTACGAGTGCCTCGGCAACAAAGTTTTTCTCACTGAGGTTTATATTACTCGCAGGCCAATCTGCTCGAGTATAATTTGTTTTTCTATCCCTACTATCTCACATACATAAAAAGCAACAGTATTTCGTATACCCTTATGGCATGCCTAGGAGTATAGAAATCACTTTCAAATCACCGCAGATTTTCCACTTATAGTCCAGGTAGTTGATTGAATCTAGGAGGTCTGCCATGTTTCAATAAGTCTTTTTCATGTGAACTACATGGCCAAAAGGAATGGAATTTTATTCAAGTGTTTTATTGATCATTATTAATATTTAATTTTAACAATTCTTCCACTAGGAGGTATGAAACTAATCAATTGACATTATGTTAAATTTACTCCAATAAGTTGAAAAGTATTGTAAAAACAAGACGAAAGTTTCACTTATACCTGCCATTATAGGTAGTTCTTTTGAACAGAAGGACTCGAGAAATACGACACTTGTTTACTTCAATTCAAAATATGTGCATATCTCAGAAAATCGAGAATTACAGCATTTTAAATCATTACGACAGAATATAATACAATCAACATGTGAAAATTCAAAAATATTCTCGGTGGACCTACAAATGAAATGGTGCATGCGCAGGTATAATGAAATTACGCACCTCACAAAATTGTTAGAAATCTTAACCATTTTTGCATGGTCAAAAATAGCAGGCGTGTCTTCACCATTTCTGTGAAAAAATGTTTCCCGTGTAATATACCAGTGATGTTCAATTATGTCACAATACTTTTTACCATTACAAAACAAAAGATAAAGAATTCATAAATTCATTTCATGTATTGACTATGTATTGATTATTTATCTTTTTTTATTTTGCTCGGTAGTGTCCTCAATTACATTTATATTCAAAACATGTACGAAGAGAAAATCGCAGTCGAATTCACAATAAAAATCGTCTTTAAAAAACCATTTACGTAAAGCCACTACCACATTTTGAGATCAGATGCAGAAGTTGAAATTAGGATAATATAAATATTGTTGGCTCCGTGACTTAGTCGAGAAAACGACAGACTACTGTGCAGTTAGATTGGGGTTCAAGTGTCGGTAGAAGATTGGGTGCTCGTCGATAATTTTGCAGTTTACTGATAAATGATTAATCGTTGGGTGATAACATAGATTACAAGCTAATTGGCTATTCGAAACAGGCATCAAACTGTATCTGTGTTCCCACTGAATTGAGAAAATTATTATATGACAAAAAAAGTTAATACTTCAAGTATCAACCATATACTTTTTTTCAATACATGAATTTAAATCATTAATCATAGTATAGTTACATAGTATATATACAAGTTATAGAAAAAAACAAAATCTCGGTCAAAAGAGGGTTGGTTACATTATAATGGAAGATATCAGATTTTATTCTCCAGAATAAATTACGTCATTTTTAAACGGTACTGTAGCCCCCTCTATCAATTTATGTTGTTTGTTTCGTAAAAATAAATCGAAATTTAAACATTTGGCTAGTTGGTGTTATGGTCTGCCCAAAGTATATATTCTTTCCTTTCGTAGACTCTTCCTAGACGCTCAAAAAACTACAAAAATTTTAGCCCCATCAAGAGATTGAGATCGTGAATAACTAACGTTTAGTTTATATGATATATGTATGTAACGCCATCTAGTGCACTATGCACTGACGTTATAGTATTTAGTGTATTATGTTACGGTAGAGACCATATCACAAATTCTGTAATCCTTGTACCTGTACTCGTATCATTCTGTGATTCTCATATTATTCTGTGAACTGTCTGACAGTACTTAAGGCGCGACATATTATTTTAACCTCCTATTCTGTTTGTATATTTTGTGGACACAGAGCTCAACATTAATATTCAATCGACATTTAATTCTCGATTCTTGTTTCAGTTTTAAACATTCATCGAGAGTCATTGACTATCAAAATACCAAAATAACTAAATTATAAATCGAGAATTTTCGTCAAATAATAATGTATAAAAACATGAAGCAGTTGATGGTAAGATAATTCAGAAAATAAAAACCATTCGTCCAGATGCAAGAGAAAAAATGTACTTTTTTCCTGTGGAACATCAAGAATTGAATTCACATGAAGAATTGGTAGCCATCAACAAAATGAAGAAGAAATGTAAATCTATAAAGAAATGTGGTGAGTTTTGAAATATTTCAGTAGAACTACCAAGAGAAATAGCAAATCTCTACCTGGATTCTGATTTTGATCCAGTTTTCAAAGATTATTACCTAGAAGAAGTTGTAAAAAAAATAAATAAGATACCTGAAACTCCATCTTTGGATATTCCAGAAATTATAAGAAGAATAGTGGAGACACTTAGTTCAAACAAGCCACAGTCAAACTTAAATGACATTATTAAGAATTTCATTTTGGATAATTATAACGGTAAGAATGATAATGCTGAGTTATGGTTAGAAAATTTTGAGAATGAACGCATAAGGTTTGAAATTGCTGAGGAGAAGATGTTTGAAATATTAAGATTGTTTTTAGTTGGAAATGCAAAAGATTGGTATATATCTGCTAGAATCAAATATGGTTTGGAAACACTATGGGTGGTATTTAAGGACTCATTCAGGAAAACTTATATGCTCTGAAAAAAGAAAGAATTCTATTATCACGAGATCCAAAGATGCCTGAGGCAATTAGAATTGACCTGATTGTTATCGGTCTACAAATCGTCATTCAGGAAAAACCAGACAATGAAATACAAAGTACAGACTCTGTACTCTGTACAGAGTTCAACTTCTGTTGGAGTAGAGAATGAAGTTTTCAATCAAAAACTAGGAAGTAAACAAAAATTTCACCCTAATTCTGAAAAGAAACCTTGTGAGATTTGTGAGAAATTGGGTTACCAAACAGATTTCACAAACAGAATAATTGTTGGAATAAACATAGAATAAAAACAGTTAATACTACGGAACTTCAAAGAGACTTGAATGATAGAATATCTAATTCTACAATATTACAAAAAGAAGAAACAGACAGTACTAAGAGGGATTTAATGAGATAGCTAGAAACATACTAGATCCAGAAATAGAAGTTGATTTTAATAATTTTATAGTTACAGAAAATTTTGAAACCAAACTTCTCGAAAATGAATTCAGATCAGTGAAAGCATACAGATGCTTTTTTATTTGATTCAAGATCAAATCGAAACATGAAACCAAATATCAGGATTATTAAATGCGGATTTAATTGAAAAAATAAAATCACCTTTTGTTGCAGCTCCAGTCACATAAACATTTAAGAAAGAAGAAAACACAACACCGAAGTTGTTCCCGACACAAAGTGACTCCCGGAAGGGGGGGGATGTAACGCCATCTAGTGCACTATGCACTGACGTTATAGTATTTAGTGTATTATGTTACGGTAGAGACCATATCACAAATTCCGTAATCCTTGTACCTTGTACTCGTATCATTCTATGATTCTCATATTATTCTGTGATCTGTCTTACAGCATTTAAGGCACGACATATTATTTTAACCTCCTATTCTGTTTGTATATTTTGTGGACGCAGAGCTCAAGATTAATATTCAATCGACATTTCATTCTCGATTTTTGCTTCAGTTTTGAACATTCATCGAGAGTCATTGACTATTAAAATACCAAAATAACTAAATTATATGTATACTAGGCATTTTTCCTTAATTTGATAAGTTGATTGTTATTCTTTACTATGTGTGCTTAACCATCATAATCCGTAAATTACTTTCGATTCAGTTGAATGAGAATGCAAAAATAATTGCAAGGTATCAATTGAGAAAACTAATATCATTCCAGTCGATTAACCCTAATAATGATCTAATCAAAAATAAATCTTGAAATAGTGAGGATTTGCGCTTGATATTATGCGCCTTCCTCGAAAAATTGTAGATTTTGGTGAGAAAAATGAGTAATTGAACAACAAGAATCACCTTTTTCAATATTCTCCACAATCGTGCCGTACGCTTGCAGTTTGAGGTATTGCTTCTTCACATGTTGAGTTGATAATTTTTCAAAAGTGATGGTCTAATATCAAAGAAAATGCTGATAAGAATAAAGTGTGTATAAGCAAAACCAATTTGAAGTCATGACAATTTGACTTGATTCATTTCTGCGCAACATGGTATGCATCCAGATGAAGGTAACCATGATTTCCAGTTCCAGGACTGCAGGTTACTATGATGCTCTCTGATATACGCATGCAGCACATTTTAATTTTCATAAAAAATTATCGTTGTGACTACATTTTATATCATTCTATTTTTCCAGTTATGACCCGAGCTAATCTTTGTGTCTTCTCATGTTGTGGACAAAATGACAAATTCACCATTAGTTTATACTAGGAAGTGAGGGTAGGGAAGGGTGGCCTTCAAGTAAGTATTAATAATAATAATAATAAGTCCTTATTATCCTACAGGTAAAAATACCCAGTTACAGGAAATATTTCAAAACATATATACAGTATTAACACTTAATAATATAATAGAAAACATTTAAAAAACAAGAATCAAACACATATGATAATGAGGAATTGATAATACTAATATAATATAATATACTCTACATCAAAAGATTATAAATGAATTTCTATTATAAATGAAATTCTATTTATAAAGAATAACCAATAAAATAATCAATTATAATGAGTAATTAATAAGACTAAAATAACATAATATCTTATACATCAAAATTATATAAATTATATAATATAACTATATAACATAATACATATCAATAGATTCTAAGTACACCCGACTAATGAAAGCAAATGATTCACTGTTGATATCGCATTTGTCAGACACGTCTTCGAATAGGGAACACATATATCTAATGGGTGATTGAGAGAATTAGACTTCGGATTATCCAATGAAAAAAATTGTCTTGATCTTGAACATTGGCATAACAGGTTTCTACCAACTTCAAGTGTTTTAGCGCCAAACCTGTTCAATAGATCTGTTTGGCTATACCCTCTTGCCGGATAAATGAGATCTTCTCTCCAAATTAGATATTTGAGAAATTTTCGTTGTATTGACTCTAAATGTTTTTATGAAAACTATAAATGGGACGCCAAATCATACATACGAAATCCAATTTGCTCTTTACAAGTGCATTAAATAACTATTTTTGTATTCGAAAAGTGTCGAGCATTACGCACAATAAATCCATAAGATTGAAATGCCGATGAAATTGTTTTATTTATATGAGGTACAAAACTGAATTTCTGATCGAATATTATTGGTACTTAGGTCTCGAATTTCGGAGACCCTGGTGAAAATGGTTTCATTAAATGCATTGTCAAATTCTATAAGTCGTTTCTTTTTGGTGAATGTGAGAACGTTACATTTAGTTACATTAATATTAAGTTGATTGCGGAAACACCAATCAGATACAGCGGTGAGGCCTTCCTGTAAATTTATACAGTCCTCATATGTTACAATTTTGGGATATATTTTCAGGTCATCAGCATACATGAGACTATGAACTGCTTAACAATCCATTGAATCATTCACAATGAGAAGATACAACAGCGGTCCTAAATTAGAGCCTTGTGGTACACCCGAGATGGCGGTGAATTCATATGACTTATGACCTTAAAATTGTACAAACAATGTTCGATTATTTAGATAGGATTCACTTAGGGAAACTAGAGCTTTGGATGAACCTTTGGACTTAGCTTTCAGCTTGTGCAACATAACTTTATGATTCATTTGATCGAATGTATCAGTATTAATCAGTATCTCAATTCACAAATTGAGATTGCAAATCACTTTGTAAACCATTGTTGAATGTAGAGTCAGGGCCGCCGTAAGAGGGTGTGCAAGTCGTGCACCGCACGCGGGCGGCACGACCAGGGGGCGGCAGATTGAGCGAATTCTCACGTACTTAATTCAAGTCATTGACATTATATCTATTGTTTAAGAAAATAAATATTAAGTGATATCCTTCAAAAAAATCTGACCGAATTTAACACCGCCATCTATTGGCATCTATCAAAACTGAAATGGAACACCAAACGTCGTATCTGCCATTCTATGGAAAACGGGACTGTTGATGTTGGGGGAATCACCGTTGGGCGTCCTCTTCAATTCGCTCTCTATGGTAGTATAGATAAATAGAACGACCGGCACAATGAATTGCAATTATTTTGTTAATAGTTCTTTCGAGGTGGATTTCGGCTTAACTTATTGATATTTAAACTTGTCTGGTGTGATTTTAATTGAATCATCCGTCACTATAAAACAGAAGTGCAAAGGAATCGTTATTATGGTAAGTATTAACCAACCTTTATTTATAGACTTATTTATCACAATAATTACTGTTCAAGTAACATTATAAACGTTTTAGTATGAAAAATTCGTCTTCAATACTTCTTAATTTCGAAAATTAATGAGTAGGTTATGTTATGATTGAAATTGAACATATTGTAGAAAATGTTGCGTGGGGTCAAAACCTATTTGTCGTACTGAACTTTTCTGGCATATTATTGTATTAAAAAAAATTACTTAAGTGAAGAAATCTTAAATACACAATTAATTTCAGGAACCGCAGAAATGGAAAAAACTTTCGGGAGCGCAATTTCGACAGCAAAATCGAGAAAAAGAGGTACTCAAAGAAAAAATGGCGGGTTCTTTACAAAAATTTTGTGGTAAGCCAGATAATAAGGAAACGAAAGCCCAAGAAGATATCGGGGTAGCTTGCAACAGCACAACGTTAAATCAAAGAGCTATGAGCGTAACTGAAGAGAAAGATATATTATGTTCTTCGGAAGAACTAAACTGAAACAAGAGAAGGTACTACTGATGAACCTAAGCAGTTTATCTTCGAAAGTAACATGCAGCATTTTAGATTGTTGTGATGATCCTGGTTTGTGGCCTGCAAGTAGGAGTAATGATCTTGTTCATATTTTGATTAATCGTGTCCGGTAAAGGTGTCCAACTGCAACTTTTCTATAAGTGATGACGGAAGAAAATTTACAGACAATTATCATTATAGAAATCTTCCCAATGTAGAAAAAATTAAGAGAGAATAGTTTATTTATTCTATTTCGAAAGAGTCAATACATAGCTTTTGTTGCGAATTATTCAGTAAATTTGCTAGTAGATTGTCTGCTTTGAACGGTTTTTCTGAATGCAAACATTCGTCATTAATATCGAAAAGGCACGAAACAACTGTTTCCAACAGCGAAAATGTGAAATCGTGGGTAGAATTAATTAAAATGTTGAAAAATAAAACTACTGTAAATCAGATGAAACTGAGACTGTTAAAATCGGCAAAATAGCAAAGGTGTGATGTATTAGAAAGAATCATAGGCGTAATCAAGTATTTATTTCATCGGTGTCTGTCATTCTGAGGGTCCTCAAAAACATTATATGATCATGATAATAGTAATTTCTCAAAAGCAATCGAAATGATAACATCATTTGAATCAGTCATGCGGGAACACATTCACAGAATTCCATCCTCGAAATCAGATTCAAGTCGTATGAGTCACTATTTAGGAGATCCAATTCAGAATGAAATGAATAAATTGCTCGCCAAGACTAAGTTTTTTTAGCAATAGTCTGAACATGAAATTTTAGATATTTTGGACACAAGATAGTTGATAGAAAATTTCGCAAATTTAAGAGCAAAAAAAATAAATTTTTTGTAGATAAATAGAAATAGAAAACGTAAGTTTAAAATATTTCATATTAGTAAACAAAAACAAGTTAATTATAGAATATTGTATTGAATTAAGAATAAATGTTCTATTTTCGTTTTTTTTCTTTTTCCTCGTAATAAAGAAAATATAAGAAAGAAGTATCTTTTTTTTGACAAAACTCTTATAGTAGGGCGGCATAATCGGTATTGCACGCGGGCGACGAAACAGCTAGCGGCGAGCCTGTGTAGATTATGAATTGAACTAGTTATCAAGTGTTTAATAGAATTTATAAAGTAACAAGTAACAAGATGATAACTAATTATAATCTCAAACACAATATTCTGAATGGTCAGATTGTTAGATTTTTAAGTTCGATTCGTGTATCAACCCTTCATAATGGGTTAGTTTATCCGAAATATATGGCGATTGTTTGATGTATTTTTGTGCAATATAACATAAATTCGGTATTTGCAATCGTTAGTGCACTACGTAGTACTAATTCAGATGTCATTTTCATCTCTTTGTAAGACTCCGAGGTCAGCCTGTAAACTTCCCGAAATCTCTCAAAGCCCTCCAGGCAACGTGAACGGGGAGATGTCGATTAACTTTGAATGCGAATGACTGCGGTGAATAACGATGGGTAAAACGACGGCTGGTAGACCGTTCGTGACGTCTTAGGAGAGAAAGATTGTTTGCGGGGTGTGGTCCCACAGGTGTCCGCGTTCACACCGAAGGGATGAAGCCATTCAGTTGCTCGTGTTGTGTGAGCAGGGATCAAAGTCTGCGGAATAAGGGCGGTAAGCCCGGCGGAACGTCCCCCGTTCCGGACGGAACGGGAGAGACAGAGATCGAAACATTAAGTCGATGCTCAGGAGATGTTTATGAGCGAGTAAGTCCCCCTCATCGATTACCGGAATTGCTTTCTCCGGGATAGAATCAAGGAGATTAGGGCTGCTCTCGCGCCCTGCTGAATTTTCCGTCAAAAGATGCGAGCTCTCGATTCCTTTGATAGCGGACTTTCCGAATTTCATTGAACGAAAAATAGATTTGTGATCGGCAATCTTGTCAAGAGTATTAGGCAGTTCTTGAACGTGAGAACTTTTTCGAAGTACAGGCTGTGAGCATTGCCTTTGAAAACACATAATCGCCTTTTCAGGTATCGTAAGAATATGTCATGTATCTTGATGAACAGAGAAAAACGGAACTTCATGAAAATATTGAACATTCTGCTCTTCTGAAGATCCGCCATTTGACTTGAATGTTAGTAAGATCTTCTCGAATGCAATCGTGTCACGATCAGAACTTTAACTTTTTACGGGATATACACTCAATCTATCTAATTTGGAATTTTGGAATTTGGGAAACAATATATGAGTTACTACTAATTTGAAAAGGTTTCACTTTTTCTGCAATGTTTGTACTAAGTCTTGGGATATACGGTAGTGGAACGTAATTATTCTCATCGCACAAAACTGTCTGAAACAAATATATACCTACAAGACTTTTCACAAAAAAACCTACCTTGAAAAGCAAAACGGTAACTCAATGAAAAAGTAATTAACTTTATAACATACCTTGCAATACTTGCAAGAAATATAGGTCAAATTTTACTAAATGTGGAAGAAGAAATTGCAGTCTACAAATATTCGAAAACCCAAATCGCAGCCCTACATAAATTCAAAGTGAACAGAAAAACACAAAGATTTTGGAATCTGAGGAAGATAAAAATGTAGAGAAATTCTAGAAATAAATACACATTCGCCAAACTTTAGTGAAGAAATAAAAAACATTACAATTCGATCTGTAACGGTTCAATGAACCTTACAAATAACACTCATAAAATCAACAAATTCTCTTTAATCATCAAACTGCTCATATCAAAACTCATTCTTTACTGATCTATTATCAATTTCACAAACATGGACGCAAAATAAATATTGAAATTTTTTATCTAAATCTTTACTATATTTATAGCTCATAACTAACTTATTTTATGTCAACTAAGTAAAATTCAAATTTAAAGAATAACATTACAGTCATTTGAATCACCTGATTTACAGTGGGATTTTCAGAGGTTTTCTGGTTGATGGTAAAGACGACTGTGAATATAATAATAATAATAATAATAATAATAATATTAATAATAATAATAATAATAATAATAATAATAATAATAATAATAATAATAATAATAATAATAATATTTATTTCATGCTTTACAAAAAATTTTCACATTGTTTGCACTCGTCGATACACAATAGTGTGAAACATTCAAAAATAAATAAAAAAACATCATCACACTTAAAATTAATAATTATAAACGTAGTAAAATGACATCAGTCTCAAAACTTACACTCTAAAAAGCCTTTCTCATCATAAAATGCAGATTGGATCAGAAAGGACTGAATATTTTTAACAAAAGCAGGCATCTCCAAATTCCTAACAGATAGAGGAAGCTTATTAAATAATTTTTTTGACATGTAAAATGGCCCCTTTTGAGTGATACTTAACCTGCACAGGTCCATCCTCAGACGACCATCATGTCTGGTGGAGTATCCATGTGCACTGCCAGTCTCGACGTATGAGAGTCGATTTACACGTGCAAATTTTAAGGCTTCTAGAATATATATACTTGGGAATGTTAAAATTTTTAGTTTAATTAATGCTGCCCTACAATCTTCTCGGTAACTCAAACCAGCCAATATACGTATAGCTCTTCTTTGAATTCTAAAAGTTCTAACATGAGAAGCACAGTTACCCCAGGCTCAAATTGCATAGCGAATCAAGGACTCCACCAGTGCAAAATATGCCGCCCTCAATATATAAGGTGAGAATGAGTCAGCCAAATATAATAAACTTCCGAAGGAGATGCTGAACCTGAAATATTTCTCTGAAAACCAGAGAGGTCAGAAAGCCAAGTTGATTTTTCAAAATTACAATTGACAGTACTTTATCAAATTCAATTATTCAAAAGTTTTGATCACAATCAGTAACATCAACATAACGTTAACAAGAATGAAGATCTTTTAATTCAAAAAAGCATGTTATTACTCAAAAATATAGATATATAAATATATATATATATATATATATATATATATATATATATATATATATATATATATATATATATATATATATATAAGAAAATTAACACTAAAACATTCATTTGAAAAATTTAAATTAATCAAGAGAATGTTATAGTAGACCTAGATATGTGAACGTGTACGATGTGATGTCTCCATTATCCTTCAAGGGATACTCTACAATTCCATCAATAGAAATCAGTAGAAAACACCTCTGTCAGATTACAGACACACCAAGCATCGACATTTCACATATCTTCTATACCCGTAGGTATCTACTAAATTGCAATGTCTATTTGACAAATATCATCGAACGATGTTTTCAAATGTCAATAGGTTGCTATTCGGCGATATTTTTATGGAAATGAAATTTTTTTTTGACTAATAAGCACAAAAAAATTTCATTTCCATAAAAATATCGCCGAATAGGCCCCTGAAATACGGGAATAAACGCGAGCGTACTACTAACGCAACCTATTGACATTTGAAAACATCGTTCGATGATATTTGTCAAATAGACATTGCAATTTAGTAGATACCTACGGGTATAGAAGATATGTGAAATGTCGATGCTTGGTGTGTCTGTAATCTGACAGAGGTGTTTTCTACTGATTTCTATTGATGGAATTGTAGAGTATTCATTACTCTAGGATCTTCCGCTTGAAGTCACAAGAAGATGTTTGGAGGTTGAAATCGTTGCCTCACTTCGATGGACGTGGTGCGACTGACGAGTTCCTTGCAGAACGAAACATATATGTCTCGCACTTCCATCAGGTGTGGCATCGATTTCAATATTTCACTAACATTTATCCCTTGAAGGATAATGGAGATATCACATCTTACACGTTCACATATCTAGCTCTACTATAACATTCTCTTGATTAATTTCAATTTTTCAAATGAATGTTCTAGTGTTCATTTTCTTAAATATTTCATTCAGTGCCATAAGCACAAAAAAATTTCATTTCTATATATATATATATATATATATATATATATATATATATATATATATATATATATATATATATATATATATATATATATATATATATATATATATATATATATATATATATATATATATATATATATATATATATATATATATATATATTTATCCATTTTTTATTAACGCAGTGATTAGATCCGCGGGGAACATCATTAAGATGGATTGGTATCAGAAGCCGTCTTCTTCAGATAGATATCTACACTTCTGGTCTCATCACAATGTAAACATGAAGCTCAATATAATCAATCAACTTGAGAATAGAATTATAAACATTGTACACACAGATTACTTTCAGAGCTCACTGTCCCGTCTGGAAGTGATCTTGGTTAACAATGGATATCCAAGAACACTTGTGAAGAAGTTCCTATGGAATACTGTCATGAGACCACCGGTTCCCATCTCTACAACTGTCCTTAATACACAGGAGAGCATAAGCTCTATTAGTGAAATACAGATCTCTGCCACATTTCCCTTCCCTCGCAGCAAAACTGTGTCATATTTTCGGTGAAATAAATGAGCTAAAAATACCCAAATATAACTTTATAGCGAGGTTGCTATACGTAGTGCGTCTGTTCCATGTCTTACCAGTTCCTTGCAGAACGAAACATTTCTTACACTTCCATATTTCTCTAACATTTTTCTCTTAAATGGTACTGGAGGCATCACATCGTACACGTTCACATATCTAGCTCTACTATAACATTCTTTTAGTTATAATATATATATATATATATATATATATATATATATATATATATATATATATATATATATATATATATTAAAAACAAGGTTTGTCAGCTGAAAATGAAGTTAAGAGTTTACGGTATTTACCTGAGATTTACGTTGTTTGTTTATTTGTAACAGCCGTTTACATATGTTTCAAGCTTATTGGCTCTCATCAGAACGGCATAGTTCAAGTTATTAGATGTTACACACTTGAAAGTTGATTAAAAAGGAAAAACACAGAACAAAACAACACAAAATTCCACGTGAGTTTGTTCTGTGTTTTTCTTTTTTAATCAACTTTCAAGTGTGTAACATCTAATAACTTGAACTATGCCGTTCTGATGAGAGCCAATAAGCTTGAAACATATGTAAACGGCTGTTACAAATAAACAAACAACGTAAATCTCAGGTAAATACCGTAAACTCTTAACTTCATTTTCAGCCTGACAAACCTTGTTTTTAATTCATAATATTGTCGGTACAAAATTCTAGAAGGTATAAATATCTCATCGCAGGTAGACATCGATTTAGTCTGAAAATATAGCTTCAACAAGCTTGGTCAAGATATTCGATTTAACCAAAAATGATGTAGATTCCTCACGTGGAATTTTGTGTTGTTTTGTTCTGTGTTTTTCCTTTTTAATCAACTTTCAAGTGTGTAACATCTAATAACTTGAACTATGCCGTTCTGATGAGAGCCAATAAGCTTGAAACATATGTAAACGGCTGTTACAAATAAACAAACAACGTAAATCTCAGGTAAATACCGTAAACTCTTAACTATATATATATATATATATATATATATATATATATATATATATATATATATATATATATATATATATATATATATATATATATATATATATATATATATATATATATATATATATATATATATATATATATATATATATATATATATATATATATATATATATATATATATATATATTATAAGCAGATTAGGAAATTATATAGCGAATCTCGCACTAAAGATTTGAGGGAGTATTATGAAGACAGAATGAGCCAGTCAGAAAATAAAGTTACGTGTTCTTGGCGTCTTATTAATGAATTAAGGGGCTCATGCAAAATGAGGCAAGAAATCACATTCAAAGCGAAACAGCATCTGTTGCTCAAAATTATAACATCTATTTAAAGGAATCTGCCAACGTAACATAAACAATATCAGGTACTGGTACATACAACCTAGCAACATAACGCACAACAATAGATCTTTTTTTCTGAAGCCGGTGGTACGAACAGAAATCATTGACATAGTCAGAAAATTCAAAAATGAATGCACGTGCGGGTTTGACGGAATACCTGTGTCTATTTTGAAGAGCTATATTGACCTGATATGCGATCCACTCTGTTTCTTGGTTAATAACTGTTTCCTACATGAGATTTTTCCAACAGATTTAAAAATTGCATTAATATGTCCGATATATAAGAAAAGTGATAACACGACAATGGAAATTTACAGACCATTGAGTCTGTTGACAACGTTCCCGAAGATGTTCGAAACTGCAATGGCTACGCGTTTAATAGAATTTTTCAACAGGTACTCACTATTCACAGATACACTGCATGGTTATTTGAAAAGAAGAAGTATCACTGCTACATTTAGCTTCATTCAGGATTGTTATAATACTCTCGAAGCTGGGCTTATACCAATAGGGATCTTCTTAGATCTTGAAAAAGATTCTGATCAAGGTACACACGAACTGCTCTTAATTAAACTAAAAAAACTAGAAGTTAAGATCAAAATGAACAGTTGCAGTTATTATTCCAATAAACTTTAACCAATAAAACCAATGAATTTTAATGTCGGGCTACCACAGGGCAGCACACTAGGTCCTTTTCTTATTGCCATATTCTGTAATGTTCTTTCAAGCACATTTGACAATACACATCATCTTGTGAGTTATGCAAATGATACCAATGTGATTCTCAAACAAATAAAATTGAGTCAATAGTAGACCAAACAAAAATTCTCATGAACTTTGCTGCGGAATGGTTTCTTTCTAATGGGTTACAGAAAAATAAAACAAAAACAAATTGTCTGTTATGCAAAACTGAACATCCTAATTTGAAAGTCGAAAGTTGGAGCTGTGAACCAGGAAGTGATTTCAAATGGGTAGAATATACTAAGTTCTCGGGTTTATAAGTGGATATTAAATTGGGTGAAACATATCGAAGACCTTTGCAGAAAGCTCAGTAAAGCATGTTATCATGCTAACTTCGAATCGCACCGCAAGTTGGGCATCATATCTTGGGGTTGTAATAGTGATATTGAAAAAATATTTATTATTCAAAAAAGACCAATAAGAATCATACTCAAATTGGCACCAAAATCTTCTCACTGCTGCTGCTCTTAACATCTGGGAGGTGGTTATTTATTTGCGTAAATATCCACAAATAGCCATAAAATATAAATATAAACACGATTATGGCACAAGAGGTAGAGACTACATATTGCCAAGACATCACCTCTATGAAAACAGTCTATCATATGCTGCCATTTTGTTTCACTAGGAAATGACGGATGAGTTGCAAATGCTAAATGTGAATGCTTTCAAAAGAACGTTTAAGCGCTATTTAGTAGATATGGAACATTATACAGTGGCCGAATATTTGAAATTTCCAATATAAGTAATGCTGTAACAAAGTTATCTATGTTTATCTAACATATTGAAATTGTTTTTGTTTCTTTGCTGTTGTGTATTGACTTATACAATCTTACAAAAAAATATATATTATTATTATCATTATTATAATAATATATATATATATATATATATATATATATATATATATATATATATATATATATATATATATATATATATATATATATATATATATATATATATATATATATATATATATATATATATATATATATATATATATATATATATATATAGTTTCAAGATTTACGAATCAATCTTACAACTAAATACTGGGACTATTAATCGAAATATTTCAAATAAAACTCTCAGGGAGTTGTGTACACGAATGTTGTCAACGAGAACGAACCTAGCACTTTCGTTTTGAAAGTCAGCGATTCTTGATTGATTGATCAAATTCGGACTGATGATTCATATTAATGATGAAACAATTGCATCCTATTATCATTCAACAAGATCGCTGATTTTTTCGAAGCGCACTTAATATTCACTCTCGAAAGTTTTAGGTTCGTTCTCGTTGACAACATTTGTGTAGATAGCTCCCTGAGAGTTTTATTTGAAATTTTTCAATATTTCGATTAAGAGTTTCGGTATTTACTAGTATGAATGATTCGTGAATCTTGAAACTAGCTATCCTTTTGCCCGCGAGAGCTTGATCTGGAGCGATTAGGCATGGGACCATTCATACACATTGCAGACATATTTTTGTGGTGTTCAAATGAAATGTCCACGGAGCCTCACGTATTCGCATAAATAGGAATCTAGAACGATAGGCAGAGTTTGCACGTATTTTCTTCGACAGAGGGGGCTCACGTTTTCACAAAGTGTTTTTTTCTATCATTCGGAATAGAACCGGTGGGCGTTTTGGAAGTCATCGATTCTTGATTGATTGCTTGAATACAGACTGAAGATTTATAATAATGATGAAACAATTGTATCCTATGATAACTCTACAAGGTCGATGATTTTTCAGAAGCCACTTAATATTCACTCTCGAAAGTGATGGGTTCGTTCTCGTTGACAACATTTGTGTAGACAGCTCCCTGAGAATTTTATTTGAAATATTTCGATATTTCTATTAAGAGTCTTTCTATATTTATATATATATATATATATATATATATATATATATATATATATATATATATATATATATATACAGAAAATAAACACTAGAACATTAATTCGAAAAATTTGAATGTGTTCACTTTCTTAAATATTTCATTCAGTGCCATAAGCACAAAAAATTTCATTTCCTTATATTTATATATATATATATATATATATATATATATATATATATATATAGAGAGAATGAAAAAAAAGAATGAAAAAAAAAATCAGACCTACACTCTGGCAATCTTCTCGCCCAAGAAAACAAAAAATTCATGAACATTATAAATACAGCTAGTCAAGCTGGCTTGTCAAGTGTCAGTTGTAGTGGAGTTCTCGATATGAAAAAAATTACCCAAAACTAAACCTTCAAGTCAAATCTTAATTCCTCAACGAATTTATGAAAATAACGAAGAAAATTTATAGAAGTGAAATTTCACGAAACTGAAAAATTATCTTTTCCATTCGACCAAGACGGCCTTTCATTTATATATGAGACAAAATTATATCCACAATTGAATAACAAATATATTCACAATTGGAATACAAATATATTTAAAATTGAATAACAATAGAATAGTCCTTTTATGACTGACAAAGCCGATATATGGTGAAAATTATTATCCATAATAAAACGCATTATTAAATTTTCATAAATTTGTCAACATGTTAATCTCAAATACTGGTTTCAGAGGAGAGAAAAGTATAATTGAGCAAATCGCTTGAACAACAATTACGATCTGGGCATCAAAGACAATTTATTTTCCAAAAAGACTCTGAATAGGTTCTGAAAGTTTATCGATTTATCAAAGAAAGTTCAAAATTTACTTTCTTAACAACATATATTGGTACGCCTAGTATAAAATTAAAATCACTCAAATCATGGTACTATATTGATATTTTTTTCCTACCGCTAAGTATATTGATAAGATTATCAATAATAAAAAAGCAAGAAATTACTAGAATAAAATGTGAGTATCTATTGTACAAAATTAAATCTGATTGTTTCGATGAGGTTTATAGATAGAACTTTTCTGAAATTTCCAAATTAGAATATTCGAACATTAACGAAGTTTCCTAAAGAATGAAACGAATTCTCATTATGACTCATTATTACTACTTGATAGAGGAATGTGACAAATTTAAGTTCACAGTTCGAAATATTAAATAGAGAGAAGAAAGGATCCAAATAAAATTTTGTGAAATCATCGCAAACCAATACGTTTAAAAATTCAGGACTTTTACGTAATAGTGAATTAGATGTTTATAACAGATCTTCACTTAACATTTTCAATGAAAGAATTCCAAAGCATCCCTTCTTCAATTTTCATACTTATCTCACATTTTTTTGTTATATATGTTCTACTGTAATTGCAATTGTTATACCTGCTCTTTTGTTCTGGGTTCTTTTTTCAATTTTAATTTTAATTCTTCGATTATATTTTCTTTCTTTGTTATTCTATGTTCTGGCACTCTGATATTTATATTAACATGTGTATTTGTAAAATTTTAGCAATTTCAATTCAGCACCTGAAAAGGAAGTTATAATTTGAAACGCTAGTGCAGTGGAAAATGTATGATACACATTGCATTTTTTGTTCAACTGATACAACATAACACTGATTTCGTTATTTTATGACATAACTCTTGATTGCAGGTTATTGGAATAAACCATCATTGGAAGGAGTTTAATTAACAAGATTTCATACGTTACTTCACAGGGTTTCAGACGTTCAGGACGGTCGATAACATTTTCAGACTTAAGTATAAGAACTTACAATTTCAGAAGTTTCAATGATGAAGGCTGAGCGATTGAAATATAGTTATAAATTTCCATCTTGTACCAGTCAGTATAAGTCTGGTTCAAACAATAAGCGTTATTTCAGATTTCCATATTATCCTGTTTTGAGCGTGAAATGGAAAGCATTTTCTAATATTAGTGCTAACACCGAGAAACATAACATAACATACTATAACATAGCATAACATAACATAACATAACAAAACATAACATAACATAACATAACATAACATAACATAACATAACATAACATAACATAACATAACATAACATAACATAACATAACATAACATAACATAACATAACATAACATAACATAACATAACATAACATAACATAACATAACATAACATAACATAACATAACATAACATAACATAACATAACATAACATAACATAACATAACATAACATAACATAACATAACATAACATAACATAACATAACATAACATAACATAACATAACATAACATAACATAACATAACATAACATAACATAACATAACATAACATAACATAACATAACATAACATAACATAACATAACATAACATAACATAACATAACATAACATAACATAACATAACATAACATAACATAACATAACATAACATAACATAACATAACATAACATAACATAACATAACATAACATAACATAACATAACATAACATAACATAACATAACATAACATAACATAACATAACATAACATAACATAACATAACATAACATAATATAACATAACATAACATAACATAACATAACATAACATAACATAACATAACATAACATAACATAACATAACATAACATAACATAACAACATAACATAACATAACATAACATAACATAACATAACATAACATAACATAACATAACATAACATAACATAACATAACATAACATAACATAACATAACATAACATAACATAACATAACATAACATAACATAACATAACATAACATAACATAACATAACATAACATAACATAACATAACATAACATAACATAACATAACATAACATAACATAACATAACATAACATAACATAACATAACATTAACATAACATAACATAACATAACATATCATAACATAACATAACATAACATGACATGATATAACATAATCATACTTATTATTCAATATATGACAAAATTTCAATTTGTGTTTGAATACGAGTAGGTTCATCTCAACATTCTTTATTATTATGGTATTTTGATCGGAGTTGAATAGAATAATCTTCAATAATTTTTATCGTGAGACGGGAACAATGTTGCAATTAAGTTAATGATCTGCATTATTAATGTAACATGTTATGAACATGTCAATCAATATTTAATGACAAAGACAAAAAAGTACAAAAATTTTTCAATCTGGTATAAATTCCATGAATTCGGTTGATAATGATCTATTATCTTCATTCATTCAATGCATTAGTATGCTCTATGTTCGATATCACGATAGAATTCATACTTGCAGATCTTCCTACAAAAAGGATAAATAAAAGCACACAATTATCTCATTCTTGGTATCCCTCACTTAAAAGTAGATGTCATTATATTTCAGAAAATTGTTGTGATAGTCAATTTAAAGAAATACGTTCTCAATATACTCCTTTATAGTAAACCAAAACTGACAAAATGGCAAAATGGATGATGATGGACTCCTGCAAATATTCTATACCCTTTTGGCAGGATACGAATGGTTGTAATGATAATAATTTATTTGGCACCAGCTCTTACAAAATTCATAAATGTTGAAACTAAGCATTTGCTTTTTATTATTTTTCATAATCATTTATCATGTTCTAAAATAAACTCAGCTAATTTACAGAGAGTCTTTATAGAGCTAGGTAGTTTAACGTATGCATTGAATCCTTCATGGAACAGTCTGTCCCCAGATTTATAAAGTTTGCATGTGAAATCATGTTTCTAGTGTTATTAGAGTTCAGATCACTGACACATTCACAAGGTTTTCTTTACATTCAAACAATTTAGGTATTTTCAATTTCAAATATAAATGTTCCTAAGTGTATCATACAGTGTTCTCTGTTCAACTTTCAAAAGTTCTTAGGAATTCAATATTCTTTCGATTGGAGATTTCAAAACATTTCTAACACATTTCAAAATACGCATAGCCGTATTCTGCAACTTTAGTAGTTATTCAATAGTGTTGGCGTTTACTTGATGTAAATCCATTATAATTGAATTTAGACTTAAATTCAAACACTTGAACTTATGATTTACACTTTATTGACTAAATAGCATGACGCGTTTCGTCGTTACAAACGACTTCTTCAGATGCTTGCAGAATTTATTCTGTAAGCATCTGAAGAAGTCGTTTGTAACGACGAAATCAAGTGTTTGAATTTAAGTTTATATTTAACTTTAGTAGTTCTTGAGTTTTTTCTGCTCAAACCAAATAATAGACTGAACAATAATCAAAGTGTGGCATTATTATTGACTTAAACAGCAATAATCTCATATATGTTGTAGAATTTTATTGAATTAATTTTCGACAGTTAAAGTTTTTGGAGATTTTAGACGATATAAAATCAATGTTATTATTCAAACTCTATTTCTCATTCAACATAGTGCCACTTATTTGACAACTTTTGCCTTTCAATGTTCTGATTTTCAGTTTCAATCTTTTGTATTCGAGTTTTACTTGTACCCAAAAATATAAACTTAGACTTTTGTGTATTCAGTCATAAACAGTAATGGTATAGCTTCGACTGACTTTAAACTATTTTTTAAAATTCTATGTTCAAAATTAAATTTCGTGACTTAGTAATTTTACCAGTGATGTGAGGCAATGCATATTCTATCATCACCAAATAATCATACAGAGGATGCTTCACATGAAAACCAATATCGTTTATATGTGATGAAAATTGCAGTGAGAAATATAAGTAAGAATAATTAAGAATTACCTAGGACCGTTCCTTGAGGAACGCCAAAATCAACTCCAGTGCTATGTAAATGGGCATTAAACTTGGCTTGTTGACATGAAAACTAAACCATTTGTTTACCACCTGAAGGTGAATTTTATTCAGCTTTTCAAATAGTTATGATCTACTTAAAGTTTCGAGGTTTTAACGCTCTCTGTGTTTAAAATATTATACCGTACGAATGTTAGATTCACTACATCAAATAAATATGCTCCAATAGCTGAATAACGAATTATTACTGAATATTCGTGGCATATATATCAGTCAACTCGAAACGATATGTAACCATTTCAAAATTTGCTTAGTATTTTTATACTAATCATTTTGTATTAATCATCCCCCCAGTTGTAGTGTATAAAGTGAGTTTCGGAAGCAGAAATATTGGAGCATTTTTGTCTGCTATCGACAAATGCTGGAAAAATAGTTTTCATTCATCACAACTTAATACTGGAAGATTACCAAAGCAAATATATTCCAATAGCTGAATAACAACTTATTTTGGAATATTCGTGGCATCTATATCAATTTTTTTCCTAGAATTTCAAACGCTCTGAAAAATTTTCATTACAAAATTCATTAAATTACGTATTGAGAAAGTAAACGAGATGCAGGATTCGAAATTTTGAAGGTATAAATAGAATTTTTGCTAAATGATATAATTTTTCATAAAAATGGTGTCGTATAAAGTTGAGTGTTATGAGATTATCATAAGGTTTATTTTCCAACCAGAAAAACAGAATGTTTACTTGAAAAACTGAAAATTCGGTATATTAGGAGGCAAATTAATGCATAACAACTCTTATCACCCAAACTCATTCTCCTTTTCTAACAATATTCATTATATAACAATTGAATCGATGAGATCAGTAACAGCATAAGTCAATTATTCGACGAAATTTTTTTTTTTAAAGAAATGTGTTCTCAGATTGTAAACACATGTACTGAGTGCAAAAAGAGCACAAGTCGCATGCTGCTTCGTTGCCAACTGACACAGTAAATCATTGGTTGAGCGCAGATACTGCATAAGTCAGAGACTTGTGTAGTTTCTGCTCCCACTAACCCCTAGCGCTAGTGTCGCCTCAACCTGTAACCTGACACTACAACAGCAGTCAGGTTTAGTGCTTCGTTGGTTACTATATTGTAACCTATTTCACGCCTGTTAAATACATATGTTTCTGTAGTTTATCTTCATGTGTTTTACTTTGTGAATTAGTTTTGTTGGATTACATAACTATCGAAATGAGTGGAAGTGAGAGTGACGAGCCTGTGTCAAAGAAGAGAATACGAAATCCTGACACACATAAACGGAACATTATTCGCTCCTCGAAAGTAAAAGGTGTCGAACATATAAACTGGAAAGGTGACTTAGTTCAGAAATGGGTTACTGGTGAAAGATGCAAGTGCAGATTGAAGTGTTTTTCTTTGTTCGATGACCAGGTAAATATTCTTAGTCAGTTTTATAATTTGAGCTCCAAAGACGAACAAGATATTTTCTTACAAAGCTTGATAGAGAAACATGACAAGAAAGCTCACAGACCTCGATAAGATAACCCTAAATCAAGGCAATGCAGTTTTAACTATTTTGTTTTGAAACAAGGCACCAAAATAAATGTGTGTAAACAAGCCTACATTTCATTGCATGGCATTTCTGCAGGTCGAGTTCGTAGACTGTGTGACCTATTATTTCAAGGAAGTCTTCCTAAAGATAAAAGGGGAATGAATGAAAAAGCCAATGCTATAAAACCTGAGATCTGTAAGGCAATCCATGATCATATACTCTCTTTTCCTGTAAAAAATACACATTATGGAGGAAAACAAATTAAATACTTGGACAGTAGGCTAAATGTAAAAACCATGCATGAGCTTTACATGAAAAAACACCCAACACTGTTTGTTAAGTATGAGTTTTTTCCTAAATATTTTAAAGAAAATTTCAACTTACGGTTTGGACGCCCCCAGGTTGATACATGTATTAAATGTGAAGAGCTTGGCGTAAAAATTAAAAGTCCAAACCTTTCAGAACCAGCCAAAAAAGCCGCAGTTGCAGAAAAAATTGTTCATTCACGAAGAGCCAAAAAGTTTTACACCAAAATAAAAGAGGTTCAAGAGTTATGCAGAAAAAATGAAAATATTGTTGGCATCAGTTTTGACTTCATGCAAAATCTTCCTCTACCACATTTGCCTGTACAAGACATATTTTATCTTAGACAGTTATGGGTTAACTGTTTTGGAATTCACAACATGAAAACACAAAAGTCTAAATTTTACATGTACCATGAGGGTGAGGGTAAAAAGGTGTCAATGAAGTGTGCTCCATGCTACATAAATATATAACCTCTTCAATTCCTGAGTCAGTAGATACCCTTTACCTATTCTCTGATGGTTGCCCAGGGCAGAATAAGAACCATACTATTTTGCGTTTTTCCTTGGCCTTGGTAAACAGTGGACGTTTTAAAGAAGTAACACATTTTTTCCCTGTGAGAGGACACTCTTACCTTCCTAATGATAGAAACTTTGTGGTAATCAAAAGAAAGCTTAAAAAATGTGATAGAATATATGTCCCACAAGAATACTCCAGCATTATAGGAAATGCTAGCTCAAATTTTGAAGTGGAAAACCTAAAAACCGAAGATATTTTGGAGTTCAAAAAATGGTGGCCTTCTTTTTATAAACGGACCTGTTTGTCTAACGAGTCGTATGGTAAAAGTGTTCCTAAAGAAAGGAAACGAAGCTTGGCTCCATCTGAATGCATGTCTTTTACATACAAAACAAACGGTACCATTATCACTAAAGAATTCATTGATGGTTTGGTATCACATACTTATGACGTGCGTAAAAATAAATCTTTGAACAATGTGATCAACCTCCCAAACTGTGTAGCCTATCCTGAAAACAAGGTTCCACTGAACAGAAAAAAAGTTGAAGATATAAGGAAAATGTTCCCGTATATAATCCCTGAACACCAACAATTTTACGATATTGTAAATAGCTGGCCATTGACTGAAGAAGGTGATGAAGAAGTAGAATAGTGAAACAAAAATTGCATAAAATGATGTGTACTTTTAAAAATAATAAAACTATGTAGTTGAATAAAGTTGGATTAGATTATAAACACATTTTAAGTATTTTATTCGTAACTTACCCACTGTTTAGTGCAGAAACAGCATAAGTCAAATACATATATATATATATATATATATATATATATATATATATATATATATATATATATATATATATATATATATATATATATAAAAAATGTGTTTTAACATATTTTTATTTAATTTTTTTTGCCTATTAGGTTAGGTTAACGTAAAACCTTGTAAAAAATTACGTAAAATAATATTTTTTTATGGATAACATTTGAACTGATCAGTTTTTTCTTGTTCCTGTAAAATTGAAAAACAATGACTTGTGTTGTTTCTGATCTCATCGATTCAATTTGTGTGCGTATGATAATCGGAGCCTATTCTGATTTGTATTTATTCATACAAAATTTATACTCATGCTGGCCTAACAGGCACCTCATTGTGCCATCAAAATATATGCACTACTCAACAGGTCAAGCCAATTACTGAGTGGGAAAAATACAATATAATTTATAACTAATGTGGAATTGAATCAGAAGGAGAAACCAGAAAACTCCCAAAAACCGTTCATAAATTATATAACTCTATAGGCAAACTGTAATTGAAGCACACATTTATATGTGTGTAAAAATAAACCTACTACAAAAACTGAATCTAAAAAGCTTACATCGTATATCAAATCAAAAGAACAGACATGCGAGAGCACGTCTGATATCACCAATGCATGCATATGTCAATGACATCATGAAAAGGCTCCAAATTACCACAAATTTTATGATATGGTAAAAAGAAACAAGAAACCTAATTAACTTGCTCAGGAAATAATTCCCGAATAAATTCTTCGTGTTTCACGTGATGCAACATTAAAGCTGGTTGTTAGTTACTCATGAGGTATAACTCGTTCAGGATAAATACCATTAGAGCAAAAAAGTATTTCAAAAAACTTCTTTGGACGCATTCAAGATCTCTTATATAAGACTATCACCTGGATTCCAAATGACATTAGCATAATTTTAAAACTCTAAGCACAACCAAGGTATTGAATAGGAGCATAGTGGATTCAGATCGAGACAGCCTTTTAAAGTTCCTCATCACAAAACCTGATGTTTTTTATGAACTTGGAACTATTTTATTCATGTGTGTATAAAAAGTCAATTGAATTGTTTCAAAAGTTACTCCTAAATCTCTGAATTCGGTGCATCTATCGATTTTATAACTATTCACTTTATAATCAAAACGAAACAATATTGTTTTGACGAACCAGGACATTATATTGCATTATCTGACATAGAAAATTCAAAAATTTTCGACATCAGAAGAATTCTTTCGCACCACCAATTCACATTTGAGATATAGTGTTGAAGAATGTAACAATCACTCACTGTTGAAATTTCGCGAAATATCCTAAATCAGCATCCGCATAGTGGAAAATATTACATTTCAAATTGCTAAAAAATGCTCTTAATGCACGAAATTATTGAAAAAAGCGGACCTGTAACAGAATACAGTATTGTATTTCTGTTATTTGAAAGCATTGTACTGAACAAATAATTTTCTTAATGTTAAGGTTAACAAAAAAATGAATGATAAATTTTTTTGACATCAAAAGTTAATGAGCTTCTTGAGAAGAATGCCATGATCTAACCCATCAAGTATATATTAAAGATCACGTCTAGTTATAGCCATGGCCAAAATTATTGACATTATATTATGTTATACAAGTTAGGATCTTGTGTTTTACAGTTTATTGGTATTTTTTTCAATGTATTGTTAAATTAACGGTTACTTCCTTGAATTAAATTGAGAAATTAAAAAATTTTTCCACCTACTTCTCATTTGATCTATTTCTGCTATTAGGCAAAGCGCCTCTCGTTCACACAAGAGAAATCCATGAGAAGTTTGGATGAAATGTCTACAAAGCCTGCCATCTTTTGATGGAAATACTTACTAAGATGTTGAACCACTGAAAGAATTCTATCAGACTTGTGGTAGAGTGACACCCGAAAAGCCATTGTATTAAAATTAATTTTCAATTCGAGTTATTTTCGATATTTGGAGTTTTTCCTTAAAATTTAAGAAATTTTATTTGGATACCAATATTTTCAGTGGGATATTTGTTCAAATTTCCACATTCTAATAGTAATATATCAATTCAGCAATAGAAATGCAAATATTGAATATATAATATAGTCATTGAGAACAAATTGTAATATGTGGTTATCATTCCAATTCAATTATTTCTTGAACAATAGAGCCATCTGTTAATGAGTTTTGTGGTTAATAGCTTCTAAAAGGCAGAACGCTTAGAAATCTACGAAAGATGTGTATATAGGATTATTTCCGAGAGTAAATATACAGATGTTTCGGCTTTTGCCGATAGATGTCAACCAAAGAATGAAATAATATTGATAAAAATATTTCTTATTTCTCTTGGGATATGTGATTTTGACTAAGTTGTACCTAAATGTTTTTCATTTGTTTTGTCGATATCAAGAATTTTCTTAATGTACAACAAAGAAATTATGATATGATACGAGTATATAAAGATTGTGTACTTATCATTATGTTACGAATTTCATGGGTTCTTCAACTAATTTGATAATGCCAATACTTTTTGTATAATTTATTAACAATATACATCTTTTAACACTTGTTGAAAACTTGTTAACCTTAGAATTACATTGCGTCAGCTTTGGACGATTATATGCCCATTTCTATACCTTCTAGAATATTCCAGATTTCTCTGGTCGTGCTTACGACGGTTATCAACATTCTCGTCTTTTCTAGAAACATAAATAAAACACAGAGGCGGCTCAGGTCAAATCTGCCATATTATGCATAACTTCTTTTCCGAAAATATCAGTGATCGTTTATCTAAGCTAATTCTTTGTCTCAGTTTCCAGCAATGTTATTGAATGACATGATTGCTGTGGGAGGTTTCGACAAAAAGACTATTATATGATGATAACAATATGGTACAGCCATGTTGTTAGTATATATTTTCCTATTCTACTAAAGTTTATAATCATTAAAATATGAATCATAGAATCATTTTGTCTGCAAGTCAATTCTATATTCAGTAAAATATAGTGGAAATCGGAAACTGCTGAAATTCAATTCACATTTAATGTTTTCATTGCACTTTATTATTTTATATGAAGCAGTTTTGCATTTTCAAAATTATTATATTCTTCTAATTTTTCCCCCACAATTTCCTCCTATCAAATGATTTCATCACATATCATAACATTAACAATGCAAACAATAATAATAGGTGACATAGAAACACAATTTGCTATCAATTAATTAGCAATGATAAGCTTATGCAAGCGAAAATACCTACAGGCTATTTTCAATGATCTAATGTTATACCAATTGCCGAAACATAAAATCTCTTTTCTCGCGACAGTTGCAAAATATTTGATTCTGAAGCACTTGTCGCGCAATCAAAAATCTTTTTTAAATGGAAAATTTTCAAAGAAAATAAAATTAACTGAGTCTCAAGAATTACTCAGATAGATAAAAACATAAGCAATAAAATGAATAAAACACTCTGCTTAATTGAAGAGAGAATTTAATAATAAAATTGATAGAAAGCAGAGCTCTCAATATTAGATTCGATAGTAATCCTGTTCATGTCTCTAAGTCCAACACTGAAAATTAATCGTTTGGCTGCTTTCGTAGACCTCTGACGGCAGTAGTCAAAACTTATGCGCAGTTATTATCGTAGATCTCTCTACTTACAAATGTTTTGTAGATATCTAATCAAACTAGTATTCAGAAGTAAGTCTAATCGCAAAATATACTGACAGATGGTAACATTGTTCAAAAATATTTCGGATGTGAATGATGAAAATGAAAATCATATGATATGAATCAACTAGAAATGAATGATTGATTATATCCCGTACTGTAGTTTGTCTAACTATATTTATCATTCATGACTTTACTGAAAGTAATAATTAATTAGTGTACTAGTTTTTTAATCTTTCTTTCATGAATAAATCTTATTGGAAGGTTGTTATTCACAGACTATGGAAATTATAGACTTCATAGACACAGAATATAAAGTAATTCGTAAAATATACACCATATCAAAATGCAAGTAATAAAATTTGAAAAATTTAATGTGGCAACAAAATTTCAAATAGTGTTATTGAATTTATTTAATGGAAGTTTAATTTAATTTAATATTGAATTTCTTGATCTTATTTACTTGCTTGGGAGATGGTGAGGCGGCTAGGCTCCTTTTTTTTCAATCACATAATTACTAAACAACACCTCGTGTATTCTGAGTATTTCTGAGTTGAAAACGTGAATAGTTTCTGAGATTTCGAAATAAATTCTATGTCTATTAGCTCTCAAAAGAATGCTTAATTTTCCATGAACATCCTCAACAAAGTCTATACGTTTTGATTTGGATAAATTGATGTACACTTATCATTTCAATACTCTTTGAACATAAAATTATGTTCTTCTTAGAGAGGAAGTAGAAGGCTGAGCAACAGGTAAATATGGTATACCATATTTCAGCATTTTTCTATTTTGATTCAACGGTCACTTTATCAAAATGATTATCACCCAGTTGGAAGATATTTACTTCAACATATTCATCAATATGATCAAATTCATTTCACCTACTAGCCTGATAAGAATTCTTTAAAAATATTAATTTTCTGCTACTCTTCTCTATTCATCGTTAAAGGATGACAATTGACAATAATACTGCAACTGTTCAGTAGGTATTCTCTTGTATCCCTTCAGATACTTTTAGTACTTTCCGATAATTATGTTTGTTATGTATGAATATACTTAACTTTGATCTTCACATTAGTTTTTTCTCAAACTACGTTGTAGCTTCAAAATCGAACCTATAATCCGAAATATTTCTTCCATGTATTAATTCAAATAACACAAATTACTTAATAAAATCTGATATTCTCCCACCGAAAGATTAATTTATCATTAGAGAAATTGCTAAAACCCACAAGGTACTGGAGAAATTAAGGTAATTCATGAAGCGTTAGCTGCCAATACCCATCACTGCACCTGGTAATGAATATATGTATCAATCAGAGAATAAAGAGTTGCCGATGAACAAATTCAAATCCAATTGCAAATTTCTGTATTTTTTCAGTGGCAGAGCTATCCAAACTTTGGGTATTTATATTCTTTACATCAGGTGAGGATAATTTCGGGTTTCTTGTTTTATTGTTTCCCGTTTTTCTGTTCAAATCGGCGATACAACCACCATACGTATTATTAATAATCTCCATTCGGTGACTATTGCGAAAGACCTGTACAGTTATTTGCCTCTCAATAAAGACAAGTGTGTAGTTATGCATATGGGTAAAGACAATCCACGTTTTGATTATTCCATAGACGGACAAAAATTAATCAAAGTTAATTCTTATAACGATCTCGGAGTCACAATAACTGATAATTTGAGTTGGTCGGGATATATTTCTTGCATAACTAGAAAAGCAAATAGTAAACTTTACCTTTTGAAAAGAGCGTTGGCGAAAATATCCTTTCAGGCATCAATTCGATTATATAAAACATTCATACGTCCTACTATGGAGTATTGTGGTGCTGTGTGGTGTCCGGAGTTGGCGCGGGACAGATATCTACTTGAGAACATTCAGCGTAGGGCTACTAGACTATCATTCAAGGTTAAATAACCGAATTACCCTCTACGGCTTGCTTCAGCTGGATTACCAACATTTGAAGCTCGTCGACTACGTGGTGACTTGATCATTACATTTCGAATTTTGAAATATAATTTTGGAGATTTTGGACATTTATTCATTCTTGATGGCAACGGACTTCGTGGTCACAATTTAAAGCTAAGGAAGGAATCATTTCATACATCTAGGCGGCAGAATTTTTTAATCGTGTATTCAGTGTATGGAACAGTTTACCAGCTGAAGTTGTAAACTCTCAGTCAGTTAACGTGTTCAAGAGGGCGGTGGATGAATTTTTGTTCTCATTTTGAGAAATTGTTTTTGTCATATATTTTCATTGTCAATGTGTACCTACTGGTCACTATTTTTTTTCCTCTTGTTGTTATTATTTTTTTCTTTTCTCAAATGTTTATCTAATGTATTATCCTCACATTGCAGTATTCTGTAAAAAGTGTTAATGGGCTTATGGGTCTTCAGACCCCTGCCTTTAATTATATGTAATAATAATAATAATAATAATATGCAACTCATTCAAAAGACATACAGTGGTGTCAAAATAGGAGCACTAACTACTTCTTAGTCGACTCAAGTAGTCTAAAGTTGACTGAAATAGAAAAGCATTATAATAAGCAACAAGTGAAATGATTAGTTATATAAAAATTAGAAACAAGAATGGAGACACGAATGCTCATCATCAATCGACATCGTTTGTGTGTAGCCTGCATGATTATGTACGCATGTTCTTATTTTTGTAGAAATTTTTGTATTTCTGGAACAGGTGAAAATATACAGTAATCGGTGTATCATGTTTCTTCTGGAATTCATGAGCCTGTTCAGCTGTGCTGTACGAATTAATCTAGAAAGTTTCTTCTTCTTGTTTTACTATGTATTTAAATCCAGAATAGTGATCGACTACACGCTACCTGCATTACAAACTTCGACAAACTGTAACAACGAATCTCCAATTCAAAAAAAAATTTTCCGGATTTTTATACTGTCACTATTTCGGATGTAGAGAGTAAAGCAAGAAACAACCTTTATAGAAATAAATTGTTCAGAGGAGTACGAAATTGCCATGAATTCTAGAAAGGACTCAGCATTTTCTCAGTTTTAACATATTCTCGATAGCCTGAGTACCAACTATTCTTAGGTACCTCAGCCAATTGGACAAGAGTAAGAACATGAGCAATTATACAAGGCACACCATCGTTGTCAATTAATGAATAATTATGATTTCTCAAAATTCAATGGACCTACAGTTTGACGCACACAGGCGCCAAGGCAAGTAGAGGCGCCGCCATCGGAATTATTTTTCAGACCCCTAAGACGTCGTAAGACTGCAAAGAGTTTCGATTATGAACACGAAATCCACACTATATATGATCCGAAGACCGCTTTTAAAATAATGTATTTTTTTATATATTGGATCAAGCTTTATCCTCCGTAAACGAAAAATTTTATTTATTGAATAATCAAAATGACGTGTTTAATTTTTAATTCAAATTGAGTGATGTCCAAGATCACAGTGGATTAAGAAGTAGCTGTCATCGTTTGCAGAAAAAACTTTCGTCAAATGATTCATTGAATATTAACGCCGATGATTTGTGTGAAGAAATTGTGTCGTGTCAGTCTCTTTTCAAAAAATTAATTAATGATGTGGTGAAAATTCTCGAACTCATATATTTGAAAAATTTGACAGCTGTTTGCCCTAACATCACTATACCATTACGAATTTTGCTAACTATGCCTGTTACCGTAGCAAGCGTGGAAAGGTCCCCTTCTAAATTAAACTTTATAGAAAATTACCTGGGCAGAACAATGAGCCAGGAATTATTCACAAATTTAGCAACAATATCCATATAGGAGGCCATATTAGATCATATAGACTTACACGAGATAATTGAGGATTTCGCAAACAGAAAAGCGAGAAGAGTGGAAATAATAACGGGTGTTTTTTAGAGGTATTGAACTTTAAGTTCAATACCTCTCGACCGATTTAACAGCTGAGAAGGGATTTATTCTCAGTTTGGTTTAACAATTCATCATGAATAGACTCACGCCTGAACAACGCTTAAAAATAGTGCAATTTCAGTTCGTAAATAATGGTTCTGTGCGGAATACGTATTGATGATGAAGCGATGAAAGATGAAGCGCACTTCTGGTTGAATAGCTTAGTCAACAAACAAAACTGCCGCATTTGGAGTGAAGATAATCCTCAAGTGTATGTCAAAACACCGTTACATCCAGAAAAACTGACTGTTTGGTGTGCTTTATGGGCTGGTGGAATCATTGATCCGTACTTCTTCAAAAATGATGATGACCAGAACGTTACAGTCAATGGTGATCGGTATAGAGCCATGAATACTAACTTTTTCATTCCTGAATTCCTGAACAACCATGATGTCCAGGAGCTGCGGTTTCAACAAGACGGCGCAATATGTCACACAGCTCGTGCCACAATCCATTCAATGAAAGACACGTTTGGTGACCGATTATTTTCACGTTTTGGACCTGTGAATTGGCCTCCAAGATCTTGTGATTTAACACCGCTAGACTACTTTCTGTGGGGCTATGTAAAGTCATTGGTCTATGCGGATAAGTCACAAACGCTTGACTATTTGGAAGACAATATTCGCCGTGTTATTGCCGATATACGGCCACAAATGTTGGAAAAAGTCATCGAAAATGGGACGTCCAGATTGGACTACATCCGAGCCAGCCGTGGAAGTCATATGCCAGAAATCATATTTAAATTATAATGCCACAAGATTATTTTTCGAATAAAAAAAAATTCTTGTCAATCGAATGATCCATCGTTGTTTTATTGCAATTTGAAGTTGAAATAAAAAAAAACACCCAGTTTAATTTAAGTACCTATATCTTACATATATTAGACTCTTGGTGTATTTTAAATATAGCATACGTAATAGTTGAATCTGTATCATTAGAAAAGTCAGCTATTGTGTTATCAATAAGTAATTATACAATTAGATATAACATCATAATCACAAATAAAGAATGTAAAAATTAAATTCGTGTTTTATTGTTCGCAGTAATTGGCAAGCGCAAGCGAACCGATTTTACCTATTGAGGAAAATATTATGAAAGTATATAAGGCGGAAAACATTTATTTCGGTCAAAATTAACAAATAGTAGAAAAACATGAATTGAAACATGAAGATTCGTGAAAAGAGAGGAGCTTCATAGCTTTCGCACACAGGCGCTGTGGGCGTCGGCGCAGACCTGTTCCGAACGGCAAATGAGTTTGTAATCAGTGTACATTACCTAACAGTTATCATTTAACTACTTAAATCATAGACAAAAGCACGTAATGGCTTATAAACCACAAAAGGCTGTATAAGCACAAGGTTATATCAACTTAACTGAGCAAATGGGATAAAACTCTCCAAGATCTTTTATTTATTGCTTCATCAGGGTGTCTGAATTAAATATAGAATTTATCATCAATAAGTATCATATTAACTTCACTAGAAGATATTACCGATTTTGAGATTAACAATGAAATCATGAAATCATAAATCTACTCTTACAGGTCAGAACGTGCTTCAAAAGTGACGTATCAACAGTCAACGAATTTTAAAAAACAATTTACAATACTTTGATACCTAAATATATATATATATATATATATATATATATATATATATATATATATATATATATATATATATATATATATATATATATATATATATATATATATATATATATATATATATATATATATATATATATATATATATATATATATATATATATATATATATATATATATATATATATATATATATATATATATATATATATATATATATATATATATATATATATATATATATATATATATATATATATATATATATATATATATATATTTTGAAAGTTTTTAGCAATATCAGGCCTTTTTGATATGAAAAAGTTTATTTTTGTTGACGTTTCGTTGTTATATTACAACTTTGTCAAAACTAAAAAAAAAAAAATAAATAAATAAAAAGCCTGTTATTGCTAAAAACTTTCAAAATAAAATATCTTAAACAGGCAATACATCAATTTAAAAAAAATATATATATATATATATATATATACATATATATATATATCTCGTGTGGGGTTGTTAGTACCCCCATCGGGCGCCTCCCCAGGTGGCGGATAGGGGAAAGTCTCCTAGATATAGGAGACACTGATACACAGGGCGGACCAAAAACTAACTAAACAAATCCATTGGCGTCTGTTCAGTATCTGACGGCCAGTGGTCAGCGTCTGTTTCTCTAGTTGAGGCGGCTGTATTTCAATCTTCTCGAACTCAAAAATCGAGTCGTACACCCTGTGGTCTCAATTGAGACCACCCCTAAGCTCTATTCAGCTTGAACGCATGATGGAAAACAAGATCAAAGTATCACTACCCCAGGCACCAGTCGAAAGACTGGCTTCACCTGATCATCGGATTCTGGGGGATCAGGGACACCATGCGGAGAAGAATCGGAGCTTCTCAAAAACCTTCCATTATCTCAAGATCAAACAAAAACATCACATCGGTACAATTAACGTTAATACACTCGCTAAAACAGGTAAACTGAAGCAGCTCACCAACACCATGAGAAAGTTCAATCTCAAAATCACCGCTCTCCAAGAAACACGATTCATGGACGAGAATCATTTCGACACCGACAGTTTCAGAATCTACAAAGGGAAACCTGCCGTGAAAGTAATGGGTAAATTACCGCTTTTAGGTACCGGATTCGCGATACACAATTCCATACTAGACTCGGTTATTAATTTCACATCGCCCAACGAGAGAGTCTCGTTGCTTTCTATCAAATCAGCTAATAAAGCTTACACTTTAATCAACGTGCACGCTCCCATTAATCACCACAACAAAACCGTTCCAGAAAGCGTACAAGATTTTTGGGAAACATTGGAAGAAACAACCAATAAAATACCAAAACACCACGTGAAAATCTTGCTAGGAGATTTTAACGCACAGCTAGGTAAGGAAAGGAAATTCAGAGACACTACGGGTCCCCATACTAAACACAAACGTACCAACAAGAACGGTGAAAGGTTAATCGCGTTCTGTAGGAACTTCGAACTCAAAATCATGAGTACTCAATTTCAAAAACCTGCACACAAGCTAACTACTTGGAGATCGCCCAGTCTCAAGCAGGGTGAATATCAAATTGATCATGTCGCAATTTCCAAGAACAACGTAAAGGAAATTTTAAATGTTAGAACTCGTAAAGGCGTCTTTGATTCGGATCACTATCTCCTCCAAATAAAAACAAAATTTCAACCCAACAGAAATAAAAAATTTACACCCAGAAAAGTTAGGTCCGATCCAGAATATCTGAAACTTCACAAGGATACAATCATTGCACAAATCAATCAGGAAGAATCGACGAATTGGGAAATCCTTACAAAGAATATTCAGAAAGCCATCACACTAGGACAACCTCCTCGCACCAGGAAACACCGCTGGTGGAACTTAATCTGCGACCAAGCAGTCGACAAGAGAATAACTGCATGGAAAAAATTTAACGGCCATAAAAATGAGGAAAACTGGCAGAATTTCCTTACAACTCAAAAACAGGCCTCCAAAGTAATTAGAAGAGAAAAACGGAGATACGATAATAATAGGTGTCACGAAATACAGAAGGATTTCACCAATAATAATACTAGAGATTTTTACAAAACTTTCAGAGAAAACTTGCGAGGATACCAAGCGCCCACTCTTTGCTTCAGAAAATCCGATGGCGCGTTGGAAACTAACACAAAAAATAACTGCAAAATGTTAGCCGAATATTTCAGCACCATTCTCAACTGCAGTCCACCCCAAGAAAAATTTATGTTCGACTTTTCGGGGTTTACGCATCCAGACTCGCAAGCCCCTGATATGGAAGAGATTACGGCAATTATCAAACAACTCAAAAACAACAAAGCAGCAGGAGAAGATGGGATTATTGCGGAACTCTGAAACTGAACGATACTACTTTGACCCAAAAACTTCATCATTTAATATCAGAAATCTGGAGAACGGAACAGATACCAGAGGATTGGAAATGCGCGTTGATACACCCATTGCACAAAAAGGGGACAAAATGGATATCAATAATTACAGGGGAATTTCCTTACTCCCGGTTGCGTACAAAATACTTTCTAAAGCACTCCTAAACAGAGTAGAACACCAAGCGGATCCATTAATTGGGGAATACCAAGCTGGATTCAGAAAAGGTCGATCATGTGCTGAACAGATCTGGACTTTGAAGACGATATTACAGATGAGGAAATGTAGAAATACAGTGATCACATTCATTGACTTCAAAAAAGCATATGATTCGGTAGATCGCGAAACCCTTTTCGAAATCTTGAAAGAATTTGGAATCGATCGAAAGACCCGAACAATTATAAAACAGACACTTACAGGTACAACTTCCAAGGTAAAATTTATGGGCGAAATATCAGATCCCTTTGAAATCAAAACCGGTGTGCGGCAGGGGGACGGACTTTCGCCAATTCTTTTCAATATTGTTTTAGAAAAGATCATAAGGGAATGGGAACTTCACGTGAAGGGCATACAAGTGGGTATCAAAAAAGAAAATAGAATAAATGTCAAATGTCTCGCCTTTGCAGACGATATTGCTATCATCACAGACAACAGAACTGAAGCCATTCGCGCCGTGGAAAAACTACATGAAATTGCGCAGAAAACCGGGTTACAAATTTCTTATGATAAAACCAAATACATGGAAAGAAAACCAAAAGATAAATCTTCTCTTATGACAAAACATGGTGAAATTCTGCAAGTAGGCCATTTTAAATACCTCGGGGAAGTTATACAGTCCTCAGGTTTAAACCGAATCGCTAATGAACAGAGAATAACCAAGCTCCAAAGGGCCTACAAACTAACATGGGCTCACTATAACAAAAAGTGCATTTCGAGAGGCGCCAAATTGAGGCATTATAACACAACGATTCTTCCAGAAGCAATCTACGCAGCTGAAACAATGGTTATTGGCGGCCATTCAAGAATTAGAGAAATAGAAAAACAAGAACGAAAAATTCTCAGAAAGATTTACGGGCCAATCAATAGAAACGGTATTTGGATGAAAAGACCTCAAAATGAACTGTATCAAAAGACAAATACGATAACGGAAGAAATCAGAAAACGACGAGCAAAGTTCTATGCACATGTCTACAGAATGAAACAGTCCAGAATACCGAAGAAACTACTCAATATAATTATGAATAGTAAATGCGGAACAGAGTGGCTAAAAGAGGTCCAAGAGGATCTACAACAGATCAATATAAAAAATCTCGAAGATCGCACTGAATGCCGCTATAAAATCGCACATATAAAATTTGAGCAAAAAGTAAATCGTCAACCTGGAGTAAAGTGGACAGATGAACGGAAGAAAGAGCATTCAGAGAGGATGAAGCGTTTTTGGGAGGCAAAAAAGATGAAGCAAAATTCCTAATGATTGCGAATTCAAGTTCAGTCGCTCTCCTCATGGGGAACAATCGAAATAATAATAATAATATATATATATATATATATATATATATATATATATATATATATTCACATATCTTCTATACCCGTGGGTATCTACTAAATTGCAATGTCTGTTTGACAAATATCATCGAACGATGTTTTTAAATGTCAATAGGTTGCGTTAGTAGTACGCTCGCCTTTATTCCCGTATTTCAGGGGCCTATTTGGCGATATTTTTATATATATACATATTATATATATATATATATATATATATATATATATATATATATATATATATATATATATAATGAAATTGAAGATTATCGGCATATCCCTCAGATTGGTAGCTGCCGTTGACACGTGTTTCGAGCTTATTGGCTCTCCTCAGAACGGCGTAGCCAAGTTCTAGTTATCTGAACCTGGAGGTGAAAAACACAAGAAGAAAAGCTAAGAAAAACAGACAACCTCTGAAGTCGCAACATTTAAACCTACGCGTTTGTTCATTCCGGATTCGGAAATTTGAAAACTGCTTTGCCCGTGAGGTGACTATTTATCCTTCAAAGGATGCTCTAAATATATGAATAATATTTGATGCGGAAAAAAATTAAAATGAAATTGAAGATTACCGGCATATCCCTCAGATTGGTAGCAGCCATTGACACGTGTTTCGAACTTATTGGCTCTTCTCCTTATTTCCCAATCCGGAAAGAACAAACGCGTAGCCTAAAATGTTGCGACTTCCTTCAGAGGTTGTCTGTTTTTCTTAGTTTTTCTTCTTGTATTTTTCACCTCCAGGTTCCTACGACTAGAAATTAGCTACGCCGTTCTGAGGAGAGCCAATAAGCTCGAAACACGTGTCAACAGCTGCTACCAATCTGCTGGATATGCTGATATAATCTTTAATTTCATTTTAATTTTCTTCCGCATCATATATTATTCATATATTTTTCAACGTATCGGCTGAGAGCATCCTTTGAAGGATAAATAGTCACCTCACGGGTAAAGCAGTTTCCAAATTTCCCAATACGGAAAGAACAAACGAGTAGCCTAAAATGTCGCGACTTCCTTCAAAGGTTGTCTGTTTTTCTTAGTTTTTCTTCTTGTGTTTTTCACCTCCAGGTTCCTACAACTAGAACCTGACTACGCCGTTATGAGTCAACGCCTGCTACCAATCTGCGGTATATGCCGATAATCTTCAATTTCATTTTAATTTTCTTCCGCATCAAATACTATATATATATATATATATATATATATATATTTATATATATATATATATATATATATATATATATATATATATATATATATATATATATATATATATATATACATATATTCCTATCTATTTCACACAAAATGAATTTTCCGCTCTTCTATTCAAGCAGACACTTGAAAATATTTTATGTAGAAAATTTATATCTAATGAATTTTTACAGAAAAAAACTCTAAAAGTAATGAAAGTAAGATATGAAACATAAGATATGTATATGTCTTCTGATAGTTTTCCAGCAGTATTTGAGGAAAGGCAATAAAAGTTCAAGATTAATTCAATCGGTCATTTATTATTCATGAAATGTGAGCAATATGTTATGTTTTTTTTAAGTTCTGTTAGTTAGGTGAACCCTTTTACTTTTGCCTGTGTAAACTGCAATTGGAAATGTTTATCTAGTCTCTACTTGGAGGTGTGTTAGGAAACCAGAAGAAGTGATAATAAATTAAAAATAATCAGTTTCGAATGAAAAAATATCCATATTAATTAGTAAGGCGTGTGTACTATTTGCATGTCATGGTGTCTTTAAATCACTTTTGAATGTATAAACATGAGTTACAACAAATAACATCAGCAATAGGTGTAACGATTCGACGTTATATTCATTTCAGTTCAGTATTTTGATTCAAGTTTTTCTATGAACAGTTGGTACCCACTCTTTTAAACAGTTTTCAATTTTGTACAAACTGATCATACTTCAAATATTTTCACCTTTCATTAATTTAACAGCAATGAAGTGAAACTATTTCAATGTAAAAACTTGAATTTTCTACTCATTTTATTAAAACTTAAATTAGGCCAAATAGCTGAGACTCAAAAACGAAGATAATAAACCGCCTTTAGTTTGGTGTCTGTTGGTACTCGTTTTTTCGTGTAGGGTAGAAATCAGTCTGATGTCACAAATTGAAATAAGGATTTAAGGACATTCACCATTATCTTCAAGTAGTATTTGGGAGTTGTGATAATAATAATAATAATCTTTATTTCAAATTAATAATTGATGAGGCCGATACTTGATGTAAATCGATAAACATAATAAAACAATTGTTAAACGAAGATTTACACATATATTAAAAAGAATACTGCATGACGTACGTTTCGATGAGTTTCACCTTTTTCAAATGCTACGTTCAAAATGATGACATTTCTCGAATTCATACAATGGGTAAACTTAAATTATGACTACAGAGAAAAAAGGTAGATAACAGGTAGAAGGGATCAATTCATACTGAACCACTATATAGTAAAATAAGTAATTTTGAAAAGATTGAGAAGGCGGCTTGATATATGATCGATTTTAGTAGATAGGTAGTTGTGATTCGATAAGTTTTATATTGGTAGAACGTTTGGAAGTTTTCAAATAAGAATTTCTGAACATAAACGTTGCTTTGATAACACAGGCCAACAAAATGAAAAAAAAATTTGCCAGAATCGAACATCTGATTTTAGATGTTTTTAATGTGCCGATTCCAAAAATGCCACCAGATTTTTTTTATCAGCTCTAGTTTTTGAGATACACGTTACAGGTTAAATGATATATTTTTTTCTGATAAAGGACAACAAATAAAGAGATAAATATGTACTTAATCGTCAAAATAGAAATTTCTCTATATGTAATTAGCCAAATGGATACCTGAAATTGTCCCTGACCCAATGTTCCTATACTAGGAACTACTCAATACAATGCTCTTAATTACTTTTATACCTGTAATTGCCTATGACCCGAACCTTCTATACCTGCTTGGCTGTACTTGATTTAATATATTACTGAGTTTTCCCAAGTAAAGTTGTGCTATCATTTTGTATAAATTTTGGTCGTTTTGTGTTATCAAGACACTAAACTGAAACAATGGCATCCACAAGCAGACGTACCTGTGTAAATCATCCCGATGTTTTTTGTTATGTGTGTGGTGAATACACTTTGAAAGAGAGCAGAAAAACGATTTCTGACTTTGTGAAAAGAGCTTATCTTGCCTATTTTGGCGTTCATTTAGGAGATCAAGATAAATCTTGGGCCCCACATTTCATATGTAAAACATGTGTTGAACATTTGCGACAGTGGACAACTGGAAAGAGGAAGTGCCTAAAGTTTGTTGTACCAATGGTTTGGAGAGAACCGCGGAACCATCATGACGACTGCTATTTTTGTCTCGTTAATATCGAAGGCATAAATAGAAACAATAGACACAAATGGACATATCCTGATCTAGATTCTGCAAGAAGGCCTGTAGTGCATTCGGAAGAAATATCCGTTCCATCATTCAGCAGTCTACCTGAACTGACAGAAGATGATACAGAAACATCAACGTCTGACGAAGTTAAAAGAATTCAATCAGAAAACGACAGCGATTTTGAAGCAGATTTAGCAACTCCGCAGTGTTTCAATCAAGAAGAACTAAACGATCTTATAAGAGACCTGAATCTCTCAAAGGAATCCGCTAAATTACTTGCATCCAGATTAAAAGAAAAAAATCTACTTTGTCGAGGTACTAATATTACATTTTATCGTAAAAGTGATAAGGATCTGCTGCCTTTTTTCACTCAGGAAAATGACTTGGTATTCTGCAACAATATAAAAGGGCTCTTAGAAAAAATGGGTTTGCCTGAATACACTCCAGATGATTGGTGCCTTTTTATTGACAGTTCAAAACGTAGTTTAAAATGTGTTCTTTTACATAATGGTAACAAATATGGCTCAATTCCTATTGGTCATTCTACTACCATGAAGGAAGAATATGAAACAATAGCATTAGTTTTGAGAAAAATTAAATACGAAGAACATCAGTGGTCAATTTGTGTTGATTTAGAAATGATTAACTTCCTCCTTGGACAGCAGAGTGGTTATACAAAATATCCTTGTTTTTTGTGCCTTTGCGGCAGCAGAGCTAAAAATGAGCACTGGGTTAACAAAAATTGGCCTTCAAGAGATGTCGTGATTCAAGGAATAGAAACAACGAAAGAATAGATCAACGAACCTTTGGTTTCAAGAGAAAAAATCTTACTTCCGCCCTTGCATATCAAGCTAGGCCTAATGAAGCAATTTGTGAAGGCCTTAAATCGAGATGGAAATTGTTTTGGGTATTTGTCACGTAAATTTCCTGGCATTAGCACGGAAAAACTAAAACCTGGTATATTTGATGGTCCTCAAATAAGGCAACTTGTTAGAGATGCACAATTCACCACATCAATGAACGAGACTGAATCTAACGCTTGGAGTTCATTTGTTAAAATAGTACAAAATTTTCTTGGCAATCATAAAGAGAGAATTACGTAGAATTAGTCGAAACTATGCTCTCAAATTTTAATATTCTCGGCTGTAACATAAGTATAAAAGTTCACTACCTCCACAGCCACCTAGATCGTTTTCCAGAAAACTTAGGTGATTGTAGTGAAGAACAGGGGGAAAGATTCCACCAGGATATTTAAACTATGGAAGATCGTTATCAAGGACGATGGGATAGCCACATGATGGCGGACTACTGCTGGAGCCTTCAGCGAGACTGCCCTAGTAAACTCCATTCTAGAAAATCGTATAAAAAAAAATTTTTATGTGATTAGTGACTAATGTAATTATGTAAATTAAGTTTTTGCAATAAATACTTAAATCCATGTGTCTTTGTTTTTTTTAACTGTCAATAGTAATATTATATATTATAACTAGCGGACCCGACAGACGTTGTCCTGCCATGACATTCCAAGCTATCAGGATAAACGAATTAATGCATATACAAAAATTCACTCAAGTCGATCCAGCCGTTGAGTTAAATAAATTGAAATTGAAATACTATTAACTCTACGTAAGTTTCAGGTGGCTAGTCCCTTATGATGAATAATACCTAAATTTCTGATTTAATTTTTGAATTAACGTAAAATCAATATGAATTATTTCTAATTGTAAATTCCTGATTTCAATTTATTTCAAAATTAAATCAGAACTTCCTCAATTCCTGAAATAATTTTGAAATGTCAGAAGGCATAATTTCTACTTGAAGTCAAAAATTTCCAAATAGAAATGATGCATTTTGATATTTCGTCCATTTCAAAATTGATTTAGAAATAAAGTATCACTCTTAATAATGGGATAACCGCCCAGAACATACTCGTTTAGTTAATATGTTAAGTTTCACTCAGTGAAACTTAATCTGAAGATAGTAGTAAAGTTCAAATTGACTCCACATTTTATTTAGAAACGTTTGTATGGGAAATAGAAAAGTGCTGTTTTTAGAGTTTTCCCGGCAATTATTCGATTTTTTCTCGCCTTTTAAACCTTCCCTGGAACTCCACGAACATTTCAAGACTAAGATAAGATAAATCCGTTCAGCCGTTTTCGAGTTTTAGTGAGACTAACGCACAGCAATTCATTTATATATATATATATATATATATATATATATATATATATATATATATATATATATATATATATATATATATAGATATAGATATATAGATAGATAAATAGATAGTTATAACGTAAATTATATACACAATTTTTTAAAAAATCTCAAAAACTAGATCTGGTAGACAAAATCTGAGAACTTTTTTACATTCTGCATCCAAAAATTACTCAGGAACAGTTAAAAAATCGCAGGCACCAAAATGTGTGTTGGCCTGTGTAATCAGAAGACAGATTCACATTATGCAAATCATTTGATTAATGAAAATCATACATTCAATTCCGATTTTGAAATTTGGAATACCGCAAACAAGGGAATGAAGCTTAATTTGTTAGAATCACTTCAAATTAATAAATACAAATATTCTGGCAACCTTTTGAACAGCCAAATCGATCATGCCTCACGCCCCCTTTTCAATCTTTTCAAAATTACTTAGTTTCCTATATAGTAGTTCAGTATGAATTGATCCCTTCTACCTATTAACTACCTGTTTCCTCTGTATTCATAATTTAAGTTTACCTATAGTATGTATTCCAGAAATGTCATTAGTTTGCACGTAGCATTTGAAAAAACCACTGACTTTTACAAAGTATGGGAAAATGTAAATTACTGTTAAAAGAGCAAAGTAAAATGTTAGCAAAATAATTTCCAAGTAAATTTCGACAAGTGAATCACATATAAGTAAAGGACAAATGAATGCGTAACATAAAATTATGACACCTGTACAACACTAAACAATTAAAAGACATGAAACATTACAAAAAATATCAGAAAAAATATCCACAAATATTTGTTGACAGAATAAAATACGTTTTTCGAAAGTAAATTTTTTATACTGTTCGAACTTGTTTTTATTTTCAAATTGGCTTATATAAACCGGTAGATATTGTAGACTTTTGCGCCCAATATGAACGTGCTGTCCTGAATCTGCTTCAATCGAGTGAATGAAGGACAAATCGTTTTTTCAGAAGCACTGCGAGTATCATAACGGTGGACATCATCAGTCACATTATACAAAAGCAGGTGAATTGTCCCTGAAAAACTCCCGGCAGGAAGGTGCCCCTTGATATACCAAACATGGACCTGACAATTCTCTTCTGCATCACAAATACAGCCTCAACGCTGGTGCAATCTCCACTATCTACATTAATATTCCATACCTCAGGATTGAATCCACTGATGCGTAGTAATAGGAACAAACAAACATTGATGCAAATATTTGTTGAAAAAATGGAAATACACTCAATTTAATTACAGAGGATGTAGCCTGTAACTTTTAAAAACTATTTCAAGAACTGAAATACCTGTGCAATTTGTTTTTACAAATTTGATCAAGAAGCTAATTTTGTCTCATAGAAATATAGGCATTTTGTATTTTGATGTGAATATGATTGTCCTTCTAAAATATTGAATATACATTGCTGAAATACTGAATACTGGAAAAAGGTGTGACGTTTTTGATGTCTCGTATTGTGTTTTCAACTTGTTCGGATTCGATGAAATCATCAATTTTTCAAATTGTTTCAGGCTCTTTCAATGTAATTAATTTTTTTGCCTTATTTCATGAATTGCATTTTTCGTGTAGATCAAAGTATTGATTGTTTCACTTATGCCGAATGAAAACTTGATTCAATTCAATTTGATTCAATTTAATATTTGGGTTTGTCAGTTATTAAATTACATAACATAATTTGTATGTAGCTACATTGATAACTGGTTTCATTTCAGATATTATTGATAAAGTAATACCGAGACAACAGAAATTTTTTTGATCCTTATTTGATGTTTGACCGTCTTGCATTTTCGTGAAATATATATATACACGAATATTCATATATATTCGCTTATATATGTGTTTGTTTGTTTTTTGAATACTTCTTATTCATAATTTTTTGTGTATTATTTTTTAATTTTTCTCTGTGATTTGAAGTATATATGTTGGGAAAAAATTAGTGTTTTATTATTATTATTATTTATTATTTTCCAGTTATTTTCAGCTCCGTCACTGGTTTCGAAGTTGAATTTCGGGTCTAAACCTAAGCAGCTCAACAATCTGTCGGTTACATCATTCTTTCATGAATTTCCTGACTATGTGCCATGTGTTCAGCACCACAGCTTTTTGCATCTTTATATACAGCCTCGAGTCTAAGTTCAGCTTCCTAAGGTGTAGGTAGCACTTTTGTAACTACACCGGTTGTTGATATTACAAGTGGACTTAAGTATGCCGCATTTATATCCCACATACTAAGTATCTCACACTTCAGGTCCATACATTTCATGATTTTTTCTTGAATGATGTTCATCAAGTTGTGAGTGTTAGGCAGTGGCGGCGCTAGGCATGTGCGAGCTGTGCGATCGCACAGGGCCCCACGCCTCCCGGGGCCCCGCAGGGGTCTCAGGAGGCGCTATCAATCTGTCAGTATTTTTCAGAAAGCCGTGAAGGTTTTATCTAATATTTCCCCTATTCTGAGGATCTGAGGTTATTTTAATTTTATACTTAAAAATAAATATTTTATAAATAAATATGTATATAAATATTTTCTACACGGTTTTAATGTTTTGAAGTATGGGGCGGGGGCCCCGCAAGTATTGAAGTATGAAATCAAACTTTTTGAATCGCGAAACTGCTATGCTCCTACAACTAGACAGACAACACATCCAGAAGTAATTTGGGGCATTTCAAGGAATATGTACGAGTCCACATTTTAAACATTTGGATTATTATTTATGTATTTGATTATTACTATTACACCAGTCTTCCTAGTTACGTGATATAGCAAGGGTTGCGCAACTGTCCGTAGTTTTGAGAACTACTGACCTAGAAACTGCTAAAATTGAAGAACACTTTGTTGGGTTTGTTGCAGTTGACACAACCACCGCCAAGGGTTTGACTACTTACTAAAGGAAATTGAAAAGCTAGGTCTGAATTTAGCCAATTGCAGGGGACATAGCTATGATGATGGTTCAAATATGCGAGGGGTTCATAATGGTGTGGAATAAAAGATTTTGAAGTTCAACCCATTGGCATTTTTTGTACCCTGTGGAAGCCACAGTTGGAACTTGGTTTTAGGTCACGCTGCATCATCCAGTGTACATACATTTTTTGTACACTGACATTTTTTGGCAATTCACAAAGATTATACACGATTTTTTCTAGTTCAAGTCAGAGATGGTCCATTCTAAAAGAACATGTAAACATCTCACTTAAGCCTATTTCAGAGACGAGGTGGGAGTGTAGGGTTGAATCAGTGAAAGCAGTAAGGTTCCAACTAGACCAAGTATGTGATGCTTTGTGTAGTTTAAGAGAGAAAAGTACTGATTGTGCCCTGATCAGCGAATGCCAGTCCTTGGAGAATCAAATATCCACGTTTGAGTTCATTGTTTCATTGGTGATTGGGTATGACATTCTAATCCAAATTCACGCCATCAGTAAAATGTGGAAAAGTTCAAGTATGAGTTTAGAGGCAGCAATACACCATTTGAAGGTATTTTTAAATTGGTTGGATCAGTAGAAAAAAAAAATGGTTTCGACTCTGCATTGGTAGCAGCTAGAGAAGTGGCAGAAGAAACTGGATTTACAGAAACGACTTTTGAGTCACCAAGAATTAGAGGAAAAAAGAAAATGTTTGACTATGAAACAACTGACGAGGCTTATGAGCTCATCCAGAGTAAGCTACTTCAATGTATTCGTGGACACAATACGTGTCAGCTGTGAGCCACGATTTGAAGCCTTGAAGCAACACGAAAACATTTTTGGGTTCTTGTACAACGTATTGAATGTGTCGTCAATGCCGGTCAAAGAACTTTTGATTCATTGCAAAGACCTTCAAACTGCTCTTACCGACGGGAATCAACGTGACATAGACGAACTGGAATTGTTTGAGGAACTAAAAATATTTCCAAATGTTGTGGAGGAAGCAGACAAGAAAAGCAAGGAAAAAAGCCAACTCAACCAAAGCGGAATACTTAGGGCATTGAAGTTCTTTACGATTAACAACCTGAGTGATACCCAATCCATTCATCGCCCTAAGAATTGTGTTGACCATTCCTGTCACTGTTGCGACTGCGGAAAAGAGATTTTCAAGATTGAAGCTTATCAAAACTTACCTCCGCAACACCATGACACAACACCGTCTTTCTTCACTAGCAATATTGTCAATTGAAAATGAAGTATCATATAGTTTAGATTTTAAAGCTTTGATTGATGATTTTGCTCAGAAAAAGAACAGGAGAGTACAGTTTTAAAAATAAAGCATAAAAAAATAAAGTAATATGTAGTAATATGTTTATATGTGTATGTAATAATATGTTTTCATGAATTTCGCTACTTTTTGCCGTAGTTTTGAGTTTTAAAATGTAAAGATAAGTTTTATTTTTCAACTGTCAATATAATATTGACATCTGTTAGTTTTTTATGATATTATAATTTCTGACATCTGATTATTTGCTGTCTTATTTGTACACTACCCATCCTTTGTTACTTATTTACAAATTGGTATTGTAATATGTAATATAAAAATATGTAAATAGTCGTAAAATAAAATAAATATTTCAAAATATGCAACACTCTGTTTTAAATATCATAAATACAAACTATGAAAACAGATCTTCAGTTCGAAAGCAATATGTGCATATTATGTTAATATTAATTCATTTAAATGGAGGTGTCTTCACGGCCCAACGTAACGAGTCGTTCACTAAGTAGCCAAGGATATAAGAAAATTAACAATCTTCCAGTACAATAAGTAGAAAACTAATTAGATGAGTGAAGTGAAATCCATGAATAATAACTACAGCTACGCTCTGAAAAATCATGTTGAAGGACAAGGATGGGCGTCGCTTTAATTAGACCTACAGATGATCGCCGATTAAAAACAAAATGTTCTTAGATTTCAGCCTTTCACTAGTGTTTATCCAATTAATTAAATACATTTTTATTTAGTGTTCTGGATGACCATAAGTAAAGCACATAGGTTCTTATTTAAGACAATTTTTTTTAGGAAATATAGAGATATAACTCTGACACAAAGTACTCTAAATAGGCTGAAAATGTATAATTTAGCACCTAAATTTTCCGGGGAAGGAACCCCCTAATATCACCTCGCACAGGGCCTCGCGGCGGCTAGCGCCGCCACTGGTGTTAGGTATCGCTTTGTCTATCAGGTGGGCTTTCAATTTGATTTTGTCCAAAAGAACTATGTCTCGTCTATTATTATGTATCGTGCGGTCTGTAATGATAGTTCGAACAAAATTTATTGTGTAATTGCTCTAACATCAGCTGTGGTTTGTATTTATAGTAAGGTGCAAGCAACCTACTTGGTTGTGCCTATGAGTGTAATCGTTTTGAGCAAGAGATTTGCAGCCTGAGTGATGTGTTGAATATTTTCAGTATTTTCTGCATTTGTCGTCAACGACAAATTGTGGGGTTTTGTAATGTATTTCTTGTAGTTGTTGGTATTAATCACCTGATCCTGGATAGATCGCATGAATCCTGAACTTTCTAGAAACAGATCACCAATCTTGAGCCAAGTGTTTGACTTCGTTTTATCGACATTCGGCTTTTCAAGATCCCGAGCATGCCTTCCATGCAGGACCCTGCTTTACCACATGTTTATCTTTTCCTCTGTAGTTTGAATGCATTCATTTTGCTGTGGAAGTAGACTGTGTAGATTCAGTGGTGTGTACTCAGTATCGGCTTCGCTGACAGTTTTATGTAGGCTTCAGTGCCGATTGCGGTCATGAAAATATGTTCGGAGATTTGTAATCTGTGTGTTGTGGAGATTACCTATATCTATCACACCCATACCATCATCATCTATCGGTAGAGTAAACCTTCCTATACTACTATTTTTGTGATACATGCCGTTTCTGGTCATTTCAGTACGATCGTCCTCTGAAGAGCTCCTAGGTCTGTCTTTGTCCAGCTGATGATTTCGAATGAGTAAGTGAGCGATGAGATGACGTATGTCTTCATAGACTATTATTATTATAATTATTGTCCAGTTATTCCCAGCTCATATAATATTTTATATAATATCATGATAATATTTTTATTTTGTATAATATTATATAATTATTGGTATTATCATTATTTTTATTATTTACTCACAGGCCATTGTCTTCATTCAAGAAATTGACGACACAAATATATTTGAAAATCCTCATAGCCAGAAACCAGAACTTTCAAGAAAATCTCAACAAAATTTAGTTCTTCGCATCATTGATTCTTCACGTCGATAAACTAATCCTCTTTTTACGTAATATTTTACGAATATTTCTGAAACTGAGTCTTCCCAACAGAACCAAGGCGTAATTGTTAATTCGACTTTGACTTGGAGTGGCTTGATTTTGAAACCTTCATTCGACCTAAATGTCGAATATGATGTCATGTGTTATATCCAGATTTAACTCGCGAGCAATATAAGTTCCAAGAAATTCATTGTCGCGCTACACGAATATCATTAGGTCATACGGCGCCCTGTTAAGAAGAACGAATTTCACCACATTTCAGGAATGAAGTACCCTTTTCGCCCACGACGTAATCTGATAGTATCGTTTAGGACCCTCAAATTTAACCGCGGTGACCTGCAGACCATATCTACACTCAAATCGGAAATCCAACAGTCAAAGTCAAAGAAGGAAACATTTCATTCTCGTAGAAATCTTCAAAACCTCGAAAAAAGCACTTTTTCAGCAACAGAATTCTTTATGTTATGGAACAGTTTCCCTGCAGCTACAATCAATTTAGTGATTGTGAACCGGTTTCCAAATTTAATACACATTTGTTTTTTCGTTATGAGCTACTTAGTCCTCAAGTTTTCATTTTTTTTATATAACCATAAGAATGGTTAACATTTGACTTTTAGTGTCAAGGATAATATTCATAACTTAGTTTTGTATTTTGTTATTTTGTATCTTTCAAATAATCACATCGTCATAATAGTCAGAGTACAATTTTCAGTTAGAAATCAACATTTTGAGAGGAATTTTCATTCGACTTCGTACGATATTTCATAAAAGAGTCTATTCATTCATATCCGCACTTTTTCTATGTAGATAACATTTATGTAACCTAAAGAGGCATTTGAAAATAAGAAAAGAATTGTAATTTTATACTATGCTCTTAGAATTGAAAGCATATTGAAATTGATATCTATAATGAAACACAAATTACAATTTCCTCATATAATAAAACGCAGGATGTTGAACACAGTTATGTGATTTAATTATGTTGTCTTTTCTTGTTTTTCTTTCAGAACATTGTCAAGTATTCCTCGCTTGAATTTCAAGAAATGAGCGATTTGATATCGACAATTAGTTATTTAGATATTAATTTCGGGCTCAATATAATGACAATGAAACTGTATGCATGATACTTTCAGACTTACTTCAATGTTGACTATGCTCATCATTGAGCAAAGTATCTTTCGTAAATACATTTCAGGTAGATTTTAGTGTTTATTTTTTTAGTCTATTCAATTTTCATTTTTGCTATCAAATATGCAGAAGTATAACAAATATTTCTGCTGTTATTATCGACATGATATCGGTTGAAGTTATACAAGACTGGTTGGATTGATACGTTTCGAAAAAAAAATTTTTGGTGGACAGTTGATTCATAAATTCATTGAAATGTATGTATGAGGTGAAAAAAACACTAATTGTACAGAATATGAAATTGAAATTCGAGAAATGAATGATGATTTCGTTTTGAAAAGCATTAAAAAGAAATTGCAAAATGACTCAATACTCCCTGAATGTGGGCATTTGATATGTAACACCAGGGAGTATGACAGACAAATTGAAGCATCTAAATGAAAAAAACATTCATTTAATACGAAGTTTATATGTGAATATTTCAACAATTGCAAAATACTATCGTATTTGGTGTGGTACCAGTTACCACAAGTCTGACACTTCCTCCAAAGGTCATGAGGTTTCGATCTTGAATAGAAATAATTGCGATGAATACATGCAATATCTTCATCTTCTTCACATTCCTTCCGTGTAATACTATCTTCCTCGTTAGGACTGCCTTCATTCACCTCTTTTCGATTTTTATTTCTGTCAGATTTTTCTGAAATTTGGACGGAATTTGCTGGATTTGCCTTTTTTCCGATGAAATATTCTCATTTTCTTCAGATACAATGTTTCGTTTGACTTTCTGTTTCTTCTCATCTAATCTTTTCTTGTGCTCTTCTTCAGAAGCAAGTTTTTCTGTTTTATCTATTAAGGTCCTATAATTTTCTGTTTCCCTAATACCTTCATTTTTTATTTTTGGTGCTTTGAATACAGTCAAGTCTGATCAAGATTTCTGAACATAAAAGACGGTGAAGAAACTTTTTGTTCAAAGATATCAATAGATGTCATTCCACAATTAGCCTAATCTAGTTATAGTTGATCTTTTCTTCCATCACAAAAGAACAGAGTACTTTTAGGAGTACCTGAAAACACTTCATTAATTGCATTTGATGCTCTTCAGTATATTGTCTATTCGTTACGTCTGCATTTAAATGGTCGGACTTGCTTTACCTCTGGAGGTTGTATGCAGAAATTAATGTTGTGCAACATCCTTTTGTACATTTGATGGTATGAATACTCGAGGAATCACCAGTCCAACCAGTCCAGCGTTATTTTTTATGAAAAATATTGTTTGTTCGCAATTATTCACAATTAATGTATCGAGCAGTTCATTATATAGTCCAAAAGCTGGCACTAATTTTTGGGTAGGTATTTGAGGAAAGCTGAAAACTTGTCACATAACTCTCCTGATACGAAATTGGAAACCTGGCTGGTGAGCAGAGAGGCTAAAATCAACCCCTAAATTTTTGAAAATATTTTTTTCCCCCCAAAAATATATTTGAGGCAAAACGCAATTTCTATATGTTGCAGTGTATACGAAGAAAAATAAGCCAGACGGTATTATCGGTGTTTTAACATTGCCAGACGCGTGCAGAAATATTTTGCAAAAATTTGCGAAAAATGTATTTGAGGCAGCTTGAAGTTTCATTGGAGTATTATTTATCACTAAAAGATAAGATTCCCAAAAAGACAGATAATTTTGGTGGGACTTTCCAGCTGCCAACACCTAAAAATTCAGGGGTGGATTTAGCCTGCTACTCACCAGCCAGGTCTGCAATTCCGTATTGGGGTATATCAGGAGAAGTATGTGACAAGCTTTCAACTTGCCTTAAATACTTACCCAAAAATTTGTGGCACCTCTCCTACTAATAGTGGTGCTTGAAAGCACCAAATATATCGAACTCTTGTAGTTGGAGGAGATATCTAGTGTGTGGTGGCAACGTTCATAAAGTTATCCCTTTGCTTTACATATATTCATGTCGCTTGAATATATATGATTCTCCTGGCTAACAAGAATAATAAGGCATTGTTAGAAAACTCTTTACAGATAAACACATAATTCAAAATTCTTCTAAGGTAAGTATGCGTGGAGAAACACTTTACACATAAATCAGGAAATGGTTGAGATGATTAATTAATTCGTTTTCAGTCATACAACCTCGTACATGTACAACAGCTGTGGAACCGCTTGGTGCCCCTTCCGTCATATAATCTTGAACACGCTACCGAGGAGTAATGAAACTAAGAAACTGCCAAAGCATTTACTTCACAGTACATAGTGACAAGGGTACTGCCACGGCCACCTACAATACAGGCCATGAAATTAACTTCTGTTAAAAGAAGATAGTGGTCCAACCCCCGCCATTAGATGACCTGGTATACTAATGCAAATAGGACGATTCCCAAAACTTTCGCAGTTTGAAGTTGAATAATTTGGGCTTTTGGTATAAATTCTATATTTTTCAATTGTGTACAGTGTAAAACAAGTGTTGATGTTGATAATTTGTTGAAATCTCAACATCAAACTATAAAAAACAAAGTGTTTAGTTTGTTTACAAATTTCAGTGAAACGAAATCAATTTTGTGTTGTTTAAGACTGTCGTAATTTAGAGTTGAATATTTTACGATTTCAGTTCTAATATTCTATTCATCAATTTTCTATAGTTTTATTTAGGTGCTAGTGTTGATAGTTTGTGGATAACATAACATCAAATTATAAAAACGAAGTGTTTTTTGTGAACCGATTTAATCAAATCGAATTTGTGTTGTGTTTTGAGTACGGATTACTTACAAATAATTTTTTTGTGGAATACAGTGTAGAGGATAGGTATTCCGTAGATGATTCAATGAGTTTCAAGCTTGGAATAGGTGAGTTTCTAGTAAGAATATTTTCTTAAGATGACGAAATTTTGTTGCATTCCTGGTTCTAAATCAAATTCTAACAGCACCCTGCGAGCGGGTGGGCAACTAGTATCGACTTTCAGTTTCCCTATAAATGAATTTTTAAAGAGTGAATGGATGAAATCTATACCACGAGATAATTGGGATCCAACAAAATATTCAGTGGTTTATGCCTTGCATTTTCCTGAAACTGATATCATCAGGGAAGAGAAATTCGTTTCAGCTATTGGAATTGTAAGCATACCTACAAAAACGAGTTTAGTATCTCAGGCGGTTCCTTCAATTTTTCCAAATTTACCGCATTATTTGTCTAAATTTATGCCCTTACCTAGGGAAAACCCAGAGGAAAGATGGACAAATTATTTAGCTCGCAATGAGAGTTTGAATTACACGTTTGAAAAATCAGATTTAATTGTCAATTTTCAAGATTTAATTCTCCAATCCTCCAGTGAAATAAATATTCCTGATTGTTGGAATGTTAAAATGAGTTAAAAAAAGTTTATGTTATTGAAATGAGGCATCGATGAAAATTAGTTGTGATTTAGTTGAAGATTTTTCAGAAAACGGGCTACTTTTTTAAATAACCTTCGAATTTTAATTGATCAAATAAAATTATTACTTCCAAGGAAGAAACGATACTCATCTGATACAATAATTATGTCATTCATGTTATACACTCTTTTTCCTTATGCTTATGATTTAATGCGGAATTACTTCAATTTTCCGACAAGAAGATATATCAAGAATGAATACATATTACAAAGACAAGCTATAAATATTTTTCAGATCGATTCGGGCAACAGAATTCATCTTAAATTCTGAACAGATCTGATCCGAACAGATCCGAAAAATATTTATAGGCTTACAGAAAGATATCTTCAATATTTGTCTGCAAATCTGAATGTTGCCCCAAGTGCTTCAGCTCGCGACAAAAATACAAAAACTATTTACATTATGTAATGTTAAACCTCATGAAAAAGTTGTTGTTTTATTAAAAGATGAAATATAAATTAATAAAATGCTAGATTATAGAGGAAATAGTTTGATTGGTGTCGCTTGTAATGAGAATTCGTTAGCCACAACAATTTTGGAGTTCGTGATTTATTCAGCTTTTGTAATTTTTAGAAGTGGTAAAATTATTACCAGTTCATAATATAAAAGGTTCAGAAATGACACCAATCACAAAAAATATTAATACTTCGGTATGAAATGCTGGTTTCATTGTTTTGCATATTATAACCGATAACCATCGAATAAACAGATCGCTATTCACAATTCTAACTAACAATAACACATTCGTTCAAAACCCAAACTTTCCTCAAAACAGGATATTTGTAAGCTATGATTTTGTACATTTATTCTAAAACATTATCAATAACTGGAGAAATTTGAAGAATTCAGATAATACTTTTCAAATATAATATTTATTTATACTTAGGTAAATAATTTAATTTCAGTAATTCCTACAGCGTTTCTTACAAGGTTCCTATTCTCTCAAATAATTCAATAAATTTGGTTAGGCAACCTTTCATGTGAATAAATCCCACTGACTAATAGAGAAATTTTTTACGCAGTGGGGCTTTATCGAAAACATTGTTGTTTTCTTGCAATAATAAATGTTTTACAGTTTTCTGTTATAGAAATATGTGCTCACAATACCCAATATAATATTTTATATGTTATAAGTACTAATAATATTTGTTGTTTGTTCGCAATATACAAAAAAAATTGAAATAATGCTCGAAAGCTTCGGAACATCCGACTAGGATAGTATACCACTGAACACAATTTGGCAACACCGAGGGACTAAGCTCTTCATGGCCTGTATTAAAGGTGGCCGTGGTACTGCTTTCTGCAAAAGTTGATTTGGACACTTGTTTTTGACCTTTACCTGGAATTATTTCGAATGGTTTCTGAACAGTGTTGACGCCTGTTTCACCCGCATTGTAAATGAATTCACGACCTGAATATTTTTTCTCGTGAATAGATTTTAGTTTATTATGAAAAGTGGATACATTATATCCATTGAATGCTGTTGAGTGGACGTACAGGTGTCAAAACTGCAGCTGCAGCTTATGATAAGTATACTGTATATAAAATGCTTGTATAATGAAATGCACCTACTGCAGAAGTCTTACTGAAAGTACTGAATTACAATATTAATTAGTGGTCGAATACAAGTGATCTTTTTAAAGTGAACTATGGTGACAAAGCGACCCTTGAAGCACACTGTCGGTTTGGGCATTCCATAAAATGTAAACAGACTTTGAAATTATTTGTCTTGCATAAATAAAATATCAATTGTGCCAAATATAAAAATTGGTTCATAGAAGACCTCTAAATTAGGCATGAGTAAGTAATATCACCTGCGTAATATCACCTTGCGGTATGATGCTACATTACGCATTACGCGAGAAATCTAAACATCACAGTATCACCTCAGAGTAATATTACTCCGAATAGTGTACTGTTTTGATGTTCTGCGTTGTTGGTCATATTACGCATAACTCGCACTAATAAGGATGATTTGATGAACCGATGTTAAAACCTAGTGAGAAGACGAATATTACCTAGCAAAATTCGCGAGACTAAACGAAGTGTAAGAAGAACGAAGACGTAATAAATACGTCTAGGCACAAGGGCGCTTAGGGTTTAGATTTTCTTCAGTAATATTAGTAGATATTTGAAACTGAAACGAAATATCTCATTTTAATCTGAAATAATTTCTGAACTATGTATTCTACTTATTCGATTTTTTTGTTTGAAGTGGTAATAATAATAAATTGTGGATAAATTTCGTTCTAATATATAGTCGAACACCATCACGTAATATATTTCTATACGAATTCAAATTATTATGTTATAAAATTAGGGCATTCATAAAGATGACTCCACAAAATGATACCTAAAAAAATTAATTTCATTTTCACATGTACTCCACAATAGCACATAATATATTGCTGTATTAATTCAAAATTTTATAGTATAAAATATGGCTTTTATAAAGATGGATTTACAAAATTGGACTGAAGAAAAATAAATTTAATTCTCACTTATAGCTGATGATATAACTCCAGCACATAACTATGTGCTGCATGAATTATAAATTTAGGGACTTTATAAAAATGGATTCATAAAATAAGGTAACAAAGAAATAAATTCTATTATCACTTATAGTCGTTAAAAGAATACCATTACATAATATATTTTTATATTGATTCTAATTATTATACTATGAAATTATATACAATTAGGGCTTTTATAAAAAAGAGAATGTTTTCACAAAATCAGACAAAAAAGAAACAAATTTCATTTTCACGTACAGTCGATAATAGAACCAGCACATAACATATTTATTCATTATTTCAAATTTGTATATTATGACGGTGCAATTACAAAATAAGTCACCAAAGAAATGCATTTTATTTTCTAACTAGCTGACCTGGTGAACTTTGTACGCCCATATATCTTCATCTGAATATTTTTCAAAAATACGGAAGGACATGTTCTACTATTTGTGCTACACTATCTTGTTTTTAATATTTATCCCTTGTGGAGTCAGGGACTTTTACTCTCTTCCGAAGAGAGTGCTATAGTTCCTGTTATTTCAATGCAGTCGAATTATCAAAAAAATTAATATATTAACACGTTTGATATATTGATAGTGATTAACCTGTCCGTTCTTTAGTTGAAAGTTCCTAATTTCGTATCAACTTGTCCCATATATGTCATCATCAATTATTATTCATATTAGATATTTGCTGGATATAAGTCAAAAAATGTTCGGAATTTAGTACATTCCCATTCCATTAGTGGCTCTGGTGGATGTACCAATAGCGTCTATTTGAATTGACTCTTCGCGCAATATTTTGCCGCGTCTCTAGTAGTATTTTCTCATCAATAAAAATTAAGCTTTGCCTTGCAATTTTGACACACAACGTTCATTGGTCCAATAGCAACGATTTGCTGTGAACTGTAATCTATTTCAACGCTATATAATTGAATGCAGGTCGATAGGAGTTAAACGCAATATTTTCATATTGTTAATTTTGATTCCGTTCAACTTCATTCCGACCTTCGCGTTGCTCGTCAGTTTGACTTGCTCTCTTTTATCTTTGACTTGCTGCATTGCGAGTTCTGCGACTTAAGTTTGTACATCTAATAGCAAGCATTTTTAAAATCGAAATTTCAACTCTAAATTAAAGAAAACTTACCGTGATTAACAAACACTTATTAGCAAACAAAAAACTTCTTGGTCTTTAAAACAAAATGAACTTTATCAAAAACTTAATGAAATTATTGTTAGCGCGGTTATGGATGTGTTGTCACAGATTACCACAGATTTTTTTGTTTTAAATTGAATGACGTTGACATTTGTTAGCGCGGTTATCGATGTGGTGTCACAGATTACCACAGATTTTTTGTTTTAAATTGAATGACGTTGACATTCGTTACGCGCGTTTCTCAAAATATGCAAAATTAAATGTATATTTTTCAATCTTTCCGAGAGATTTTCTTTATATTTTTTTCCGTAAGAACCTTGTACAGAGTATTAGAAAACTACAAAAAAAAATCAGCCAAATCGGTCAAGCCGTTTTCATGTTATGTCGTGACAACGGAAAACGGGTTTCATTTTTATATATATAGATATAGTCGATAATAGAATAATAGAACGCCACCACATAATGTAAATTATGCCACTTGCCAAGTAATACTACGGTGAAAACATCACATTACACAGTACGCAACGTGATGAACCGAATCAGCGCGCGTGATGGTCTGCGAGTAATGTTTAACGTGATGAGGTGATGGTGTAATACTGTGATATAACGGAGTAATATTACTTTCGAGCGTGATGTGATATGAAATCACATCACACCTCAACGTACTGTTTTGCGCACGTCTCCTCTAAATGTACTACTCAGTTCTCAACTCTGAAATCTTAAGCATAATCGTACAATGAATAAATGAATTGAGAAGATGAGCTGGTCACATATCGAGATACGTCACTCATTCATTGAATTCAATATAATTTGCAATTCATGAATTATACCAATCTTCAGTTTCGTCTGAACGATGAATTTTCTATATAGTGCAGAACTTTTCTCGCGATTTGGAAGTCTTTGGAATATATTATTCATTCTCAGCTATCCTTAAAAAATTTTCTTATCCTAACGGATAGCATGAGTGGACTCCTTAGCATGAAGAATATACAACCAAATTGGAAATTCAACTATATTCATAAGAATATACTTTTATGCCTCCAAACTATTAAAACAAAAGGATCAACGGTACATTTCTCTGGGTTAAAGCTCATTCAGGAATCTTAGGTAATGAAAAAGTGGATTCGTTAGCCAAAGCTGCCATCAGCATACCACATTACTACACATCATTATGTGTTTACTCAGACATTATTCCCCTCATCAAACAGAATCTTGACGAGAAGTGGAAAATTTATTTCGAAGATAAACAAAAGGGACGGCATTACTCATCGATACAGCCTTTTGCTCCGAAAGTGCCTTGGTTCAAAAACCTTGGTGGAGACAAATTCAATAGAGACTTCTTTCGCGCCTTAACAAGACTGAGAAGCGGTCATGTAATATGCCCTGAATACCTCCACAAAATCAACAAGAGAAATAACCCACTGTGTGAGTGTGGCGAAAGAGGCTCCATAAATCATAAATTGTTCCAGTGTATTAATAATCACCAGGATCGTGAAAAGTTAGATAAAGCTATATATAATGTTTCCTAATATCTCCAACCCTACAACCTGAGTACGGCCCTCCATATTCAACTATGGAATATGGAGGGAATATATGGAAAACTTCAATAAGTCGATCAAAAGGCCCACAACTAACCTGCTGGCAAATGTCGAAAGATACGCCATAGCCAATAATATAAAAAAAAAGTTATACCAATCTCGTAATAATATTCTATGTCGATCGAAATAATCTTCAATCGTTGTATTCTATTCAAAATTGTTGTAATCCTGTTCAAAATTGTTTGAAATAACCGTGTAAAATAGGTTGATAATTTTTATGGAGTCTCGTATTTTGTTTAATGATAATCGGCATGACTATGTAGAAGCCAGGTTTTTCATTATTTTTTCGAATAATTAAGTGTTTTGAAAATGAGGAAATACGGTTCCAAATATTTTTAGTTCTCTGTAAGGTATTCGATGGTCTGTCGCATTAGCTCAGATCAATCAAACTTGAAAAATATGAGGTTAAAACGTGAATATAAGACGTTATAAGAGTGAACAGAGAGTAAAATTTTGTGGAGAAAGAATAAGAGTTTGAAAACACGAGGGAGTATTCTAGTACTAGAGAACTGATTCGAGTTACAAGGAATTGATCCAATAATCCAAAGCTACTTTCGACTTTGTTCGGGCATGATATCAGTATAATGAGTGATGGTGGGCGACACGGACGTCGAATCAGGTCACTCCGCTAAAAACTGGGATATATGTGGTGCAACAATCCAGAAATCTTGTATAAAGTGTGATGGTGAAAACTGCAAGGTTTTAGTACATGCTAAGTGTTTTGAAACGCTTGTTAAATTGTTTTTTTGCCGATAGAAACAATTGGATATATAAGAGCTGTACTGTTTCGTCTGATAAGTTTGTGACCATTAATTCGCCTGAAGTTATTATATTAAGGATGGAAATTCTGTGCCTCAAACGAACGATAAAGAAAGATTTATTGTTGTAATTGAATCAAACAAAATAATATTTTTTGTCAGAAAAGTTGCACAGTAATTCTTCATACGCATCCAATGTTGCAGGGTCGCTGATTTTAACAGGTGGTGCCGTAAAAAGTGTTTACCAAACAGCAGCTCGTGTAAACGATGGCAGAAATAATTCACATAAGGTTGGGGTCATGGTGAAGTCGAAGGACAACTCGATATCGAATGATTATTTACTGACTGAATTGTGAAAATTAATGTTTGATTTGAATGAAATTAAAATCCTGCGGGTTGGAGAATAAATATTAATGTTATCAGGAAAATAACAAATATAATTGTGAACTGCGGAAATATTGAGCCATTGGAAACTTTGGAAAAAAAGCGATAGGAATTATAAAATATTTTAAAAGTTATAATAATAATAAAAATATTAAAAATTATAAATAAAAGATTGAGAAATAAATTAGGTACTAAATTTACTGTTGAAAAAATAAAACTATTAAATCTTAGACTAATGATCTCGAACGTTCGCGGTAAGAATGCAGTGATGACGTTATTTTGGAGGACATAACAATTCAAAATGATCTGCAAAACTATGATGATGAATAAATTAAACTGTTAACCCGCATTAAGAAACGTAACAACACGCATATTATTTTGGATACGTCTCCTAAATTAAGAAGTGAATTCCTTCCTACTGGGTATGTCACGTCAAATGCAACAAAAGTTACATTACTGATCACATAAGGGAGACTCGCTGTTTTCAGTGTTGTGGTATAGGCCATATTCGGAAGAACTGTGGTTCCTCTTTGCCTTGTCGTCATTGTGGTAAAACTTATGACCTAAAAGACTGTGAACCTACAAATATTTTGAATTGCGTAAATTGCACTTATAATAATGGTAAATATAAGACTGAGTATGATACTCAACACTCATCTTCAGATAAAATGTGCCCGGTAGGTATATCAACGTTATATTTCAATTTTGAAATCAAGAATTATTTATGGGGAAAAACATGAATAAGTTTAAGTCTTTAAAATTATCTCAATGAAATGTGAGGTCGTTGTTATCTAGAGTTCAGATTTGAAATAGATGAGAACAAATGTAATGTACTGGGTGTTTCCGAAACATGGTTATCACGTGATATACCTTCGGACATGGTGAGTCTGCCTGGTTTTACTTTCCATACAAATGATAGACCATCTCGGGAAAGTTGTGTTGGTATCTATTTAAGTTCGTGTATAAAAAGTAAGATTTTTATTCTTTCTAAAATTCTTGTTTAGAATACAATTTCCTTAGTTTTAAAATAGATCGTGTTAGTTACTGCTTGGGAGTAATATATAGACCACCTAAAGAGAGTCTATCAGAGTCAGTACAAGTGTAAGTATTGTAAGTATTCTGGACAACTTTATGCCTACAATCGTAACTGAATATGATAATATAATAATTGATGATTGATGAGGCCGATACTTGGAGAAAATTAATATCCATAATGAAACAATATTTAGAATTTTCTCATAATTTAATACAAATACGTATGACGACGTTTCGAAGTACTACTTTATTATCTAATGCTAAATTGATACTCAGTATTAATACTCCATATTAATACTCAGTATCAATTCAGCATTTGATAATAAAGTAGTACTTCGAAACGTCGTCATACGTATTTGTATTAAATTATGAGAAAATTATAAATATTGTTTCATGAATAAAATGAGTATTATGGGAGATCTAAATGTGAACTTTTTGGTTAGTAATTGTTAAGAATATTACTCAAATTATAACGGAGTCAAAAAGACAGACGCAAACTAGTGCTACAGTGTTGGATAACATTTTTGTGAATAGGGTTGAAAATATCATTACATGTGTTACTTTCAATGCAGATATGTTCAGTGATCATTCTATGACTTACTGTGATGGATCATGTAACTTCGGCAAAACAGAAAAAACTATGTAACCTATAGAGACAATAATGATTTTGATTTTGAAAAATTCAGTGGGAATTAATTTGATGTTTCTTGGTGTTGGATTTTAGAATTTCAAGATATTCCATAGAAAGTAGAATTTCTTTCTAAAAATTGAAAATGATTTATGATGTCCATTGTCCAGTAAAGACGGCCCGTGTGACGAAACCTGAAGCAACCTGGATAACGTTTATTGCGAGAAAATTGGAAAAAAGGGCCACTCCACTGAAAACGCGGAGAATTACAGATTGATCAGGAACACTTTACAATCCATACGTAATAAAAAATAAGCTTATCTGAAATTTTTGCATGATCAGAAAAATACTTCTCTGTTATACAAAATACTTAAGAAAATTAATATTCAACCAGACAATTCTATTGAAATACCTACCAACATTTTAAATCCATTTGAAATAAACAATAATTTCACATCTATTTTTGGAAACAAGGACGCGGAGTGATTTTAGAAATCGTAGTATTTCTGATAACATGTGTTTCTCTTTCAAGGCGGTGAATTTGGTAAGTTCCAGTAATGTAATCGATAATATGAAATGTAATGCTGCAGGAGTAGATGGTATTTCATCGCAGATGCTGAGATTATGCATTCCTTCGTTTGGTGTTTATCTTCTACATGTTTTCAATTTATGTTTGTAACGAATTTTTTTCCTGAACAGTGTAATATAGCCGTGGTTACTCCACTGCCTAACATTCCCAATGTCATATAATGATTTGAGGTCGATCAGTTTATTTCCTGTCTTTTCGAAGATCTTGGAACGCATTGTATTTCTTTAAATTAACGAATATTTGACTAAAAGTAGAATAATTCAATTGCAACAATCAGATTTCCAGAAGAATCGCTGTTCAATTACTACATTCTCTCATTTTTCAGATGAAATTTTTTCAAACATTGATAAGCAATTAATGACTACCTCTCTCTTAGTCTACTAGATTTAACAAAAGCGCTCGTTACGTTGAACCATCGCCTTCTTGCAGCAAAGTGTGATTTCTTTGGCCTTTATTAAATCTTCTCTTCGTGGTCATTTGCAGAGAGTAGTTGTCGGTTATCAGAAATCAGTGGATAATTACATTGTTTCTGGAATACCACAGGGCTCTGTATTCGGTCCTATACCTTTTCTGCTATAGATTTCAGATCTATAAGAGTGTGTAACACATTGCCAGATTAATTCGTTTGCAGATAATACCCAATTGCTCATCGCATTAAAACGTGAAAGGTATGCTGCGGCTGAAGAATGTGTGAATGATGGCTTGAGTGGAATAGTCGAGTACTGTACCATTCATAATCTCAGGTTGAACCCTCTTAAATGTAGATTAATGATTTTTGGCAGCAAAAAACATCGAGAAAATATAAATATTGAAATTGAACTTACCACCAAGAAATATGTTTTGAAAATAATGCTAGAAATTTGGGTCTGCATTTCGATGAGATTTCTAAGATTTGATATCCAATTGAAACATATAAGTAAGCAATGCTACTCGGCTCTCCGATCGTTGATGTTGAATAGGAGTATTTTGCCAAAACAGTTGCAAAGGATATTATGCAAAAGTTTTGTTATGTCAAAAATGCTATACGGAATTACAATATATTTTCCATGCCTTACTTATGCAGATTCGAAACGGCTTCAGATATTGCAGAATGCTTGTAGTAGTTTTATCAATAAATTGAGAAAGTATGATCATATTTCTCATATTTTTGACTCGCTTAGATGGCTCAATGTGAGAAATCTGTACGAATATTCCCATCTCTGCCTTGTATATACAATTATATCAAGAGCTTATCTTCATAAAAAGCTTATTTCCAGGCATTCGGTACATTGTGATCAAAACTCGCTATTAACTATGCATGTTCATCGGTGTGCCATATTTAATCGATCATTCACTTATAAGTCAGTGAAATTGTATAATAATCTAGATAATAAACTCAAGAATGTGCAATCTTTATCCTCATTTAGAAAAGGTTTGAAATCGTTGTTTTTCAGTGGCGTATGCCTTGTCGGGGCCCCGTATAAAGATTTATTTGGAGGCCCTAACATAATAGTGTTGCCAACTTTTGAACGCACGCTTAAGGCGGGAAAAAAAGGAATTACTTTATAGAATTTTGTCATTTGTAAAATAAAATTAATTAGAAAGTTTTAAGTTTTTCTCCTTACACACTTTGGTGTCTCCCGTGGCCCGGGGGCCCGGGGGCCCCGTATAATTGATACGGCAGATACGGCGGTAGCTACGCCCCTGTTGTTATTGGAGTAGTAAGTGAAGTGGTACACAATTACATTGATCTTTCCATTCTCAATTTTTTGCTAGTGCCTGCTTTTTGGAGTTTTCTTGTTTTTTGTATATTTCTTTTTTGTATATTTTTTTAATCACATACTCAATGAGTGTAATCCTATTATAATGCCGCATACATGGTTCCCTTTTTTCACGATTGAAATTTCATATTCAATTTTGTATTGGCTGCTTCAAATTGTAAGGGGTTAGGTGTATGAGTAGCTATGCTAAATCTCACCCCATTTGATAATTTATATGGAAATATGATTCAAATAAAGGCACATTTTTATTATTATATCGGTGAAATGGTTCGCTTCTCAAGAAAGAAAAACAATAAAAGCAATACTTTATCGTACAAAATGAAAAGAAATCGCTACACCGAGTCTCATCAGTCTATCAGATACTGAAATTAAATTAGGAAATTCAATGAAGTCTTCATGAGTATTTATCGATGAACATCTGATCTGCGAAAACCATCTATTGAACTCGAAAAAAAACACTGAAGTATTGTACAGAACGAAAATATCAAGTAGATATCTTGAAAGATTTTTCTGGAAGGAGTTCGTTCCACTATGCAAAATTTGATAGGTTGTTGGAGTTTGTGCTAATTTTCATTCGCAGAAGCTCATTGTTAAAAGAAGTATTCTGCATTCTGAAACGAGTCAGCAGAACAGTATGGCGACTCAAATGAAGAAAATTTTGCCGAGTACATTATCGAAAAAATAACTTCTTGACAAACATAAGGAGCAATTCGAAAAGTTAAGTGAAATGTGCACTTATAACACAAGAAACTGAAATGGAGGCTTTCGTTAGCATAGTTTGACGGCTTCTGATAAACATCTCGATTACAATCCTGTGAGATTCTCCAATAAACTATCGGATAGTGCAAAGAAATGTGAACAACTAAGTTCATTCAAAAATAATGCTAAATCACTGTTAATTGAATTAGAATCTTTTTCATTGAGTGACTATAATATAGTACTCGTATATGACTGGAATATGTTTTGATATGCTAATTGTCATTATTATCACTGACGTTACTCCATTAGCTGTTTAATGTTTATTAACTGAAACATCTTTCGAAATGTATACCGTTATTACCATTATTATTATTACCCTTCAAATTGTATTTTTTGTTTCATTTTACATAAATTAGTCGCATGCAACAACGTTCAATTCAATAATATTTTAGATAATTACATCAATATAATACAATAAATGATAGCATTTAAATTTGAAAATGGAATGGATAATTTCGTTTATTATTTACATAAATACGAAAACTAAATCGATACAAAATCTATTGGCCATTTATTTTCCAATCCTTCGCAAAGGCATTCTATGCCTGAATATTTAAGGTGATACCAAAAATTCGTTCCAAATGACCATGAATATCAGAGTGAGTAAAATTGACTTACTTTAAGTCGCGGATTTGAACGTGTTTGTTATGGGAGCATTAGAATAAATTCATATCTGTTCTCATTTATGCCCAGTAATGATAGTAATTGATCTAATATCTCCTTTCTGTTGATATAAAATTGATCTTTACGAATGGATTTGGTTAAGTTCAGAATTCTAATTTCTATTATGATTTTAAATAATACTGCCTACCAAGCACTACATAAATCTCGACGTTTCAGATTAAATTGGTTGTATATATCATTATATGAAATTGCTACAGCAGGGTTCGAATTATCAAACGACTACCTAAACCATTATTTCAGTCACGTAATGTCAGACCAAAAAAATTTTGAATCGAAATTACCATGGGGTTACTATGACTCTAATGTCCTTTATCTTATTCAGCATAATTTCATGACAATATTTTATCGTAGTTGAAATTGAAATATCATAGGATCAAATATTTTGAATTTATCTGAACATAACATAAAAATGTTGAGGATCGCTGTTTGTACATAGTAGAAAAATGAGAGAATATATTTTCAGACATTCATCAGCTCATTAGCACCCAAAATAATGATTTTTTGAATCTTTTTCTGTTTGTTTCTGTATTTGTGCACATTAATCACAGAAGCGATTTATCCGATTCATCCTATCTATCCCATCTATGTCCATCTATGCGCTCTCTGTTCAGTAGCATTTACTATAGTAAATTCAATGGACGATGAATCTACTCTGTGATAGTTCATATTTAAATGAGAGGTAATAAGAAATACTTGTCTAAAAATCACTGACTGAACAATTATTTATTCGACTAGTTTCGCCTTTTACAGCATTATCAAGAATGCTGATAATGCTTTCTTGATAATGCTGTAAAAGGCGAAACTAGTCGAATAAATAATTGTTCAGTCAGTGATTTTTAGACAAGTATTTCTTATTACCTCTCATTTATTTACTATAGTGTTCAGTAACTCTACTGAACGTCATAATAGTGGTCTATATAAAATATTTTAGTCCTATATATATTGCCATACTGTATATTAGATTATATAGACCTATATCTTAGACCAGTAGTTCCCAAAGTTGTCCAGATGGACGCCAAGGGACCCACGAGAGCTTCAAGGGGGTCTACCTTTGGCGTGACCAAAAATAGGGATCCATAATCATAGCGGGGGTCCATGAAAATTAATTTGGTTTCGATAGTGAAGAACTAAAATGTTGGCTTGACTTCTCCTATCAATATAGGCAGATAATATTTCACTCTCATTTGCTATATTGTACTTTCTTTGGAAACAATATACCTCAAAATTGCACCTATTGATGAATGAATGAAAAAAGAAAATGAAATTCGAGAGGATCATTTCAATTTCGCAACCGTCGATCAAAAAAGTTTCAATTGCAGTAGACTAAGCTTAAACTGACTAAAGTGTTACTGGCAATTTAGAAATGTTCAATTTCCATATACAATATGAATAATTATGATCACATGAGAAGGAATATATTTTGAATATAAGTTAGTAGTCCCCTGTTTCAATAGATACATCGTTCTTTGTTTTTATGCGTATTCAAATAATAAGTGTTTGAATTCCTTGAACGATATAAAAAATACTTCGTCCGAAAAGTGTTGGCTCAAGTTACTGAAAATGAATGTTTCTTACACAATAATCCATCGTTGTCTTTTTATAGATACATCGTTTTTTTACGTTTTTACGCGTACTCAATTAACAAGTTTTAATTAACTAAACGATATAAGAAACACTTCGTTCGAAAAAGTGTTTTCCAAGGTTACTGAAAATTAATGTTTCTTATGCAATAATGCATCGTTGTCTTTTTTATTACCTCTCATTCAGAGCCACATGTTTGTGTATTATATCAAGCAACTGCAAGTCATTTTCTGACCACATTTTCCTATCATTTTCAATGTACCTTTGGGACCTAAATGAATCTACGAAACTCAACATATTCATCATTACTTTATTTATCATGGTATTCATAATTTGATTGAATACCATCATTGAAATTATACTTATTAGTGTCTAAAAAACATGAATTTTTGGAACATATTTCACGTTTTAGGAAATGATAATATGAAATATCATATCATAAGTTATATGAGGGGGAGTTTATCGAAATGTCGAAATTCGAAAAACGCAAGAGTTTTGAACCGTTTCACCACCTATTTATTCGGTAAAATACAAAGGATTCGACAGCACAGCAAAGATGATATTGAACGTATAATAGTGTTATTTGTAATAATAATAATAATATTTATTCATAAATTCAATGGACGATGAATCTACTCTGTGATAGTTCATATTTAAATGAGAGGTAATAATAAAAACTTGTCTAAAAATCACTGACTGAACAATTATTTATTCGACTAGTTTCGCCTTTTACAGCATTATCAAGAATGAATACATATTACAAAGACAACCTACAAATATTTTGCAAACCTGTTCGGACCACCTAGAATAGAGGTGGGGGTTTCCAAATTAACAGAGATTTAACAGCGGGGAATGGTTTAGGTCTAACTGGTCATTAAGAAGATCGTACTTATCGGATTTTTGAAGTTTATTTATTTCCATGGCTTCCAGGTAGTTCATTTTAATCCCTTTTTCACAGTAATGAAGTATCTTAGGTTTAAAACAACTTGAGATCTTATGTCCTGTCGACTCTAGATGTTCCCGAAAAGTAGATTGTCCGTTTTTTACGTGTTCTTTTAGCCTAGTTTCAAAACATCTTCCGGTTTGGCCAACATATGACGACTTACATTCTTCACAGTCTAACCTATAAATTCCAGACTTCTTCATTGGCTCGGATTCGGACAATTTGTTATTGAAGATCATTCTATCCAATCTACTGTGACTTGAAAATGCTATATTTAAATTATTATTTTTGAAGAATTTAATGATTTTTGAAGAGGGAACGTGTGTATAAGGGATGCTCACATATCTTAATTCATTTCTGTCATTATTACTATTGATGTAGTGCGGCCTATATAAAAGTTTATTGATGAAGCGTTTCTCTTTCTTTATAATTAGTGTATTGATTATTTTCAGTGGGAACTGATTGTTCCTACCTATCGTGCGAATCACATTAAGTTCTTCCCTGAGGTCTTGTTTAGATAAGGGAATCGAAAAAGCCCTATGGATCATTGAATTGAGAGCTGCCATTCGGTGACTTATTGGACTGAACGAATTGAAATTTATGATGGCGTCAGAGAAGGTAGGTTTCCTGAATATTTTGTATGAAAATTTATCTTGCTGTTTGGAAATTGTAAGGTCAAGAAAATTCAACGAATTGTTCTGTTCCTTCTCTACCGTGAATTTGATCTTCTCATGCAATGAATTTAGATATGTCAGGTACGAACTGATATGTCGGTCTGTTCCACTAACCCAACTAAGATGTCATCCACATAGCGGTACCAAAAAATTATATGTTTTTTTGACATCTCCGATTCTAAAATTGTGGTTTCCATGTTGTCCATGAATATGTCCGCTAATAACGGGCTTAGGGGAGAACCCATAGGTAGACCTGAATTCTGTAAATATATTTTGTTTTGGAATCTGAAATAATTCTGTCCCAAGGCAACCTTAAATAATGTTGAGAAATCTGCTTTTATCGTAGGAAGTGTTTTTCTTTTTTCCAAGATGTTTTCAATTAGGGGTATACATTCTTCCGTAGGGATGTTAGGAAACATGTTGGATACGTCGTTGGATACTTGGATACGTTGAATACGTTGGATACACGTTGGGACGTATCCAACATGTTTCCTAACATCCCTACGGAAGAATGTATACCCCTAATTGAAAACATCTTGGAAAAAAGAAAAACACTTCCTACGATAAAAGCAGATTTCTCAACATTATTTAAGGTTGCCTTGGGACAGAATTATTTCAGATTCCAAAACAAAATATATTTACAGAATTCAGGTCTACCTATGGGTTCTCCCCTAAGCCCGTTATTAGCGGACATATTCATGGACAACATGGAAACCACAATTTTAGAATCGGAGATGTCAAAAAAACATATAATTTTTTGGTACCGCTATGTGGATGACATCTTAGTTGGGTTTAGTGGAACAGACCGACATATCAGTTCGTACCTGACATATCTAAATTCATTGCATGAGAAGATCAAATTCACGGTAGAGAAGGAACAGAACAATTCGTTGAATTTTCTTGACCTTACAATTTCCAAACAGCAAGATAAATTTTCATACAAAATATTCAGGAAACCTACCTTCTCTGACGCCATCATAAATTTCAATTCGTTCAGTCCAATAAGTCACCGAATGGCAGCTCTCAATTCAATGATCCATAGGGCTTTTTCGATTCCCTTATCTAAACAAGACCTCAGGGAAGAACTTAATGTGATTCGCACGATAGGTAGGAACAATCAGTTCCCACTGAAAATAATCAATACACTAATTATAAAGAAAGAGAAACGCTTCATCAATAAACTTTTATATGGGCCGCACTACATCAATAGTAATAATGACAGAAATGAATTAAGATATGTGAGCATCCCTTATACACACGTTCCCTCTTCAAAAATCATTAAATTCTTCAAAAATAATAATTTAAATATAGCATTTTCAAGTCACAGTAGATTGGATAGAATGATCTTCAATAACAAATTGTCCGAATCCGAGCCAATGAAGAAGTCTGGAATTTATAGGTTAGACTGTGAAGAATGTAAGTCGTCATATGTTGGCCAAACCGGAAGATGTTTTGAAACTAGGCTAGAAGAACACGTAAAAAACGGACAATCTACTTTTCGGGAACATCTAGAGTCGACAGGACATAAGATCTCAAGTTGTTTTAAACCTAAGATACTTAATTACTGTGAAAAAGGGATTAAAATGAACTACCTGGAAGCCATGGAAATAAATAAACTTCAAAAATCCGATAAGTACGATCTTCTTAATGACCAGTTAGACCTAAACCATTCCCCGCTGTTAAATCTCTGTTAATTTGGAAACCCCCACCTCTATTCTAGGTGGTCCGAACAGGTTTGCAAAATATTTGTAGGTTGTCTTTGTAATATGTATTCATTCTTGATAATGCTGTAAAAGGCGAAACTAGTCGAATAAATAATTGTTCAGTCAGTGATTTTTAGACAAGTTTTTATTATTACCTCTGATTTAATATTTATTCAGCTGAAGCTATAAAAAAAATCTACATATTCTGAACTTTTAATTACATACCTATCATTATTTTCAATTACATACATATCATTACTCAAAATATACTTCCAAAGATCGCGCATAAATATATTACTAGTACTAGTTTTCAATATATTTGGTGAATTATTGAAAGTCTTAAACCCATCATAGTATACGCTGCTTCTGGATTTAGAGAGCTTACATTTTTGGATATAAAAACTATCAGTATTTTTGACAAAAATAACTGATTTTTGATTTCAAGTATGAATATATATGAAGCAAAGAGTATTCTATGTTTAACAGACATTCGTTTTTCAAAAAGTTCAGCATAATTTTAACAGGGGTATACTTATGGCACTTTTAAATTGTTCGCATGGCTCTATTCTGTAACTTTTGTGATTTTCGAATTTTTTCTTTAGTCGTTTTCTTTAGACCTATTGTCGTTCATAGGTTTAGTTCTTCTGTACTATATTAATTATGAAGATTATAAAACAAGATACTCGTATATGGATTGAATTGAAGTCATTGTTTTTTTAAGACCCTCGTTAATTTATTTTGTACTGTAAAATCAAAAGGACTTATAATCAATATCTTGATTTTAATCGACACCTGGACTACAACACATGAAGCTATGATTTCAGGTACATAATATGCCTTTGAAGTGGACATCTCTGTAGGTTTTGCACTTCCTAATTCATTCGTAGAATGTTTTTATAATTATCTCGTCTCTGACAAATACCAAAAAATTCGCATAGGTAATATAGAACAAAATCGAAAGTTGATTTGCCAAGTTTTCAGTTCTAATATTTTCAGTTACATTAATGGGTAGTAAGTAATACTACACAATAAATGCATTAGTACTCGTAGGTACCGAAAACTTTTCTGTTTTATAAAGACAGTTCGATCGCAATATTCTCAACAGAAGTTTTTATTTTTCATAAAGTCCGTATTGATTCCATGCTTAGCAAATGATTATTCGAACATTGTTCTGTCGAATGAATTTGCTGCTGAGGTGAAATAGTACAACTTCAATTCCAATTAATAGGAATGGCATCACAAAAGGTACCAAAACCTTGAAACTCATGAGCATTTTAGCAGTGATATACAAGACATTCACAAAAATAATGAGCAACAGATTATAAAAACTTCAAACGATGCTAAAAAAGTAGACGAAAAGCGTTTCAAAGCGTATTCAGTGCAAATAATCAGTGAAATTCTTGACCACAAGGGAAATTATTAATCGATCTGAGGAGAATGATACTAGAATTATCACCATCCTTACCTGCTAAGGCTTTGAAAAAGCTTCTTCAAAATCGTCAGGTTCTCGTCAGATAATAAATCTGACGAGAAGAAAGAAGATCTTTATGAAAAAGAGAGGCTTCTCATGAAAAAACCTCGCAAACATTTATGAGGAAGCTAAAAGAACGGTTATGATTCACGAATTTGAAAAAGCTCAAACTGACATATGTGTGCGAATAAAAATACTCCATAGTTCTTTCTGTGAAACTTGTATCAAAACTGCTGACGCACTATCATTCATTTCAAATTCACCCCCGATTCTCTGATTCTATTCAAGACGGAATGTTGCATACGTATATTCAAAATAACCAAGAGAATATTATAGTAGAGCTAGATATGTGAACGTGTACGATGTGATGTCTCCATTATCATTCAAGTGATGAATGTTAGAGAAATATTGAAATCGATTTTTGAATGAATGTTCTAGTGTTCATTTTCTTAAATATTTCATTCAGTGCCATAAGCACAAAAATTTCATTTCATATATATATATATATATATATATATATATATATATATATATATATATATATATATATATATATATATATATATGTATATATATATATATATATATATATATATATATATATATATATATATATATATATATATATATATATATATATATATATATATATATATATATATATGTGTGTGTATTTAGTTTCAAGATTCACAAATTATTCATGCTAGTAAATACTGAAACTCGTAATCGAAATGTCGAAATATTTCAAATAAAACTCTCGGAGAGCTGTCCACACAAATGTTGTCAACGAGAACGAACCCATCACGTTCGAGAGTGAATATTGAGTGTGTTTCGAAAAATTCATCGATCTGAATTTGTTCACTTTGACCTTTAACTCTGTTATTTACATGAAACTGTAAACATTGCACCATGTGTCCATGACCAAGTAGTCGAGACACGTTAATTCAAATAAAAAAATTTTAAAAATTTGACAATTGTGGATTTCATTTTCCAGAGCAGAGCATCTGACAGCATTGACTCATTCAAAATTTGGATTATAATAAAATCTTCCTCTTATGGTTGTTATATTTAATATCGACTATGGATTTTCATTTTTGAGACAAGCACTAATCTATTAACCTAAAGCACTAATCTAGTAACCCAAGGTTACTACATTTTTCAACAATATTTCGCTGTTTGAATATCACATTATATGCTTAACCGAATCTTGCCTTACGGATACGCTATGCAGCTCGGAACTATTCTCCTGCCATTATATGGTATTTAGGTGCGATCGCGACTTGACCCTTACGGGATTGTCTAAGGGTGAGGGTTCACTTATTGCCGTTAAAAGTAGCTTACAAGCCACTCGTATTGATATCAAATCAATAAGAGACTTATTTCCATCTATAGATATAGTAGTATGTAATATTAGTTGTTTTAGTCTTAAGTTACTAGTTTTTAGTATTTATGTACCTCCAACTGTCACTTTTGAGGAATTGCAACGATTTGTCGATTCACTCGAATCTTTCATTACTCTGTTTACCCACCACAATATATTGATTTGTGGTGACTTCAACGTATCAGCTTATGGCTCGGAACCGGGTGATAGAAAATGTGAGGCTTTGAGCAATATGTGTGGTTTTTTGGATATTCAGCAATACAATAGTATTTCTAATATAAATAATAGATTTTCAGATTTGATATTCGCCAACTTCTCTTTCAATGTAGCTCATGATGCTCATCCTCTAGTTAAGGAAGATGCTCATCACCCTGCTCTAGCATATTCATTCACTTTAACATCGAAAAATACTAGTCCAAATTTTATTCATAACCATGACGAAAAAGCCTATAATTTTAAGAAAGCCAATTTTCCCCTCATGTATCAGTTGATTAATTCTGTTGATTGGTCGATCATTCGTCAAATGAATGACTGTGTCTTGGCTTGTGAAGTAATGTATGCCAAACTCAATAACATCTTTGACACTTGTGTGCCACGTCATACTTCTAAATATCACCGTTATCGTTCTTGGTTCACACTCGACATAATATCTGACATACGATTGAAGAATCGTTTTTATGGCTTATATAAGAAACACAAATACGATATTTATTACGATCAGTTCAGAACCCTGCGTGGCAAAACCAAACAAGATAAAGAAGATTCCTATACAAACTATATTCAATGTATAGAGGACAGAATCTTTGAGGATCCCAATAGCTTCTGGTCGTTTGTACGAACAGAGAAATCTAAATCCCGCATTCCTGGTATCATGAAATACGAAGCTGTTGAACTAAATAATTCTCAGAGCATTGTTGACGGATTTTCCACTTTCTCTTCAAGTGGGTTCACTACCTCCAACGTACAATTCTCCCCTGAGAAGTATGATATTCTTTACCCCAATCACAATCCCATTCCTCTTCCTGTTATATCCGAGAATGATATAATCAGAGCATCAAAGAAGCTCAAAAATAAATTTACATCTGGTGTTGATCATATTCCTAGTTTTTTAGTTAAGGACTCTATTCATTCTTTCGCTAAACCTTCATCCCTAATTTTCAATATTATTTCGAAAAATATGCTTATTCCAAAGATTTGGAAAGTTACAAAAATTTGTCCAGTTTCGAAATCCGGTGATGCTGCTCTCATAACTAACTATAGACCCATATCAATTTTGTGCAATTTTGCTAAAATATTTGAAATCATTCTATATGACTCTATATACCGTTCAGTTCGCACACTTGTCTCACCACACCAGCATGGGTTTATGAAGAATCGATCAACTGTTACTAATTTGGCATGCATTACTCATTCCTTGTCAGAAACATCAAATGACCGTGGCCAGATGGATGTTATTTACACAGATATCCAGAAGGCCTTCGACCAGATCGATCATAGAATACTGTTGTCAAAATTGAAGGCTTTAAGTTTTTCATCACATTGATGCAGTCATATTTTTCGGATCGTTTTCAATGCCTGGTGTGCCACAGAGGTCCAATTTGGGCCCATTGTTGTTTATTATATATATATAAACGATCTTTCTTCACAGCGTGACTGCATTTGCTTTTTGCAGATGATTTGAAAATATTTGCTGCTATTAACGATCGTCATGATTGTGTCAGATTACAGTCTTCCCTTGACGCTGTTAATTTGTGGTGTAACAGCTTTGGGCTGGAACTGAATATCAGTAAATGTAAAATTTTATCATTTTCTCGAAAATTATTTCCAATTCATCATAGTTATACATTGGAAGGTCAAATTCTAGATAAACGTGTTGAGTTTAAGGATGTGGGGGTACTTTTCGACTGTAAGCTGTCCTTTTCTGAACATATAACTTGTATTACGGCTTCTGCTTCTAGGATGCTGGGTTATTTGGTTAGAAATTGGGGCAACTTTGTTAATCTTGACACAATCAAAATGCTTTACTACTCCTTTATTCGCAGTAAACTGGAATATGCGTCTATAATTTGGTCTCCTATGTACATTGATTCTATTGTCGACTTGGAGGCAGTTCAGAGGAAATGTTTGAAGTATATATACTTCAGATGTTATGGGCAATATCCTTCTAGAGGCTCCGACCATTCTATCCTAACCGATAGTTTGGGAATTGAATTATTGAAGTTGAGGTGTGAACGGTTCGGCCTAACATTTCTCTTCAAAATTTCGCACAATTCGATTGACTCACCATTTCTTCTCAGCAAAATAAATATTCGCGTACCAAGGCCTGTTCTAAGGCGGAATAATACATTTTTTGTCCCTCACAACAGATCAAATGTTATGCCACGTTCTCCTATCAATTTTATATGTAATCTTTATGATGTTTGTTGCGGTCGATGTGATATCTATTTTGATCGGCTAGCAGTTATCTTGGCATGCCACTCAGAACAGCGCATTGGGATGTCATGATATTTTCCTGAAGTTCTGTTGTCCACATATGTCTTAGTTATAAATATTATTTCAAATATTATTTCAATTTTAGTTATTTTAATTTTTTACTAGATAGTACTAACGCAATCGATTTTTATTTTATTTTTATTTATCAAACATATTTCGTTACTAAATGGTCAACTTCTGCTGACCATACGTAACTTTTCAATAGACAATATTTCATTTTGTTTTTAGTTATCTGGTTATTGTTCAATACTATTTCAATTTATTTTGAATTAATTTTTTCGTTGTATATATTCGCTTATACTCACTATTTTTGTTTTTTCTCGTTCATTTTTTTTCTTATTCATTATTATTTGTGTTCAATTTTGCAATTTTTTGTAAATTGTAATTTTTTTGTTATTTTGTTCCTGTAATTGGATGTATATCTGTTGGGAATGAATGTCTTATTATTATTATTTTTATTATTATTATTATTATTGTTAAGAATACTTTCCATTGTATTATAAATACAAACGTTATTATCAGGAAGATTTTCACTCAATAGAAACAAATTTTAAATTAGTTGGATGTTCATCCAATTTGGTAATATATTATCAACAAAAACACGGAATTATTTTCAAATGTCCCCAAAACAGCTTTTTATGAATCACTGAGGACTAGCTGAAATATTCTGAACTAATCTATATTTGTATGCAATACATGATTAAATTTTTTTATTTGATAATAATACTTCCTCACTACTTTACTTTCAAACTTGTTTTCGTATTTCGAGATTCAGTAACTTGACAATGTGGTTTCGAAACGAAGTTTTTAATTAATGTTAGTTGATATATGAAAAAACTCATAAACAGTATATTTTTTTTGATTTGCAGTTTTTTCGAATACAAGCCAAATAGAAGAACAACTTTCAGTTTATAGAACGAACATTCTCTTAATGAAAAATATTGAGAAATTTAATTATTTATAGGTGTTTAACATGTCATAGGTATTCGAAGAGGTTATGGTTTCTTCAATTTCTATCTGTTGAGTTCCACCAATTTTTAAGGAATGGTAAATAGGAATGACTGAGCAGTTTGATCCTGTTACTTACTCTGTTCTTTACTGTTCTCTTATATGAAATAATTGAATTTCATAAATTACTACGGATATCAAACCCAATTGCAATTTTGCAAATAATTGACTTGGGTCTTTTAGTTCATTATTATTCAGAGGAATGTTTATGTTTCACCATCCGCTTCAAAAGTTCGCTAGTCTTCTTCACCATGAGGAAACCTCTTAAGAACTCATAGTAATCCAGGTGATCCGAATGATCTAAAAAAATGAGTTTTGAGTTATGTTGTTTGATGATTGTTGTGTCTTGATGCTATCAGTGTTATTTGTAAGATTTATTCAATCGTTATAGATCGAATAGAGATGTCTCTTCGAACAACAAAACTCCAAACTCATTTTTTCCCGATCAACCACTTATTCCACACACATAAACACAAAATGAATATGTGACTATAAATTTTCTTGATGAAAATTCTAACTCTTACCATGAGTTTCAAGACGTTTTCTCATGGTGAAGAAGACTAATGAATTTCAGAAGCGAATGCTGAGCCAGAAACATTCCTCTGAATGAAAAAGAGACCAGTAGATTTTTTAAATGTTGCGAATGACGTTTGATATCCATGGTAATTTATAATATTCAATTATTGAATAGTTTGACGCAGTTACAGTTTTCAACGAAATGAAAATTGTTTCAACCAAAAAAAAAGTTGTTAATATTGAAAATATTATGGATAGTATATATATATATATATATATATATATATATATATATATATATATATATATATATATATATATATATATATATATATATTTATATATATATATATATATATATATATATATATATATATATTTATATATATATATATATATATATATATATATATATATATATATATATATTTTATATATATATATATATATATATATATATATATATATATATATATATATATATATTTTATATATATATATATATATATATATATATATATATATTTATTGTTGTCATCTTGTGGAGTAGGAATCTTGAATGCTTGGGAGAGGTTATACGTCTTTTCTCCGATAGAGGAAGCCTTCGTGAATATTTCACTAGGTAAAATTCCCCTCAATTTGGAATACGACCTATGTTCGTTTTGAAAGTCATCGATTCTTGATTGATAGATTAAATATGGACTGATGATTCATAATAATGATGAAACAATTGTATCCTATTATCATTCAACAAGATCAATGAATTTTTCGAAACGCTCTTAATATTCACTCTCGAAAGTGATGAGAAATATATATATATATAATGTAATATGTATATATATATATATATATATATATATATATATATATATATATATATATATATATATATATATATATATATATATATATACATATTACATTAATGAAAAAGAGTATTGCCTGGTAATTTAAATACAATTGTTGTGGGTTATAGGCAAAATAAGAGGCCACTATGTATCGATTTTATCCAATTTGTCTGCCTGGCCTATATTTCGACTGTGTTTACAGTGTATATAATAATTTCATTTCCATCATTAACTTGATTTTTGAGACAACTTATTTCTCCTATAAAAATGAATTTTACTCTCAACTCTTTGGCTGTCCTATGGGTGGCTGTCTCAGTCCCATTATAGCTTCTATGGTGATGTCTTCTCTGCTGAATACGTGTGTTCCAAATTTGACGTTCGATTTACATTTTCCATATCAATATGTAGATGACCTCATCCTTTGTCTACTCCAAGATGGAATAGAAGAAATTGTTCATGTTTTTGACTCTTATGATGAGCACATTAAGTTCACGAGTTCAAGAGATGGAGACAGATAGATCTGTACCGTTTTTGGATACCAGAGTAGTTAGGTCCGAGGACAATATCATCAGGTTGGATTGGTATCAGAGGCCATCTTCCTCTTGTAGATATCTGCACTTCCGATGTCACTACAATGTAAACATGAAGCTTAACATCATCAATCCACTGAAAAACAGAATTATAAATATTGTACACAAGGATTACTGTCAGAGCTCGCTGTCACGTCTGGAGGTCATCTTGGTCGACAATGGATATCCAAGAGTACTTGTGAAGAGATATCTATTTAATTCAGTCATTAGACCACCAGCCCTCACCTCTACAACAGATCTTGATATAGACCCTAACATGGACACACAAGCTCCATTAGTTAGATACAGATCTTTGCCTTATTTCCCTTCTCTCAAGGCAAAACTATGTCATATTTTCGGTGAAATAGATGAGCTAAAAATTGCCAAATACAACTTCATCACTGGCAGAAGTGTTTCCACAAGACTTAAAGATAAAATACCTCCATCTTCAACATCAGACTGCATCTACAGTGTTCCTTGCTTAGATTGTGAAGGAGTTTATATAGGTCAAACTTCTCAGACCATTAAAAGGAGAATAACTCTTCATAAGAGCGATGTTAGACTTCGCCCTGACAGATGTGCCTTAGCACTACATTCCTCACAACAGAAACATCGTTTTGACTTTGACAATGTAGGAATACTGGATGTAGCTGTTAGTTACCAGAAAAGAATTTTTTTGGAAATGATCCACATTAATAATAACTCCAACAGTATCAATAAGAAGACGCACATTTCCAGACTTAGTTGCATTTATAGTTACTGACTCTCAAATCATTTTAGAGTAAGTAAAGTTGAAGTTGTCTTCGCAACTTCGCAGACATCTCACAACTTTAATAGACTTTTATGTGTTACGTGTATAATATGACATTTGTTACTACGGCGATTCTATCACCTCTGTGTCGTTTTTCAGTGTCAATGTTTCTCTGTGCTCCTGTCATTTCTATCCTATTATTTATCTACCGTTTTTAGTTAGTACATAGGAATATTTTTACATCTATAATTTAATTCAACTTATTTTAAAGAAACAATTCCTGTTTGATGGTTTTTGGCCATACCTTTTATACCTAGTTAGCCGTAAGTTGTAAATCATAATTTTTATCAGTACAATTGTATAAACATCTTTTTCAGAGTTCTGATGAAGACTGTAAACACAGTCGAAATATATACCAGGCAGACAAATTGGATAAAATCTATTCATAGTGGCCTCTTATTTTGCCTATAACCCACAACATTTGTATATATATATATATATATATATATATATATATATATATATATATATATATATATATATATATATATATATATATATATATATATATATATATATATATATATATATATATATATATATATATATTTTTGAAAGTTTTTAGCATTAACAGGCTTTTTAATATGAAAAAGTTTATTTCTGTTGACGTTTCGTTGTTATATTACAACTTTGTCAAAACTAATTTTTTTAAATTAAAAAAGCCTGTTAATGCTAAAAACTTTCAAAATAAATACCTCAAACAGGCAATAAATCAATTTCAAGATATATATATATATATATATATATATATATATATATATATATATATATATATATATATATATATATATATATATATATATATATATATATATATATATATATATATATATATATATATATATATATATATATATATATATATATATATATATATATATATATATATATATATATATATATATATATATATATATATATATATATTTTTATTAGTTTTTATTAGTTCAACGTCAAAAAGTTGGTCCACTATAATTGAGACGTAACCAATTTGTCAACCTGGTCTATATTATATTATGGTTATAATCTTCATCAGGACTCTATTGAGTAACAGATATTAATAAATTTTCATGACCCAAAATTCTTACATCCTACGGCTAACTAGGTTAACTGTTTAACCAACACCATAAGCAGTAGTGATTGTAGTTAAAAAACTGTTGTACTATGCAGAAACTGGATGTTGTTTTCAATAATAAAATATGAAAATATCTGAATTGACTAATAATAATCTAACCAAATGATAGAACCTATTAACCAGAATTTCCGGAGCACAGATACTGTCACCTGAAAAACACAGAAGGTGAAAAAGTTAATCATTCCAGAAACAAATGTCATCACGAGCAAGTACCTAACATAAAATGTCTATTAAATCTCAGAGGTTATTGAAAAATGTCTAATTTAAAATGTTTTGAAAGTTACCAAATGTAGATGCGTCTAACAATGTCCGTCCTCTTATTGATGCTGTTAACAGGTTCTTTCGCGTAAAACATTTCTGAGAAAATTCTCTTTCGGTAGCTATTAGCACATCCAGTGCTCTGAAATTTTCAATTTTCAAAATCAAAGATGTAACATTTTTGATTTTTTAATGTAGTGCTAAATCACTGTATTAGGGTGAAGTCTCACATCGCATATCTGAAGGTTTATTCTTCTTTTGATAATCTGGGATGTTTGACCTATATATACTCCTTCACAATCCAGACAAGGAATACTATAGACACATTCTGATATTGAATATGGAGGCACCTTATCTTTTATTCTTTGTAAAAGCACTTCCGCCAGTAATGATTTCATTTTTAATACCAGACTGTGTCTATAGTATTCCTTGTCTGGATTGTAAACAGGTCAAACATCCCAGATCATCAAAAGAATAATAACCCTTCATAAAATTGATGTAAAGCTTCACCCTGATGGATGTGCTTTAGCATTACTTTACACAAAAAAAGAGACATCACTTTGATTTTGAAAAATTTAGACTACTGGATGTGGCTGGTAGCTACCAAAAAAAGATTTTCTTGGAAATGTTCGGCCTAAATAAAAATGTTAATAGCATCAATAAGAGGACGAACATTGCTCCATTTACAGTTTTTCACCTTCAAAACATTGTAAAAAAGACCTTCTTCAATAACCTTTGAAGTGTTTTGATAGACATTTTATGTTCCTTGCTCGTGATATCATTTGTTTCTAGAGTGATTAACTTTTTTACATTCAGTGTTTTTCCGGTGACATTTAGGTTATCGCAATTTATATGTTTTTGTATTTTATTATTATTAACAACATCCAGTTTCTGTATAGTATCATATATTTTTAACTACATACACTGCTGCTTATGGTATTGGTCAAATAGTTTATCTAGTTAGCCGTGAGATGTATGAATTTTTGATCATGACATTTTATTAACATCTCTCGATAAAACTTTATAGAGCCCTGATGAAGATTATAACAATAATCTAAATATGGACCAGGTTAACAAATTGGTTACGTCTCAATTATAGTGGGCCTACTTTTTGTGCCGAGAACTATGAAAAACATTTTCTATTTGAATTATACCGCAATACTCCTTCCGTTATTGTGTAATCAAACATGGGTTATATATATATATATATATATATATATATATATATATATATATATATATATATATATATATATATATATATATATATATATATATGTATATATATATATATATATATATATATATATATATATATATATATATATATATATTAATATATATAACGCCATCTATTGTATTATGAACTGATGTTATGGTATTTTAGTGTATTATGTTACGGTAGAGACCATATCAGATATTCTGTGATCCTTATATTATTCTGTAAACCGTCTTACATTATTTAAAGCGCGCCATATTATTTTAACCTCCTATTCTGTTTGTATATTTTGCGGACGCAAAGCTCAAGATTAATAGACATTTAATCTCGATTCTTGTTTCAGGTTTGTTATATTGTTAGAATTAAGTTAATATTGTATTTATTGAATAAATTCTTGTTTCAGTTTTAAACATTCATCGAGAGTCATTGACTATTAAATAAAACACAAAAATTACTGAATATTGGAAAAGTTTCGTCAAATGATAATGCATAAAAACAAGAAAGATTCCGTTCTGGTCTACTTGAGAATTCAAGCCGAAGGAGCAGTTGATGGTAAGATAACTCAGAAACTGAAAACAGTACGTTCAGATAAAAAAAAAAGTACTTCTTTCCTGTGGAACATCAAGAATTGCAATTGCATTCAGAATTATTAGCCGTCAACAAAATAACCAAGATTTGTAAAACTATAGATAAATGTGGTGACTTTCGAAATATTTCAGTAGAACTACCTAGAGAGATAGCAAATCTCTACCTGGGTTCTGATTTTGATCCAGTTTTAAAAAATTATTACTTAGAAGAAGCTGCAGAAGGAATAGATGAGATAACCTGAAATCCCATTTTCAGATTTTCCAGAAATAATAAGAAAAATAGTGGAGACACTGAGTTCAAACAAGCCACAGTTAAACTTAAATGACATTACTAAGAATTTCATTGTAGATAATTCAGTTATTTTTGTATTTTATTTAATAGTCAATGACTCTCGATGAATGTTTAAAGCTGAAACAAGAATTTATTCAATAAATTCAATATTAACTTAATTCTGGCAATATAACAAACCTGAAACAAGAATCTAGAATTAAATGTCGATTAATTATTAATCTTGAGCTCTGCGTCCACAAATTATATAAACAGAATAGGAGGTTGAAATAATATGGCGCGCTTTAAATACTGTAAGACGGTTTACATAATATAATATAAGGATCTATTATTACTATAATATAAGGATCACAGAATATCTGATATGATCTCTACCGTAACATAATACACTAAAATACCATAACGTAAGTTCATAGTCCACTTCCATACATTTATATATAAAGCATAGTCCACTAGATGGCGTTACATCCCCCCTTCAAGGAGTCACTTTGTGTCAGGAACAAAACTTTGATGCTTTGATGTTTTCTTCTTCTTTTTTTCAATATTTATGTGACTGGAGCTTCAGAAGGTGATGCTGATTCTTGAATTAAATCCGCATTTAATAATCGTGAAATTTGGTTTCCTGTTTTTTGATTTTTTGATCTTGAATTGAACATCTGTATGGTTTCTTCGATGTGAATTTATTTCCGAGAAGTTTTATATGAGCTTCATGAAATTCAACTCTACCAATATCGAACTTTTTTCGCATATTTATCAAGGAATTAATCTATCCATTTTTGTTTTCATCCGAATGATTTGTTTTTTCTTCAAAGTTTTCCGTAACTATAAATTCATTGAAATTAATTACTATTTCTGGATCTAGTATGCTCTTAGCTATCTCATCTAGATCACTGTTTGTAATGTTTCTTCCTTCTGTTTGTAATATTGTGAGATTTTCATTTTGAAACAAACAAAATTTCTTTATACAGTCAAGACCAATAATCAGGTCATATCTGAAAGTTTTTTTGTCAATAAAAACTACGTCAATAGAATCTTCAGTATCAAATATCTTAAATTTCAGTCTCACAATATCATCTGTATCATCTTTACCACTGGTTGTTCTGAGCGTGCTCTTATATTCTGTCAATTCTGTTCTCAATTTTTCATTTTTCTTGAATTGATCATTGTAATATTAGCTCCAGTATCATATATACATTGAACTAATTCTTGGTTATTAACTAGCACGTCCATTCTAATCAGTGGTATCATTCCAAGTTTTTTGGATTAGGTATTCTATCATTCAAGTATTTTTGAAGTTCTGTATTATTAAGAAATTTTATTCTATGTTTATTCCAACAATTATCCTGTTTGTGAAATCTGTTTGATGAACCCAACTTCTCACAAATCTCACAAGGTTTCTTTTCAGATTTAGGATGAAATTTTTGTTTATTTTTAACTTGTGTTTGAAAATTTCATTCTCTACTTCAACAGAATGTACATTCAAAACTTCAGTATCAAATTTTCTACTAAAAATTTCTATTTAAATAGCGTTAAATTAGCGTGAATTGACGTTAATACCATAACGTCAGTTCATAGTCCACTTCCATACATTTATATATAAAGCATATTTCAGTGAAAATATCTCCTGTTAAATAAGCGACCTTCTGATAGAAACGCTGCTGATATACCTACGTTTTTTCCGTTCGCTATGTCCAAACTATCCACTTGTACTGGAACAATAATTTCACAAATATCTGCTACAATTAGGAGAAATACCTCATTAAATACGAATTCACATAAAACCAATAACCGCAACCACAGAACCAGTAATAATTCATTCGAAACATTATCAATATGCGAAATATGCCACTATCGCACATTATTTTTTATACGGAGTAGACTAGGTACATTTTGTTTTTCTCAACTTTTGCAACCGAAATAATATACACACTTAATGAATGAGTGTACATGACCATGAAATGCCTATTACCGAAATCAGTGCGTACCACGAATTTCTAGGTCGGTCTCATTTTATAAGATTAACCAGTGAAGAACGAAAGACACATCAAAAAATTATTCATATTGCAAAATATTTGAAAGGCCGCGTTGAAATCCATATCAGGATGTTGAGAATACCCAAAATTAATGATGGAGTAGCAACTTACGGCGATATTAATTCGTAACCTTAACACTACTCAACGATATACTTTCTCAGTTGATCAATAGGAACAAGAACAACGAAGAATTGGAAGAATTTTTCGCTACATGAGTTGTGTTATTGGGAGGAGCTGCCGTTCTTTTTATCAATGTGTTTATTAAGCTTCTTATTGTTGGTCAGTCATATTTGGACTTTCTCTCCTATAACATGGGTCAGAATTATTTGAACGTTTCAACTAACTGAAAATCAATAAAAATTGCTACGTAATATTACTATCGAAGGTGTGAAAAACATAAGTGAATTTTGTGCCTCTGTTGAAATCTTAATATTGTGAAAAATGATACAGGTAAAAAACAATTTCTCAAATAATCCGAATAATAAGTAGATACTCAATATAATTATGATTCAAGAGTTTTCATTTCTGTTGAAATTTTAACTATAAATTCATACTCATATTAATGCAGGACTATGAAAACAGAAAAATTCATGTTTTGATATTACCGTTGCGTCACAAATTGTAACATTGTGGAAATTATTTAATAAATCAAATATGCTCAAGTTTTCGAAGCATATTTGATTTTTTTTTCTTTAAACGAACTCATTTTTTAAAGCATTATAGTTCTGTTTATTGTCAAGCTTTGGTTAAAATTCAGTTCGAAGAGGAACGTTTACTACCAGTACAAGAAATATCTTTTTCAATTTCCACAGTGTGTTATCGCTAGACGACACACTGTGTTGAATATATATATATATATATATATATATATATATATATATATATATATATATATATATATTTATATATTTTATTTTGAATGTTTTTATATATATATATATATATATATATATATATATTAGTATATATAACAACGAAACGTTATATTTTTCATATCAAAAGAAGCCTCTTTTTGCTAAATATAAATATATATATATATATATATATATATATATATATATATATATATATATATATATATATATATACAGATATATTTATCTGTATGTCTGTGTATATGTATTTCTCAAATAAAGGGCAAAAATGTCTATCAGCAATATTTGAAAACACTTTGTATTCGAAAATATATTTATCTGATACTCATTTTCAGTGGGAGGTTTGCACTTTTTCAATAAATCCATCAAAAAATGTTTTGTCGGTGAAATACTCGAATTTCTATTAAGATGACTTCACTTTCATCAATATCGAAATTCAAAAATTTTCATAATTAGTTAATGTCAAGTCCTTGTCATTCAATTTCCATCATGTCTGACATGTGAATTTGAGAAGTCTACAGTGAAAATTTATAGTTATTTATTTAGAATATTTATTGAGTCAATAATATAGTTATTCATTTAGAAAATTTATTAAGTATTTGTACCAGTCCATTGTTATTCAACAACATACGTGTAATTGACATGTCCTCATACTTGACCAACGTGGTCTACTCCCTCTGAAGCCTGATGATGCGAATAATACTTCGCGAAACCGGTAGCTAATTAAACCAAATTTTGGAGTTGTGAGAATTGTGTTTCATTTAACCCTCATTATGAAAATGAACTCACAAAGGGATAATACCATTTCATATATATATATATATATATATATATATATATATATATATATATATATATATATATATATATATATATATATATATATATATATATATATATATATATAATATATATATATATATATATATATATATATATATATATATATATATATATATATATATATATATATATATATATATATATATATATATATATATATATATATATATATATATATATATATATATATATATATATATTGAAGTCGATGGCTTTCGTTTGTTGGATGTACGTGACTGAGGAGAGCATGTCAGTACTGTCTCAAGTTTCCGATGAATAACGGTTGATTTTTTAAGAGTTAAGTTTTTGAGGTTGGCGACATTGGTTGGTAATAGCATCCAAACGTCAACTGTCGAAGTAAGAAGTTTCCAGTATGCTCTGCCATTTTATCATGGAAAGACATACAAACGAGTTAAGATTGCAAATTGTTGAAATTCTTGCTGTGTGAAAAATGTGTATCGTTCGTTACGACCAAATTATGGTCGTCATAATCGACCTGGTGAATCAACAATTTCTTACTGTTATCACCAAATTTCGCACTAAGTTTACTTTTTTGGACATAAAACCATTGTCTCGCATGCGTACAGTTCGTACTGAAGAGAATATTGCAGCCCTAGCGTACAGTGTTAATGAAAATCGTGAAATATCAATTCGTCGCCGTGCTCAGTAATTAAGCATGTATTAAGCAACCAAATGGAAAATTTTACGTGTTGATTTGGGTTTGAAAGCCTATAAAATTCAACTTCTGCAAGAATTGAAGCCGAATGACCTACCACAACGTCTAATTTTTGATGAATGGGCCTTAGAACAGCTTAATGAAAATCCGCTGTTTCATGGAAAAGTAGTGTTCAGCGATGAGGCTCATTTCCGGCATAACGGATATGAAATAAATAGATTTGTCGTATCTGGAGTGATGAACAGCCACATGCATACAAGAATTACCGATGCATCCCGAAAAAAACACAGTTTGGTGTAATTTACGGGCTGGTGGCATCATCGGACCATTTTTCCTCAAAGAAGAATGTGAAAAAAACGTTACCGTCAACGATACGCAACTTGTTTTGGGCCCAGTTGTGCGAGTTGAACTTCGTTGACATGTGGTTTCAGCAAGACGGTGCCACATGCCACACAGCTCGTGAAACAATGGACGTGTTGAAGGATGAATTTGGTGAGCAGCTTATCTCTTGAAATGGCCCTGTGAATTGGCTGCAAAGATCATGCGATTTGACGCCTCTGAATTATTTCTTGTGGGGTTATGCAAAGTCGTTAGTGTATGTGATCAAACTGAACACGATTAAAGCCTAACAGAATAACATAACACGCGTTATTCGTGGGATACAGGCCGAAATACTCTGAAAAGTGACGCAAAATTGGTCCTTCCGGAAGGACCATTTGATACGGAGCCGCGGACAACATTCACATGAAGTTATCTTTAAAATGTAAATAGCAAAGGCCAAGTTATCGATTTCAATAAACATTTTGAATATATGATGCAAATAGAGTGTTTTATTCGATTTTAAAAGAACAAGGCTTAAAAATCACCCATTATAGTCACCGATTTCAATATTGTCTATCATTTATCCTTATCCCTTGAGGATAATGTGGATAATTGAGGAACAATTAGACAAAAAATCCTTCTTGAAAGGAATATTCTCGATTGTAATTCTTTCATTATATTGTGGAAATTATTATTTCTGATGTTCTGTTGCATTATGTTTCCCTATGTTCAATGAGAGTATTAGGAATATTTAGTATTATTCTAATGGAATTATATTCGTTCCTTAGCATTACTTTTCAGTTTATCCATCCGAAAATACTAATTTAACATTCGATTTCGATGTTAATTTTTGTAATTCTACACACCTTTTTACAAATAGAAAAATGGAATCGATAGATTTTATCATTTATTCCTCATAAAAATGTTCTAGTTAGTGGTTTATAATATAAACGACATTCTCCATCCTTGAGAACAATTCGTGGGAAACTGATTTTGTAGGCAGACCATTGTTCGTCCATTTCTTCTATTGAAAATTTCACGACTAATTATGCAATGAATGATAATAATGCGTATTGTTACAATTTCATCAATGAGCAGTGTTCATTATCATAGATCTTACATATTTTATGGTTCATAAAACACAATTGATTTGACCGTATTCTTGCTATCAATTGCAACAATACATTTTAGACAAACATTGTATAGGTATATAAATATATCATATATTTTCAGTGTTTAACTGAGATTTCAGCCCAGGACAGAAAAATTACTCCTCTCTCTGGTATTTTCTGAGCTTTCGAAAATGTTCATTTTCTTTTCCAGGGATAGAATTGTGAAATAGGCAGTTTATCGAGGAAATCACTTTTGAAAAATATTCTTTGAATTTCAGTCATTTTCAAAAATGCTTAGTTGAATAAAACATCAATATTTCACAATCACTTTTCCTGAAGAAGAAAAAACATTCTCAAAAGCTTGTGAAGGTGTAACTCATTTTCCTGCCCTGGACTGCAATCTCAGTTGAATACTCAATATATATATATATATATATATATATATATATATATATATATATATATATATATATATATATATATATATATATATATAAAAAAATGGACACTAAAACATTCATTTGAAAAATTCAAATTGATCAAGAGAATGTTATAGTAGAGCTAAATATGTGAACGTGTACGATGTGATGTCTCCATCATCCTTCAAGGGATAAATGTTAGAGGAATATTGAAATCGATGCCACACCTGATGGAAGTCATATATGTTTCAATCTGCAAGGAACTCGTCAGTCGCACTACGTCCATAGAAGTGAGGCAACGATTTCAACCCTCAAGCATCTTCTTGTGACTCCAAGTGGAAGATCGTAGAGTAATGAATACTCCACAATTCCATCTACAGGAATCAGTAGAAAACACCTCTCAGATTACAGACACACCAAGCATCGAAATTTCACACATCTTCTATACCCGTAGGTATCTACTAAATTGCAATGTCTATTTGACAAATATCATACGATATTTTCAAATGTCGATAGGTTGCGTTAGTAGTACGCTCGCGTTTATTCACGTATTTCAGGGGCCTATTCGGCGATATTTTAAAGGAAATGAAATTTTTTGTGGTTGTGGCATTGAATGAAATATTTAAGAAAATGAACACTAAAGCATTCACTTCAAAAATTGAAATTGATCAAGAGAATGTTATAGTAGAGCTAAATATGTGAACGTGTACTATGTGATGTCCCCATCAGCCTTGAAGGGATAATTGTTAGAGAAATATTGAAATCGATGCCACACCTGATGCAAGTGCGATAATAAAAATATTTCAGATTTTTAAAATTTTATGGATAATAAGCGCGTACTACTAACGCAACCTATTGACATTTGAAAACATCGTATGAAGATATTTATCAAATAGACATTGCAATTTAGTAGATACCTACGGGTATAGAAGATATCTGGAATTTCGATGCTTGTTGTGTCTGTAATCTGACAGAGGTGTTTTCTACTGATTTCCATAGATGGAATTGTAGAGTATTCATTACTCTACGATCTTCCACTTGGAGTCACAAGAAGATGCTTGGGGGTTGAAATCGTTGCCTCACTTCGATGGACGTAGTGCGACTTACGAGTTCCTTGCAGAACGAAACATGTCTCGCACTTCCATCAGGTGTGGCATCGATTTCAATATTTCTCTAACATTTATCCCTTAAAGGACGATGGAGACATGACATCGTACACGTTCACATATCTAGCTCTACTATAAAAATCTCTTGATCAATTTTAATTTTTCAAATGAAAATTTTAGTGTTCATTTTCTTGAATATATCATTCAGTGCCACAAGCACAAAAATTTTCATTTCCTTATATATATATATATATATATATATATATATATATATATATATATATATATATATATATATATATATATATATCAAATTCCCTGTTTTTCCTTGTCTATTTTATCCACTGTATTCAACATTCATTTTGGTGTTCAGGGTCATTCCATGTATTAACAATTTTACAAATATATTCAGTAGTATAAATATATGAAATCATTATTCATTTTTAACATTTCTTTCTTATCACTTTCACGCTTTCAATGAGAAATATTTTGCCTCTGATTACTAGGAAACGTGGAATTGTTTTCGGTAAGTTTCAAAAAATAATATCCAAGGCTATATTAATTAAAAGAATTTCGCAAGAGACCAATTTAGAGCTTTTCCTTATTATCGAAAATTTATATTCCTTCCGAAATTCAACTGCTATATTCTCCCGGGCAATGCATAAATTTGAGTTTCACTTCTTTGGGTCGTCACTCTTACTCGTTTCGAAATATTTCGCAATAACGTGTTTAGTGGATTCAGTTCCGGAAATAATTGGGTAATCATCACATATAAAATGAAATTTCCTGACCAATATCGTCTGACTACATAATTATTCATGACATGTGTATATATAAAGGAGATATATTGTTCTGATGAGCTGAAATAGAACTAACATATTGAATAAAAAACTGAAAGGTCATTATTTCATTCGTGATATTATTTCTGAATGGATAATGAAAAACTATTCTCAAATTGTTCGAGAAATTTTAAGTGAAAGTGAAACAAAAATATGAAGAGTATGGAAAGCGCAATCGTCAAAAATTACGAATAAATCTTTTTTAGACTAAAATTCCTTACCTATAAATAAAGTTAAAAGACTGACACTGAGTTTTTTGACTGGAACCTGTTTTGAGTTGCAATAAGTACTAGATTGAACATCGTCAACCTCAATTTGAAAATGAGAATTTGTTGATGAATAGGAATACCCATTTCCAGTTTAACGAAAACATTAGTCTTTGAAATGTCTGACATTATTTTCAATAATTTGCTGAAAATATGACCAGATACTTCAGCACTACCTCCATGGCCACACACTTTATATACGTACTGAAATTCAGAAGGTGTGTATAAATTATTTGAAATCAACGATGAGATGTGTCTCTACTTATTCATATACATATATGAATATATAAATGAATAATATTAATGAGGCTATGTAAAGGGTACCCGATGAGACTTAGGTGGTTTGGAAATAAATCGAAACTTGATTGTTTGGATTCATGCCACTGAAGATCCCAATAAGGATGTAACGATTGTATGGTACTTCCATTTAACTAATTCGATGATTTTCAGAACGCACTCAATATTCACTATCGAAAGTGATAGATTCGGTCTGGTTGACAATATTTGTGTAGACAGCTCCGGATAGTTGTATTTGAAATATTTCGATAATTCGATTCAAAAGCTCATTATTGACTAACAATGAAGGATTCGTCGTGAATCTGAAACTAGTTTTCGAATTGACCGCTATACGTTCAACAATAATTGATTTGTAAAAAAACTATATCACTCCACTGAATAAACCATCACTCACTCATCATGCGACAGTCACGATTGACCTTCAAATAAGAATGAATATAAAAACAACAATCTAGTTCTCGTTACGTAAACCATTGTTTAAATGCTTCTATTTTTCCGGATTTTAATACAAATAATTTTCACTCGTTACAGATTACTGTCTCAAGGATATTTGTCTTCTTAGGTGTTTTTGGTATATCTAATGCATTCGGACCTCCACCATTTCTGAATAGCGATTCCCAAAGATTTTTAGAAAATTTCCATCGGGATTTCTTCAATGGAGCTTCGCCGATAAATTTCGGACAAATTCAGGGTCAGATGAGATACAAAAAAGATCCAATAGATTTTCAAGCTGGTTTCCACCTGAGACCTCCAGGAGGAGTACAAAGTTCGGTAAGTTAAAATAGCACCACAAGGTGTTTTATGAAACCTTTCATGTACTTCAGAAACCACCAAAAGTGTTTTATGATATGTAAAGAGCTAATTTCTGAGCTAATAGAAAATTAGCAATAATGAAAATATATTTTCTCCTCATTACCACAAATTTCCAGTAGAGTTTCATGAAACAATTAGTGGGTACTACCATTGACTCTTATTATTGACTGCTGAACTACAAGTAGAGCGATGTATTTTACCATTGAGTCCATATTGCGATCCCTCTGTTTCGTAGATTCTCGACACATCATGTAATGATAGACTAAAACAAACAGGTGACTTACACGAATCGTTTGTAACTTCGGAGATTAAACAGGTCATACTCGTAAGTACTTTAGAATATAGCACATACAAAAGTAGTACATTTGCCATAACTCTGATGGCGCGACTTTCAGAAATTGACTATACGTCTACCTAGTAATGGTATTTTTCAATTTTGCCAACACGCTAGCAAAAATAATAATTCAATTATATCGACCTAATGAAGTTTTCATTATTTCACTTCATCTAGAAACAGCGTTATTTAATTTTTTTACATTTTATCACAATGTTATCAAATCACTAAATCTATGATTTTAAAACGTGTTTAAAAAAAATACAAATTATGTTTAAGACAATAAGTGGGCTTATTCCTAGAATATCGGGCACATCATGGAATTAAAGTTAATAAACACTGTATTATGTAGTGAATACGATATTATAAGATTCGATCGGAAATATAGTCGATTGAAGAATTCTATTGAATTGTAAGTTCCAAAGAAGATTGAGAAGTTGATGAAGTTTCGGAAAATTCTGTTGAATGAATGAGTCCATTCGGAGGGTCACAAGCCGAACGCTATAGTGACCTTACAAAGGTTTACTCATGCCGGTAGTTCCGATTTTCACAGCGCTCTTAGGCTGGTTGAAATCGGCGTTGAACTGTAGGCTATAGTAATGAAATTGATAGAGTATATCAATTCCATTGATATACCCATTACTACTATTAACTCGTAGTAATAGGCATTAGAATATTAACACTTATTGCTATATCATTTACATTGATAAATAATTATTATATATTGTTAATATTGAGGTTGAATTGTATTTGAAAGGATTATTGTGAATTAGAACACCTTGTATTTGAGTGAAAGACTGCCAAACAAATGATCAGCGTAAACATTTTATGTGAGATATATAAGTGTATGGAAGTCTCGGATTTCGGTTTTCATAAAAAATTTCAATTTTTAATTCAGTTTTCAAGTTAATTTAATGATGATAATAAAAATCTTAATTCACACTCAGGAAACAAATACGCACAGGAGAAATATAATCTTATATATGTATATATGTATATATATATATATATATATATATATATATATATATATATATATATATATATATATATACAGAAAATTTTCGTGTTTAACCAACCACGTGTGGATGTGAATAATATGTTGATACTTTTATAGTGAAAATTGAGAATTGAAATTACATTTCAAAAGTTTTGAACTCGACTGGGATTCGAACGCAGCTCTTCAGGTTTACGCCCTACTGCTTTGGACCGCTAAGCTACCGAGGTCTACACTTACAGATGCAACTTCAATTCATATCTAACAACTCGTTTATTCGTCAACTAGTTATTTCGACGCTGGGATTCTCGTCTTCCATACCTGCCGGCGGAAGTGAGTGAACGCCTACCCATCCTCCCAGATGTATTAATTTTTCCGTGAGGAACAATGATAATTATAGTACAATTATTTACAAGTACAAGTATTATATACAAGTATTTATTATAGTACTCAATTTTCACTATAAAAATATTAACATATTATTCACATCCACACGTGATTGGTTGAACACGAAAATTTACTGTACTATAATTATCATTGTTCCTTATGAGTAATAGATGAGTTCTCGGCAAAAGCAGGTCCACTATAATTGATACACAGCCAATTCATTAACCTTGTCTATATTTCGAATATGCTTATATTCTTCATCAGGACTCTGAAAAATACATAAGTGTAAAACAAAATGGTCTAAACAAACAATAACATCTTACGGTTAACTAGGCTGAATATGTAGCCAGACTGTACGTAGCAGTCGAAATAGATGGTAAACAAATGTTGAAACATACAGAATTAGATTATATCATTAAAATATAATATAAAGACATATAAATCAAATGTCACAAGAATCATATAGGAATAAATACCTGACTGTCAAAAAACACAGATAAACGTCACTAGAGATCACAGAGTGTCAAGTGTGAAACTCTTTGTTAATGGTCACCACAAGTGAAAAAACAAAAAACGTCAATTTGAGCTCAGGAATTGTGCAGGGCTTATCGAATTTTTTTCGAGAGTAGATAACTATAGATGCAACTGAGCCTAGCAATATCAGTTTTTTTTTACTGCTATTGCCATTAACATTAATATGGAACATTTCCAAAATAATTTTTTCAGGTAGTTACCAACTATATCCAGCATTTTAAAATTTTTGAAGCCAAAGTGATGTCCCATCTTTTTCGCATCAGTCTTACATCACTTTTATGGAGAGTAATTCACTGCTTGATGTTCTGCAAAGTTTGACTTATGTACACACTCCTCCACAATCTAAGCATGGTATACCATATACACAGTCCGAAATAGAAGATGAAGGGACCTTGTCTTTCAGTTTTGTGAAAGCACTTCTACCAGAAATTATTGGGCTAATTTTAAATGTTTTATTTCAGATGTAAATATGGTAAGCACATATATTTGGTTGAAGGAGTCTGTGAATCGATTTGTTTCGCAGAACATCAAGCGAATAATTACTCTCCATAAAAATGATGTAAGACTCCACACGGACATTTGAATGTCCATGATATCAACCGTCATTTTGCCTCGGTGTAGAGTCCTTTTGATTGTTGTGAACCTGCATCAGAATATTACAAAAGATTCAAGGGAATATGGATTTCCAGATTAAACTCGCAACGATGGAAGAAACCACATAAGGTCTCTGAAGTCAAATGCCCTCGGATGGTATGGCATTTCTGTTAGGATGTTGGAACTTTGTTAATTCTTGTTTCGAGCAGAATATCTTCCCCAATTCATGGAAGCACGCGATCATTCTTCCTTTGCAAAATCTCCTAATTCCCAAACTCTGAACGACTTGCATCCTGTCAGTATATTACCGGCATTGTCAAAGATTTTGGAAAAAGTCTTAGTTGCTCAAATTCATGACTACGTTCTCACCAATAAAATTATTTCAGCTATGCAATCAGGGTTTAGAAAGGGATGTAGTACAACTTCTGCCCTTGTAAATATCGTCGATGATATCATAAAATTTCTGGATCAAGGACTTGCAGTTGCTCTGATCTTATTGGACTTTTCTAAGGCTTTGGATACAATTGATCACTGTTTGTTGTGTGCAAAGCTGATTTATTTCGGTTTTGATATTAACTGGGTGAATTTTTTTCAATGCTACCTTCATGATCGAACGCACGTGTTTTAAGTTGAGGGGTCCTTTTCAGAGACGTTGCCTGTAACATCTGGGGTCCCGCAGGGGTCGATATTAGGACCAATTCTGTATCTTATATATACAGCTGACCTTTTCAGGCGGGTAAACTATTGTCAATATCATGCGTTTGCGAATGATTCCCAATTATATTTTCCTTTCCATTCGAAAGTAGTTGAAAAGACTTCAGTTCATATAATTGAAGATCTAAGTAATATTTCCTTTTTCTCTAAAGAGCACAATCTTTAGTTGAAACCTTATAAATGCAAACTACTAGTATTCAGTACATGTACTAAAAGATCGATGATGAATGAGCATATTTCAATTAAAATTGATGATGCGGGTCTAACTCCAAAGAGGACAGATGAAAATCTTGGAATTATTATAGATAGTAAATTGCGCTTTCATGATCATTCGGTTATAGTAAAAAAATGCTATATGGCTTTTAAGGCGTTGTATAGGAATGTAAGTATCTTAAATTTCAAAGTACGTGAAGAACTCGTAGAAATGATGATTTTGCCAATATTGCATTATGGTTTGATTTTTATTTATCCTTGTTTGGATCAATGCTCCATGAAGTAAATTCAACGCATTCAAAATTCATGTTGTAGGTTTGTTTTCAGAATACTTAAATACGAAAGAGTATCTGCTAGAATCGTTCAGCTAGGGTGGTTTAAAATTGACCAGCTATTCCGCTTACATATGAGTTCATTCGTACATCGCATTCTATTATCCGAAATGCCCATTTGCCTCCATCGTAGACTGAATTTCAGACGACATGCACATTCGGTTAATATTAGACATGTTGATAACCTTCATTTTCCTCGGTTTCACCTGAATATTTTCAAAAGATCTTTCACATATAATGCGACCTCAATTTATAATACATTAGATAGTGACATAAAGAATCTTTCGCTGTCCGGATGATTCAGAAAGAAGATCGAATACCCGCTCTTATCTGCCCAGTAATACTGGATGAATACTTTTAGCAGACTTCATTCAACACACTTTGCAACTTTTTTTTTGTTTTGTATTTTCTTTCCTCATTTTTTTTTCATTAAGGTTCAATTTGACGATGGTTAGTATATTAATTTTGTTGAATTATTGTTAAATAATGTTTACCTTATATATATTTTTTTCTATATTCTATTATTACTGTTATTTTTTTATGGTGATTATTATTTTTTTCTTTTTTTTGTATTGAGAGGTTGAGTGAGAATAGCTATGCTGAACTTGTAACACAATTTGTGTATACAAGTGAATAAAGTCCTTATTATTATTATTATTATTATTATTATTATTATTATTATTATTATTATTATTAATATTATTCTTAATATTATTATTATTATTAGTATTATTATTTTTATTATTATTATTATCATTATTATTATTATTATTATTATTATTATTATTATGATTATAGATGAAGAACCTATACGTTCTAGTTCAGTAGTTGATCCATTGTTTGGCGCATAAAACGTTGTAAGTAAATCCAGTCTGTTACTTAATTTTATCTGACAAGGCGGCAATTCAGTTGAAATTATTTTATGAAGCAACATCAAGCAGTGAAGCTTTCTGCTTCTCCCCATCGGAAACCATTTAGCTTCCTCCATTTTGTGCGAAATTCGCTGATATTTTCTTATGCCGTACAAAAATCTCAACTTGATTTTCGAACATTTCCAATTCTGGTCTTCCATTCTATCCACAATTGTTGCCAAAAAAATGTTAAATCAAATTGAAATGAAATGGCTTGATACCAAGGCACTCGTCAACATTATTTCAAACCTTGACTGATAGTACTCTGCAGGTATTTTTCAAGGTGTGTTTTGAAGCGTTAATTGGTAACTTAGTACTGTCTCGAATTCCTTGCAAAGTGCTAGCAAGCCAATGTAGAATTACCTACATTCAAATTCAACGATTGTACAAGAAGTCTGTCCCTTCCAGAGACCATCATTGATGACTTGGTGTGAATAACTAGAAAATCTCCCGATTCATCTTCTATGTGATACTTTTTATCCTGATTCGAATCTACGAAGAGAAAGAATAATAGAGCTGCGTATCATCAGCCTATTGATTTTCTACAATGTTTCCGACAGAAAATTATGTTATACTAAAAACTAGGAGATACAGAAAAGATCCTTGAGGAACACTACAGCGAATAATTCCTCTCTTTAGTCGACCTGCCGAGGTTCCATTATATCTATCACAGAAGTAATTTCGAATTATATTAACAGCAGAGTACGATAATCCAGAGTATTTTGAAAAATAAATCAACAGTTTATGATCCACGATATCAAAGGTTTTCGAATCATCCAACAAAAACAAAACCCTACATTCACCATCATATATAGTTCTCACAATGTCGTCTAGTACTTTGAGCAAAGCGGTTGAACAACCATTTCCTGATCCGAACCCAGATTGAAAATTTGGAAATAACTCATATTTTTTAAATGCTCTGAAATTTTATTATACATAATCCGCTCTGATATCTTCAATGAACACGCAAAAAACTGATAGGACGCAAATCACTCAGCTTCGATGTATCGTCGTTTATTGGTAACGGCATGACCCGTGAAACACTTCAGCAGTCGGGAAAAACTGAACAAAGTTGAAAAATTCATGATGTAAGTTCAATATGGCCAAATATCAAGACAGCGTTATTGGAAACTAGTTAAAAGTAATAATTCATTTCATCATGTGAATTTAAATGATTATGAATCGATTGAGCTTGGAGGATATTGGGCCAACTAATTCTGTTTCACATCACTTCAGTGTCATGGCAGTTACGGCTGAACAGCAACTCTACATACCACTTTTTTGAGGAAAAGTCTATATTGTTCTGGTTGCTAAACTGTTTGGAGAAATTGCAATGTTATCTTTTGTCAGAGTTTCTGTATTCCTTCGTTTTTTAAATTGACCATTGCTAATAATTATAATAGTGATAAATTGTTTTTATTGCCAAATAGAGATAGAAAATGGCGAAGTCCATCTGAAAGCTACTCAACTTAACCTCTATATATTAAAATAATACATGAAATTCCCAATAAGTTAAAAGCAAAAGGAAGCGAGAATTAATAACAGAAACAAGACATTCAAAAGGAAGAAAACATAACATTTTAAAAAAGAATAATTGAGTAAATAAAAATAAAATAACAACGTAAGTTAATTTCAAACAAGAAATAATGATAAGAACAGATAACGCAAGAGTACAACATTCAATTCTGATTACCGAGAAGAAATGACGTATACATTCGCTTAAACCTAGCCAAGCTACCTTCTTTAACGTCCAACGTAATGGAGTTGTATACTTTTACAGCAATAAACGAGAAACATTTACGGAAGCCTGACCGGTAAAAACACGTCAAAGCAAGAGTGCAGGGATGTCTCAAATCGGGGATGTGCATTGCGTCTCTATAAACCAACTTATTTCTGAGATGAAGAGCAGAAGAGATGACAGAATACGAAAAATGGCTGACCCCAAATGATAACTGAATAGATTTTCCAACTTCAACCAAGCAAGTTCCCTGATATAACATACAACAAGAATTAATAATCTTTTGCAACCTATTCCTAGTCAGTGAGTAGAGGCAAGGGTGGTAGAGGATCAAACCATAATTCAAAATTGACAAAACAAGGCTCTCACAGAGTTTCTTTCTCAGAGCCAAGCTTAAGTAGTGTCGGGATCTGTAAAGTTGTCTAAGAACCAAATATGATTTTCTTATCAACAAACCCACATGCTTCTCGAAACGAAGATTGAGTGATTGATTAGTATCAGTAGGCCAAGTAGTTCAAATGTATTGATAAAAATTTTCTTCAACGGAAATAATGTATCAAATATATTCAGAATCGACCCGACGAGAAAAATGACCCTTTGATTAATATTACAAGCAAATCCTTATCACGTCTTTTAAAGTTTCTCATATGAACTGATTTCTTAACATTTGATTGTGTTGGTAATTTCAACAAACAAGTAACGATATGGTGATCTGAAATGTATGTGACATGTGCAACGTCTACATGAAGCAAACTGTCCCTTGAGTCCGAAGTGCTATTAGATTTGTTAACAATTTCACGTAGGCTGAAAGAGTGTTCGCCTTCTAGCAGTATTTTCGAATCAGAATTATTATCTGAAATCATAAGACAATATTCAAATGCCCTCCGCTAATAATCTCAACACTTGAGGTAGCAAACTTAGAAAATGTGTCTTCATTTAGTGAACTCGGCAGATTGTTCACATTCAACCATTCCAACCATTTTATTGAAATACATAAATATCAAACTTTTCTCTACGAAGTGTGGTTTGAACTTCAGCAAAGTGACCATAGAATTATGCGCGCATACGAGAAACCTAATTTGAGGTTTGTCATAATTTGCTTTCTTTAAAATAAAACAATATAATAATAAAAACTGAAAACGAGCGATATAAATACATTTATATTTATATTATATTAATTTCCAAATAGTAAGAGGGGAAAATTGAGGAAATTTTGAAACTTAATAAAAATTATATTGTCAATACAAAAGCATTGGTAGATCAATTCAAAAGATTGGTGATATTTTTTTCAGACCTTGGGTTCACTCTTTTCCCTAGCAAAGATTTCACATTTTCCTGTTTCAACATATCTATAGCAAGATTTGAGAGTTCGCATATTATTTTTTGTAGAAAAGTTAGTGATAACAATAGATATCTTTTGAGTTCGACATTGATTTTCAAATTTCATCATTACTGCTCTTGGTTCAAATCCACAATGCTTTCCTATATGGTAACACTCCGCTATCACTTTTAACAGCTTCTAAGCTTGAAAATATTTATGTTTATATCGTACATTTCACTTCAAGTGTCAGATTACAAGGTGCTTTACTTTAGTTTTGCAATGAGTTTTGAAGTAACCATCTTGATTAGAAAACGAGGAGCATTCTTGAGAAACATATAATCACCATCTATATCATATTAAAAATGGGGAGATAAAACTCAAAACCGGAAAAGGGCAACTCGCTTCTTTAAGATGTGATTGTAGCCGGTCGCCGTAGCTTAATCGGTAGAACTCCCGACTATGGTGCGGTAGAACTCGGGTTCGAGCCCCGCTGAAGGCATGGGTGTTTGTGTTTGTCTATGATTTGATTTGTTTAAATAATGAAATATGCTGGGTAATGTACATCGATTACAAGCGCAATGGCCGTTCGGAACCGACGTTAAACTGTAGGTCCACTATATTAAATTAATAAAAAATGTGATTGTATTCATAGGGAATTGACATGTTCACGAAATTTTTCTACGAACTCATGGAAATTGTGAAATTACTAGAAATATTCCTTCAACTCATAGCACTCGTAATATGGGATGGTTTTAATGAATATAGTCAAATGAAACAAGTTCGTCAAAATTTTATGACATTAGGTAATTCATCCAAAAAGTGGATCAACCAAAATATCACCTGCATTCAGTGAATGCTACTTTCACAATGTTAACACTGACTGTTGAGGTAGAGCTCTCGAAAATTTGATTCCGACAATGTGCGTTTTTTTATGGCATCATCAGTTTGATTCAAATATATTTCGATAATTTAAATTCACGACAAATAGAATGCAAATGCATGTGAGGATACAACGGTTCAGGAATATTAATATGTTTTGATAAACAAGGAAATTATGTAAAAGGAATGAGTATCATTGATATTGGTTATAAAAATGTGGCGCAAGTGATCATTGGAAGGCGTTGGCTTTCTTGAAATTTCACAATATGTTATCAAATCAGGAAGAATGAGGCAATTTTCAATAGTTCAGTTGAAACATGAGCATATTTACCATATAACGAATTTTTTTTTCTAAAACTTTATTATATCGATTCACTACATTTTACATTCCAGAGTACTTATATCATAGTACATGATAAAGGAAGTTAGGATAAATCACATTCAATGTCTTGATTTTGAGAAATCGGTGTTCTAAATTAAAACGAAAATCCCTAACATAATTTTTGTGGTGAATAGTGTTAGTTAAAATAAAATCTATTGCTTCTAAAACTATCAATGAAACTATATTATTAATAATTTCATCTGAAAAGTTGAAAACAGAAAGAAGTAGTTTCTTAAAAATAATTTTTTTCTTGGTAAACCTTTCGATGATATCTATAACAAAGGACGAAAGTGCTCTGGCCTGATCAAAGCACTGAAATCTATGAGCCAGAGTTTTTTCATATTTATTACATAATCTACATAAATTATTCTGCTTTTTCCCAACTTTACACAGGATTGGCGCAAGGGGTTAGATTTTGTGAATGAGCATGTATAACCTACTTTTTTGTTTGTGATTCAACACCGAACACGAATGGTCAAGTTGTTTGTTGTCAAAATTTCTGAATTGAGTATTCCCATGTAATGTTATATTCTGATGCATAAGTACAAGCCCATTGGTCGTTCGGACCGGCGTTAAACTGAAGGAACACTGAATAAAAAAAAAAACTGAAAGCAAGGTGAGCCTTCTAGAAGAAAATACTCCGAAATTCGTCTTAATTAAATACATTGAATGATATTAGGTATTTAGCAACTGAAAATTTTAGGGTTTTTTCTTTGCAGTGTTTTTTTTGGAACGTCATCATTCGTTAAATCAACTTTAATTTTTCTTTGGACTGTTAATTTTTAGTAAAGCCAATTTTTTATTACGAACGGCTACCGTTTTGTGGATTTTACGGATATTCAACCTTATTTTATGTACATTTTTCTAACTAAAAATAGTATCGTTGTTCCGAGCGAGTTATTCTAAACCATCAATAAGGCAACCACAACAACGCCAGGTGCTCAACAGTCCAATATTTAAAATATTTGGCACTAACAATATGAGGTTTCAACCATTGCATAACAGAAGTTTGGGAAATTATTCTTTATTCTTTGTAGAATTCTGATACTAACTAACAGTTACAAACTTCTTATTCGAAATATATTGATTTTTGAAATTTAGTATTGAATTATTCATTTGTCAGAAGGTTCTCTACTAAAGATACAATATTTTATATTTATTTTCTGGTTCGAATCAGTACTACTAACAGAATGATGTCCAAATTCATTTGAGTTCAAAAAATTTCTGGTAATTTTTTTGCAATTCACGAATCATCGTTCATCGGCAAACAGCTACCGAATCGCAACGTTTAAGATCCGATATACATATATATATATATATATATATATATATATATATATATATATATATATATATATATATATATATATATATATATATATATATATATATATATATATATATATATATATATATATATATATATATATATATATATATATATATATATATATATATATATATATATACGGAGACATATATATGAATATATCGAAATATTTCAAACAAAACTCTTAGGGAGCTGTCTACACAAATGTTGTCAACGAGAACGAACCCATCACTTTCGAGAGTGAATATTAAGAGCGTTTCGAAAAATTCATCGATCTTGTTGAATGATAATAGAATGCAATTGTTTCATCATCAATATGAATCATCAGTCCATATCAATCAAGCATCGATCACATTCAGAACGCCCACAGGTCATATAACAAATTGAGGGGAATTTTTCTCAGCGAAATATTCACGTGAGCTCCCTCTATCGGAGAAAATACATATAAACTATCCCTAGCAATCTCTATCATTCATAATAATATATACTCATATCATACATAAGATATATTTATCATTCAAAAATTGATTGACACAAATCATTCAACTAGATTGAATGATTTGTGAATCTTGAAACTATATATATATATATATATATATATATATATATATATATATATATATATATATATATATTCAGTGTTCAATTGAGATTGCAGTCCAGGACAGGAAAACCAGTAACCTCTTCAGTATTTTTCAAGCTTTCGAAAATGTTTATTTTCTTCCTCAGGGCAAAAATAGGCTCTAAATACCCAAAATAAATTCATTCTCTTTTAGTTGGTCATAAAACTTCGGCCAACGTTACGCATTTTAAGAAACGCCCTTTAAAACATCGGGGAACTTTCCACTTGAAAAGCGAAATTGAGAAATACAGTCATTGTCGTCGCTTCTTTCGACTACCTAACACGAAGAATATAGTAATATTCCAACCCAATGCATCTGGGAACACCTGTACTCATTTCCAAAAAAATAATGAACTTTCGGACTAACTTCACAGTAATTGTAAGAAAAAAAAATTTTATAGTGCCTTGCTATATAAACCGTTAATTATTTTAGCCCTGAAGAAGAAAATATACATTTTCGAAAGCTTGGATAATACTAAAGAGGTAACTGGTTTTCCTGTCCTAGACTGCAATCCCAATTAAACGCTGAAAATACATATCTTAAGTCGTGAAATATTCAATTATTATTATTTCGATTGTTCCCCATGAGGAGAGCGACTGAACTTGAATTCGCAATCATTAGGAATTTTGCTTCATCTTTTTTGCCTCCCAAAAACGCTTCATCCTCTCTGAATGCTCTTTCTTCCGTTCATCTGTCCACTTTACTCCAGGTTGACGATTTACTTTTTGCTTAAACTTTATATGTGCGATTTTATAGCGGCATTCAGTGCGATCTTCGAGATTTTTAATATTGATCTGTTGTAGATCCTCTTGGACCTCTTTTAGCCACTCTGTTCCGCATTTACTATTCATAATTATATTGAGTAGTTTCTTCGGTATTCTGGACTGTTTCATTCTGTAGACATGTCCATGGAACTCTGCTCGTCGTTTTCTGATTTCTTCCGTTATCCTATTTGTCTTTTGATACAGTTCATTTTTAGGTCTTTTCATCCAAATACCGTTTCTATTGATTGGCCCGTTTAATCTTTCCGAGGTATTTACGTTCTTTTTTTTCTATTCCTCTAATTCTTGAATCGCCGCCAATAACCATTGTTTCAGCTGCGTAGATTGCTTCTGGAAGAATCGTTGTGTTATAATGCCTCAATTCGGCGCCTCTCGAAATGCACTTTTTGTTATAGTGAGCCCATGTTAGTTTGTAGGCCCTTTGGAGCTTGGTTATTCTCTGTTCATTAGCGATTCGGTTTAAACCTGAGGACTGTATAACTTCCCCGAAGTATTTAAAGTGGCCTACTTGCAGAATTTCACCATGTTTTGTCATAAGAGAAGATTTATTTTTTGGTTTTCTTTCCATGTATTTGGTTTTATCATAAGAAATTTGTAACCCGGTTTTCTGCGCAATTTCATGTAGTTTTTCCACGGCGGGAATGGCTTCAGTTCTGTTGTCTGTGATGATAGCAATATCGTCTGCAAAGGCGAGACATTTGACATTTATTCTTTTTTTTTTGATGCCCACTTGTAGGCCCTTCACGTGAAGTTTCCATTCCCTTATGATTTTTTCTAAAACAATATTGAAAAAAATTGGCGAAAGTCCGTCCCCCTGCCGCACACCAGTTTTGATTTCAAAGGGATCTGATATTTCACCCATAAATTTTACCTTGGAAGTTGTACCTGTAAGTGTCTGTTCTATAATTGTTCGGGTCTTTCGATCGATTTCAAATTCTTTCATGATTTCGAAAAGGGTTTCGCGGTCTACCGAGTCATATGCTTTCTTGAAGTCAATGAATGTGATCACTGTATTTCTGCATTTCCTCATCTGTAATATCGTCTTCAAAGTCCAGATCTGTTCAGCACATGATCGGCCTTTTCTGAATCCAGCTTGGTATTCCCCAATAAGTGGATCCGCTTGGTGTTCTACTCTGTTTAGGAGTGCTTTCGAAAGTATTTTGTACGCAACCGGGAGTAAGGAAATTCCCCTGTAATTATTGATATTCATTTTGTCCCCCTTTTTGTGCAATGGATGTATTAACGCGCATTTCCAATCCTCTGGTATTCCGTTTTCCAGATTTCTGATATTAAATGATGAAGTTTTTGGGTCAAAGTAGTATCGTTCAGTTTCCAGAGTTCCGCAATAATCCCATCTTCTCCTGCTGCTTTGTTGTTTTTGAGTTGCTTGATAATTGCTGTAATCTCTTCCATCTCAGGGGCTTGCGAGTCTGGATGCGTAAACCCCAAAAAGTCGAACTTAAGTTTTTCTTGGGGAGGATTGCAGTTGAGAAGGGTGCTGAAATATTCGGCTAACATTTTGCAGTTATTTTTTGTGTTAGTTTCCAACGCGCCATCGGATTTTTTGAAGCAAAGAGTGGGCGCTTGGTATCCTCGCAAGTTTTCTCCGAAAATTTTGTAAAAATCTCTAGTGTTATTATTAGTGAAATCCTTCTGTATTTCGTGACACCTATTATTATCATATCTCCGTTTTTCTCTTCTAATTACTTTGGAGGCCTGTTTTTTAATTGTAAGGAAATTCTCCCAGTTTTCGTTATTTTTATGGCCGTTAAATTATATATATATATATATATATATATATATATATATATATATATATATATATATATATATATATATATATATATATATATATACATATATGTATGTATAACAACTAATTACTCAAGACCGTGGAGTGATATAAAAATATTATTTTTTTCCGGTTATTAGGTCTGTATGGAGGTAAATAGATTTAACTCATGCATTCTGAATCAAAACCTGTATATTTCGTTGTCGGTTGGCATTGGCAACTTCATCAGCAGGATGCAGCTAAAATACAAAAATCATCACATCATTGAACACTAAAACAGAAACAAAAATATAACAATAAAACTTACAATGAAGTTGAACTTACAATTGAAGTTACAATTCTTTCAAAAATTGGGATTCAACAAAATATTCGATATTTGAATTTGTTGGAATGCGTTTACTTGATGTAAATCCATTATAATTGAATATAAACTGAAATTCAAACTGACTACATAGCATGACGCGTTTCGTCGTTACAAACGACTTCTTCAGATGTTTACAGAATAATGTATCATTTCATTACAGAATCATTATTCTGTTAGCATCTGAAGAAATCGTTTGTAACGACGAAACGCGTCATGCTATATAGTCAATAAAGTGTAAATCATAAGTTCAAGTGTTTAATGATAATGTATCATTTCATTACAGAATCATTATTCTGTTAGCATCTGAAGAAGTCGTTTGTAACGACGAAACGCGTCATGCTATATAGTCAATAAAGTGTAAATCATAAGTTCAAGTGTTTAATGATAATGTATCATTTCATTACAGAATCATTATTCTGTTAGCATCTGAAGAAGTCGTTTGTAACGACGAAACGCGTCATGCTATGTAGTCAATAAAGTGTAAATCATAAGTTCAAGTGTTTGAATTTAAGTTTATATTCAATCAAAATATGCACTAAAAATAACAAAGTAAATAAAATTATGAGATGAGTCAGAGGAAGAAAAAAAAAACAAATGCTACTCCTCATTCGATCGATTGTGCATGAATGGAACGGTCTTATTTAAGTTCACATTCACGCGATCTGATGGTTATGATTGTTCTCTCTTTCTTTTTTTTTCCTCCTTTTTCCAGGTGGAATTGTTACCAGGTGTGAAAATTAAAAATTTAGATATTTTGAAATCCGACAATGAATTTTACTCAATTGATCTACGTCTGATGTTGAATTGATGATATTTTGGTGATTTTTGATGTGTACCATCTCTACAAAAGTTCGTTTTTTGGTATTACGTTTCCTTTCCATTATTTGGACATTTTGGAAATCGAAAGTGTGATCATTATCTTGCGTATGACAGGACAAGGCGCAAGATCTTTTTTCGATTTTTACGTCACTTTTATGTTATGTCATTCTCTGTTTTATAGTTTGTTTTGGCTGTCCTATGCATATTTTATCGCATTTCTGACAGTTGATTTTGTATACTACGTGTGAACTTTTCATGATAAGTTTCTATATGTGACTTCAATTCTCAATTTCTCAATTTTCACTAAAAAAATAATTATACATTCTTTATACGTTATTTATTATTTCGAAAAATTACTGTTTTGTATATATATATATATATATATATATATATATATATATATATACTCGCAAAGTATTTCTTCATATTCATTCTGTTTAAAATATATTAATCAGTTAAGAGGATTCAGAATATTTCCAAATGCGGTTTATTTTTTGTACTTTGAAATGTTTCCATAGTTTCCATTCTGTAATTTTTGTAATATTTGAAAGCTTTTCCTTGGTCAAAATGATTAACCGAGTAAATCAGTATTCAAAGTGTAGCATTGGCACTGACTTAAACAACAAAATCTTCGCATATGGTGGGATTTCTTCAATTTTTTTCTGCAAAACTCGAAACTAACAGAACTAAAACTTCAGTTTGGTTTCACAAGAAATGTATCCATTGCTTGAAAATAATTTCAGGCTACCACTCCATTTTCAGAAGCTTAAAAGCGAAATGATTACCAAGCAATCAATACATCAAACAATGTTTCACCAAGAGATCAGCGAACATATACCCAACCTTGTATATTGAATATCTTCGATATCATGAACGAATGAACGTATAGAACATTTTTTTACATGAGGAGAAATACGTCTTTATTAAGGAGAACTACAACGGACTCAAGATATTTACTTGAGCGACGCCTAAATCAACTTTCGTACATCATGCTATCAAATTCTACTTTTTGTGTTGAATCCAAGACAGTTCAGAACCCATTATTTACTACACTTCGAATGTTATTCACTTTTTTCAATATTTTGAATTTGAAGCTCTGTCAAATTTCAATTATTACAATATAACTATTTCTCCTTCATCTATAGCTTTATACTGTTCTTCATATATGCCTCAAATTGCTCTTTTTTAATACTATTGAAAATTCTTGGCACTTAAACAGGCATTATTAATGAACATGTACAATATTTCGAAAATATTTTTATATTATAAGACCTGTTATATTAATAATTATCATATCATCTGCTCATAAATTTTTCTGAATTCCGATTAATTAATTTTTCACTATGTTCACTATGAGAATCATGGAAAGCCTCGAATCTTATCCACTTCAAAATGATAATACTCAGAAAACCATATTCAGACCAACTGGTTGAACAACATTTCAACGCTTCAGACTAGTTAAAGTATTTTCTATTGAAAATATGGAATTTTGATAATTTCTATGGGTAATACTACAAAAAAGTTCATTATTCAAATGAAACTAAGTAGTTTTTCGATTTTCATTATAATTAATTCAAAACATGACAATATCGTTTCGCCAACACAGTGGCTTTATCAGATGTCAATGATAAACTGTTTATGATCAACATCTGATGAAGCTACTGTGTTGGCGAAACGATATTGTCATGTCCTGAATTAATTATGGTGAAAATCGAAAAACTACTTTGTTTTATTTAAATTATGTATTTAGATTTTCATCAAGTATCGGCCCAATCGATTAATGAAAGAACGTTCACTTTTATAATTCTATTGAGCATTCTCACTAGAAGAAATATGTCATATTGTCCCAATACAGTGCTTTTTTTGACTGAATATAACTTCTTTTTGACATGATTTTGCAATTTCAGTTTCCACATCTACTACCACCATCATTTTTACCCAATATGTTGAACAACTTCAAGACTTCCCACCAGACTTTCTTCACACCTAGCAGAGGTGGCGAGAGGCCAGAAACCCCAGGACAAGTGAAAGCCTATGAAGACGATCTTAAGGAACAGGATAAAGAAAATCAGAACGCCCTGAACGAATTGACTACTGATAATTATTCTGATGAAATCACAGGATTTAGTGAATCGCCCACATCCTACGTGAACGTTGGTTTCACGGCTGGTGACAGTACGCTCAAATATAGCTATTCTGTATAAATTCAAATATTGATATTTTTATATCGAACAACGATTGTACAAAATCAATAAACGAATAAGTTATTATTACCTTCCTACATTTTATTGCCATATGCACATGAAAAACCCTTTTTAGGCCGAAATTTTTCATAGTCATTGAAATAAGCTCAATTGACTAACAGTGGTTGTTATTTTTCCTTTGAATTATGACTAATTCATCACGAAAAACTGATTTAATTTGTCACATGCTTTTATGGGATAAATGTATTTCTGTGTATACATGTGTGTTTCATACGTATTCAATCATTTTGTTGTTTAATAAATCTATCACCACATCTATAGTAGAAACATCGAAGAAAAAATCGTTTCAAAGAAACCTCGAAAGCTGATTTTTGAAGTCAGGACACGTGACCTGATCGAGAATTCGTAAGACGGATGGAGAGAAGGCAGGCGGCGCAAGGCGCTTGCGCGAATGTTCCAGTGTATTTTTCATTCAATTGACAAAGTTTACGTGCGCATGTAAAATATCTAGCAATTGACGCTCTTGTTAAAAAGATGAATGTGTTAATTTTATCAGAAACTCATATGGGTAACGATGAAATAATTGACATTCCGAATTTCAACTTTGTTGGGAGTTTCAGAAGAAATAATCGTCCAGCGGGAGGAGTAGCTATTCATCAAAATATTAACACAGTTCATTATTGTACAAATTATATGGATGTGCATGTGAAATACAACAGCATGTTTAATGCTAATGTTTCTGATATCGGTGATATTTGTATAAGTCGTTGCCACTCTAGTGATAATCAGTTAATTATGGTAATGCCGATGGATAATTATGGTTGCCGTTTACATCTCTCCAGATAAGTCATTGCATGCTATACGAGACTTCTTGTACGAAAATTTATTCATTTATTCTCATGAGGCATCTGCATTGCTTCAAAAAAAAATTGGAAAAAGCTTTGATGAATTGACAATGATTTTGAGTGGAAATTTCAACATTGCAGACGATAAAAATCAACTATTAATTGAATTTTTGAATGATGAATTTGGTTTAACTATGTCAAATGATCGCAATCTTAGCACAACGAAATACAAAACTACTATTGATGCGGTCTTTATTAGACACTTAAATAGGTTCGAATCAAAACTGTTCGTTTCTTACTTCAGCTACCATAAACCTATCGTATCAGTTTTAGAGATTAGCGATGATGGTTCTGGTAAAGATGATGATGAAAAAGTCGTTGAAATTATGGATGGAAGTTGATTTTCCTAAGAGATAAACTTTTTAATGTAAAATAATTGTAATAGTTCTGAAGTGTTAAATTTTTAATATAATATAAAGTGTCATGTTTGTGTACGATAGCGCAATAAATGAATATTGTATTCCACCACATAAATAATAATACTTTTATACTGATAATGAAAGCAATTCCTACAAAATTATTCTCTAAACATTCCAAAATATCAATTGCATGACATTAATATTCAAGTTTTCACTTCTGCCGGCACTCCCGGAGTGCAACCCGTTGATTTTTTTGATTGAATACCTTCAGTGATTCCGCATAGTAGTATGGAAAAGCAGTGTATGGTATTTCCAACGAGATGTTGGAAATGCCATACGATGCTCTTCGAAATGCACTAAATATTCACTCTCGAAATAGTTTGTGTTTTTGTTGACAAAATTTTTGTAGGGCTCCCTAAAAGGATTATTCGAAATAAATGGATATTTCGAAGAAAATTTCCAGAATAGACTTATCGTGTATTACGCATTGAGCGAATGAACTTGGAAACAAATCACATTGCCCGATAGGGTGTAAAACTTAGAAAGAAGGCACAGTTATCATTCAGGCATAATATTATGCTCACCGCACTGAATAATAATGATAATATTAATAATAATTGTTATTGATTTATTTCAAATAAAGTGAAAACATTGTTCACATTACAAATGAAAATACTTGATGTCGAAATAGTATCAGAAAAACAAAAAATATATATATCCTTGTCAGAAGAAACTGTCAGTTCATGAACTCTTCGGTAGTATATGGTTTTATCTCCAGTAGGAATTTAAAAATTTGCTTCTTGAAGCAGTTTAGGTTCGTTTCTGCTCTAATATGGCTGCTCAATTATTGAAGTACTTTATACAACTATATTCCGGACTTTTTTCAATGACTGTCAATCTGTGTTTGGGATAATTTAGTTCCGATGTTCTAGTGTTATATGAACTTGCAGTTTTTCTTCAAGTACTGTCTGTTTTCAAAGACAAAAATTAAGCATTCCTGTATTTCAATAGCAGTAGCTCTGAGTAGACTTTTCTTTAGAAATATTTCTCTACATGAATCCGTTTTCTTCATTTCAAAGATGTTTCGGATAGCTCTCTTTCGCATTTTAAAGACATTTACCAAGCTGCTTCAACTTCCATAGAACATTATCCCATATCCCAAAACATAACAAACATAAACTGTTTGATATATTATTTTCATTAATATAGAGTCTAAAAACTTACTGAGGACTCCTAGGGAGTAACATATCGATCCCAGCTTGTTACACAAGGTAGATATATGTTCAGTCCAGTTCAAAGTTTCATTTATTGTGAGGCCTGAGAAATGACCTGATTTTTGAAGAGCTACATTATAATCGTTCAAATAGATATGTGATGGTGTCAAGACACTCGAACGTGTAGTTCTGAAAAATATCACGTTTGTTTTTTCCCTGTTCATGTGTTGGTCATTCGTTTGGAACCATTTAAAGGCTTGTGATAGTGTGTTGCTTGCTTGGTTTAATGCCTCTCGAGGAGTGTTTGATTTTGAAGAGATGTTAGTATCATCTGCATATTTTATCATTGAGATATTCATATTTGAATCTATTATGGAAGGTGCATCATTGATGAGGATGATAAATATTACTGGACTCAATATACTGCCCTGTGGAACTCCTAGTTCAATTGGTTCTTCATTTGATGTTGTTTCTATGTTGTTTTTGACTATAAGTACTTTTTGTTCTCGGTTTGATAAGTATGACTTGAACCACTTTAGTTCTTTATCTCTTATGCCATAAGATTCGTGTTTCGACAGAATGACCGTGGGTAAGTGTATCAAACGCCCTGTATAAATCTAGTAGTAGAGCTATTATATTTTTCGAATCTTCCAGACCATTCAGGATGTTTGTTATGAACTCAAAGACTGCAGTTTGTGTTGATTTATTTTACACATAACCATGTTGAGCATTTGTTAATAATTTCTCATCAATGAAAAACGTCATTAGTTGTATGCATATCACCAATTCTAATATTTTTGAAGAAGTTGGAAGAAGGTTTATAGGTCTATAATTTTCTGGCTTATCTCTTTCTCCTTTTTTATAGATAAGTTTTATCAATGCTTGTTTTAACTGATCAGGAAAGACTCCATATTTCATAGAATTATTTATAATGTATGGTAGAGGACTTACTATCTCATTCATGCACTGTTTTCCAACGTTCATTGGGATGCCATCAATTCCACGGCTATTTTTTTTTACCATGGAGATAATTTTTATTGTTTCTTTTTCAGTTATTTGGTTAAACCTGAAAGGGCTGGTGTTCTTTGGGATCTTATTCTGAAAATAACTATCTAGATCATTCATCGTTTCTTTTCCTGCCTCCACATAATGTGAATTGCAAGCATTTGCTGTTTTTTCAGGATCACCTGGGATTTCTATATTTTGATTTCTATTGCCTATTATTTTTTTACTGTGCTTCATGTGTCTTTGTATTATTATCTGATTCTAATATTTGTTGTTTGTATTTTTGACCTTTTTCTTATATAGGGTTGTGAATTTTGCAGGTGTACAGAATATCCAGTTCGTACTAACACTTTCTAAGTCTTTCACTGTTTGGTTGATGATTTTATTTTGAAATTTTTCATAGGACAAGGAAAGTTTAGTTCTGTTTTAAAAATGTTGTTGGAAGTATTGTTTTCCTACCTCATTTTCTGGTATGTTCCATATCTGCTTCCAATCCACTAGTTTCAGTCTTCCTATTAAATCTTGTATGCAATCTGGTGTCATAATTCTTCTGAATAACTACGTTAATACATGCTAACTACGAAGAGACTACAAGGACATTCATTCGATAACCTTTTTGATTAGAACGAAAGAATGTCATATCAGAGTTCGCTATTCAAAAAACGATGTGATTCATTATCCTTGAAGGGATGAATGTTGGAGAATATAGAAATTGATGCTTCACGCAAACAGAAGATGCAAAAGAGAAATTGTTCCGTTCTACAAGTAACTTATCAGTTGGGCCATGTTGATCGTCATGTGAGGCAACTACTTCAACTCCTAAGCACCTTTTTATCATTCAAAAGCGAATAATAGGCGAACTACTGCCTGAATCCAACATCTACTGGAATCAATAAATGATTGACACATCAAGCACTTGACAATGAACCTGTTGAACAGTGTTAAATCAGTTTTATGACTAATTTTTAGGATTCATAAATGTAATAATGGGTGTTTTTTTTGAAGTAAAGAACTTTAAGTTGGCCTTACTGTTGAAGATGGCGACCGATTTAACAGCTGAGAAGTAATTTATTCTCAGTTTGGTTTGACAATTCATCGTGAATAAACTCACACATGAACAACGCTTGCAAATAGTGCAATTTTGTTTCGAAAATAATGGTTCTGTGCGGAATACGTATCGCGCACTACGTCCATTTCATCGTCGACAAAATCGTTCAACAGTTAATTCGATTAACTATGGAACGTTTTCGCACCACGTTGACTCTTATTGATAAGACGCATCACCAGAGACGCCGTACGGTGCGAACAGAAGAGGCTATTGCTACTGTAGAGCGTAGCATTGAGGAAGACCCGAATGAGTCCATCCGCCATATAGCACAGGAATTGGATCTGTGCCCATCCACTTTATGAAAGATTTTGCGGAAGGATCTTGGTTTGCGTGCTTACAAAATCCAACTCGTGCAAGAACTGAAGCCAAACGATCATCAAGTGAAGCGTAGATTCGTCGAATGGGCCCAAAACGAGATTGCCGTTGTTCCCGATTTTCATAGGCGAATTTTGTTTAGCGATGAGGCGCACTTCTCGTTGAATGACTACGCCAAGAAACAAAACTGCCGCATTTGGAGTGAAGATAATCCTCAAGTATATGTCAAAACACCGTTACATCCAGAAAAACTGACTGTTTGGTGCGCTTTATGAGCTGGTGGAATTATTGGTCCGTATTTCTTGAAGAACGATGATGCCTAGAACGTTACAGTCGATGGTGATCGATATACAGCTATGATTACTAACTTTTCCATTCCTGAATTGAACAAACATGAAGTCCCCGTGCTGTGGTCCCAACAAGACGTCGCAACATGTCACACAGCTCGCACCACAATCGATTTATTGAGGAACACGTTTGGTGGCCGCCTAATTTCGCGTTTTGGACCTGTGAATTGGCCTCCATGATCTTATGATTTAACACAGCTAAACTATTTTCTGTGGATCTATGTAAAGTCATTGGTCTATGCGGATAAGCTACAAACGCTTGACCATTTGAAAGACAACATGAGCCGTGTTATTGCCGATATACGGCCACAAATGTTGGAAAAAGTCATCGAAAATTGGACGTCCAGATTGAACTACATCCGAGCCAGCCGTGGAGGTCATATGCCAGAAATCATATTTAATATGTAGTTCCACAAGATTATTTTCCGAATAAAAAACAATTCTTGTCAATCGAATGATCCATCGTTTTTTATTGCAATTAAACGTTATATACCTCTGAAAAAACACCCATTTTAACACTGTTGATTTAAGTGCTAGAGGCCTGCCCCAATTTGAAACAAAAAAAATGGATGTAGAATAAGCTGTACTTCATCCGACCAAGTTAATCTATACTCCCCAAAATAATATGAAAGGTAACATTGTTGGAATATCTTGTGTATTTCAAATAACTTGATTCCATTGTTCAAGTGTTCCAAAATATGCAATTCATTTTAATATATTCGGAATGAGATGTACCTCATTAACACAGTTTGATAATATCTGTTATTATATGCTACTATCCATCTACGGATGTCAGGTACTACCTCTGAGCAAAATTACCAATCACTATTTTGAATATTGGTGCTGTTTTTCCCACTGAAGAAATATTGTAAATTGATAATTTTGATGAAAAGAAACATGCTTACCTCGCATATCGAACATTAAGAACACCAGCATCGTACAATGAATATCAAAGAATCCGAAACGAGACCACAATGTTAGTACGTTCAACTAAAGACCAGTACTGGGAAATTTATTCCAAAAACATGGAGAATGACTTCTACGGGCTACAAAAACAAATATGGAGACAAATACGATCACAACGGAAAGAAATAAATGAGTTAGTTGAAACAAAACATATAACCAACGAGACCTGGATCGAGTACCTACCTGAACTATATTCGACAGAGGACACAAAAGAAGACCTAAGGACACCGGAAATAGTAGTGAGCGAAGATGCTGAAGTTAATGTGGGTGACGTACAGTTAGCCCTACAAAAATTAAAGAATAGAAAAAGTGCCGGGCAGGACGGAATCAGCAACGAACTACTCAAATATGGCGGATAACGTCTTACTCAAGAGTTGACAATTTTAATTCAGAAGATCCTTTACCATCACAGGATCCCAGATGAATGGCGTACAAGCACTACTATTTTTATGTTTAAGAAAGGAGACAAGAAAGTACCTTCGAATTACAGGGAAATAAATCTGCTGAGCACCACGCTGAAACTTACTACGAAGTTTATAACAAACAAAATTAATAGCCTCACCTCTTTCGCTGATGAACAACAAGGATTCAGATCTGGAAGATCTTGCACCGACGCCGTATTTGTCATAAGACAAGTAACAGAAAAGTATATAGAATATAATAAGCCAGCATTTATGTGCTTTATTGACTTACTCAAAGCTTTCGACCGGGTCCAACTATCAGACATTATACATCTGCTCTACAACAGGCAAATCCCACGTAATATAATAAAGACTATCGAAAATATATATATACTGCGAACAATATCCAGGCAAGATTAGACGGGGAACTTACCACACAGACACCAGTGAGAAGTGGTAATCGTCAAGGAAATTCGTTAAGCCCCCTTCTGTTCAACATCATCATGGATGAGATAATCAAAAAAGTAAGAGGAATGAGGGGCTACAAAATGGGGGACAAAGAGATATCCAGTCTGTGTTACGCCGATGACGCTGTGCTGATTGCAGAAAATGAAGACGATTTACAGCGCCTCCTACACCAGTTCAACCGTACATCCAAATCGTTTAATATGATAATCTCTGTTTCTGAAACAAAGTGCATGACTACATCAAAAACACCATTGAGATGCAAGCTTGAGGTTGATTTTAAATCTATCCAGCAGGAAATGAAATTTAAATACCTCGGCATAGAGATTTCAGGTTATGGTGATGTTGAGGCAGAGGTAAGGGAGCAGGCAACAAAAGCAGCAAGAATAGCAGGATGTCTGAATGACAAAATATGGCGCAATAAGCATATCGGAATTGAAGCCAAGGCACGAATCTATAAAGCAAGCGTAAGGCCCATTATGACATATACTGCAGAAACTAGACCAGAAACAACGAAAACCAGACGACTACTGGAGACAACCGAAATGAAGGTACTTCGCAGGATAACCGGGAAAACACTTCTCAACGGAGAAAGGAGTGAAAATGTTAGAAACATGTGCAAGGTGGACAAAATTAATGACTGGGTATTGAACAGAAAACAGGAGTGGAATGACCATATAAACAGAATGGACGACAGAAGAATAGTGAGAATCGCCCGTGATAGATCTCCACTGGGGCGCAGAAGCGTGGGACGACCACGGAAAAGATGGAGGGACAACTTGAACGTTCCGAAACAGACGAACGACCGAAGAATGAACAGGCGGCTTTCGCCTAAAATAAAGAAGAAGAAGAAGATAATTTTACGATACTGAGATTCGATGATTACGCCACCTCTAAAACATATTTTGAGTAAATCGGAAGAAAACGATTTGTTAACTGAGAGTTGAGTGTTAACTGAATTATATCGCTAAATGACAACACAATGTTTCTTCATTATTAAAGAAAATCCCAAAAACAATTGCAATTCAGTGGTGGCTATAACATTGTCAACTGTAGAACGATTAATTGGGAAAGTCAGGTAGACTAGATCAGCTGAAGATATTGGTGACACTATCAAGAATAATGAATAAGACAGCAACAGCTAAACACCGACGCTTTTATGTTCTGAGGAGCTCGAGAAAACGATTGACCACTAAACTTTTCTTTTGGAATCTTCTGCATCAAGTGCTAACATTACTAACCAGATATGGGCTGTCTCCATGGCGGTTTATCTTCTCGAATTAGATATGCTCAATCGCCATTTTCTTAGCAGTACCTAGTTTTATTCTAGATTTGGCTTGAATGATAGCAGCTTGGAATTCCGTGTTGTTTTCCAATAAATTGTGACCCTGTATCATAAGCTTTAGGTGTTCATGAGCTTGACGATAACCAGGCAAACTATAGTCTTGAACTTGTACTACCAAGCGATTTCAATTTGTTGGAGCTCTAGTTTTGGGTAGGGAAGACTCATCTCATGACTCTCGGACCTAGATTTTTTTTTGTTCAGAAGGAGACGTTGACTGTACATTGGTACCTTACAAATGCTTCTGTAAACAACGTGTTCTAGTTCATTTTTATACTTAAATACATATTCACCTTTATGCATTTTATGTATATTATGCCTTTATGTACATCCCAGATCACTTTGATAGTTATTGAGCTTTCTGACGGTGTTCAAAAATTATGGTTTGTGTAATCTTCTTTCAGTTTAGATTTGAAAATGATTGAATAAATTTGGAACAATCTCGAAGAAAGATGGACCTCTGGCAGAAATTTCGTTGATTTCGTTATATGCGTTATGGTGCAGAATTATAAACATCAATATTAGAATATGAGAATACAAAGTACAAAATACAAGGTACACCTTGTCATTTATGAGCTGATGTTAATACCAGATGAGAATAGAGTTCTGAGAATTTAATGATATAAATCGATGAGATAGAAATGAAATAGGATATTTTCAAGAGTGAACATGAAAGAAAGTTCTTTGTTGTAGTTTCGAACACAGTCCAGTCTAGGTTGAATATAAACGAATATTTTAAAATAAATTATATACATATTCATTTTAGATTGTCGGAAGTATATTCGGATATCTGTTTTTTAATATTTCATTCGAAATTCAACATTTTGATTTAATGGCAGGTAAACTCTGAAAATTAACCAATATAAATGTTTAATGCGGAAAACATTTCCTAAAAATCAAAAAGTTGTATAAAGTATTCGTAACAATAAGTCAATTGATATTAATTTTCCTGTGAAATCATAATACGAAATCATTAACTACACGCAATACGAAAAATGTAAAAATTTCGTTTCATTGTAAAAAGCGATCAGATATTGTGTAACGTTCATTAAGTTCTTCCCAGAGGCTATTCACTTCATGAAAATGAAATACAAATTATCTAGACGAGATATAGCTTTTCTGGATAACATAAGAATCTACGCTTTTTTTCTAAGTATGCTGCCTAACTATGATTTCTTGAACGATAAAATAAAGCAGAACCGACTTTTGAAAACAATGGTATTTTTATGGTACCTTGCATTTAACATTTTATATGTGCATACACTATATAGCAGAATGGAAAATATTGTTTCCGAAATGAGAATTTCACATATACTACTCACTTTAATGGATGTTATAGGAATCTGCATGCATTCAATGGCTTTCATAAAAACAACATATTCAAACCAGAACAAATGGTCATGTATGTTGAAATCATTTTCGGCTACAGATACTATCTTAAGAAATAAAAACAAATTGGAGGAGAACATTCTAAGTAATCCATTCTTTCAGTTCATCGGTCCGAATCTTTTAGCATTTGGATATATAATTATAAGAATATATGTCCTATCCAAAAAAAATAACTATAGCACAGTTGCATCTTTGATGTCTTTATTTCTGAATTTCTCAAGTGCAACAATTATTTATAATATAATCATATCACTAAAGCTTAGATATGAAGATTGCAATGAACTTCTGACAAAACATTTGACCGATACGAATTTTCTGGGGGGAGATATTCTAAAGACTTTCCGACAAGTGGAACGGGCGAATGAAAGAATCCGCATGATAATGACATTGTTCAACGATATTTTCGGATGGCATTTACTTGGTTTAATGGTTAGATGTGTCATTTCGCTTCTGGTTATTCTTGACTACTTGTTCTTCAATCTCGAACAAAGCAATAAGGATCATTACAATATATTATCCATCGCCATATTCTTCGCCCTTGTAATGGTAAGCAAATTGAATTACTTTTTTTCAAAGAAATTTACGAGTATTGGTAATAATAATATTTATTTATTCACTTTAAATTATACAAAAATTTCACATGTAAGAAACAAGTTTATGAATAAATGTATAAGCCGAAAGTTAACGTATACGATGAATGTTTTCTTATGTATTCACAGTTAATTACAGCTAACAACACACATTCAACATCTGAATATGAAGAAATTCGTTCAAACCATGTCGATCGATATATTTGAAACTGAGTTGAAATTATATATATATATATATATATATATATATATATATATATATATATATATATATATATATATATATATATATATATTATATATGTATATATATATATACATATATATATATATATATATATATATATATATATATATATATATATATATATATACATATATATATATATATATATATATATATATATATATATATATATATATATATATATATATATATATATAAATATGTATATATATATATATATATATATATATATATATATAAATATATATATATATATATATATATATATATATATATATATATATAATATATATATATATATATATATATATATATATATATATAATGTATATGTCACCGTAAAATTGTAAATAACGTTAGATTATAATCTATCTCGCGAGATTGTGAACTGTCGAAAAATTGTGAATCGTAACATATTGCTTACAATTTAACGCATTATTTTTCGGTAGATTATAATTTATCGAAGTGAAACCGTCAAATTGTGAAACGAAACGCATCTTGCGCGCTGATTGGTTGAACGGTATATGCCTCGCGCCGCCATGTTTGTTTCCTAATTCGTTTGTGTTTTGGTGATTATAAATTGATTTCGTGCCGAAAATAACTCACAGTATTAGAATTCGTTATATTAAATTATTGTGAAAGTGAAATGAATCTGTGATTAACAAAGTGAAGTTTGAATGATAAATAAGTTAGTGTTAGTCACCGAACATAGTCTTAATTCTTACATACATTTTACGTGTTTTAATATTTTTTATGCGTGTGAATCAATGTGAACTTATTTAATAACATTTATAATATCGGATATTCAGCCTGTCCATCAACAAAGCTCAGAAATACCAGCTATTGTTAATCAGGATGAAGTTACCATAGAATTACAAAACTATTACAGTGGGCATAATGAAAATAGTAAAAAATTACAATGGACAAATCAAAGAATACAAAGTGTGATAAAATTGTTAGACGAGTACAACACAATAAAATCTCAAGGTAAGCGACCAACAACCAAGCATTACCATCATGCAAGAAAATACGATGTAATGAATATTGGTAACTAGAAAGTTTTAATAATGAAGAGAAAGGATATCTCTGATCCTGTCGTACAAATAATTCCAACGGATGAGTATTATCAAAAGATACTCGACGCACATATTCTACTGTAAGGCCGACCAATCAGGGACAGCCGACGGACAGTTGACAATTTGACGATTGTAAGATTGTGATTTAACAGTTTCACTTCGATAGATTATAATCTGACGAATAATAATACGTTAAATTGTAAGCAGTATATTACGGTTCACAATTTTTCGACAGTTCACAATCTCGCGAGATAGATTATAATCTAACGTTATTTACAATTTTTATATATATAATTATATATATATATATATATATATATATATATATATATATATATATATATATATATATATATATATATATATATATATATATATATATATATATATATATATAAATAGTTCAAAGATTCACAGGTAATTCAATACTAGTAAATACTGAGACTCTTAATCGAAATATCGAAATATTTCAAATAAAACTCTCAGGGAGCTGTCTACACAACTTTGAACTAGCTACACTTTTGCCCGCCTGGGCGTGATCTGGAGCGATTAGGCATGGGATCATTCGTACACATTTCAGACAATTTTCTGTTGTGTTCGAATGAAATATCCACAAAGCCTTCCACTCGCACTCTTGTTGTCATGAGTAGATATATATATATATATATATATATATATATATATATATATATATATATATATATATATATATATATATTTTTGAAAGTTTTTAGCATTAACAGGCTTTTTTAATATGAAAAAGTTTATTTCTGTTGACGTTTCGTTGTTATATTACAACTTTGTCAAAACTAATGAATAATTGAATTTATGAGTTACTATGGATATCAAATGTCAAACTTAATTTTTTGAAAAATCAAATTAGTTTTTTTGTATATTCACTTATTGATTTTCATTATCAGAGGAATATTTCTGGCTCAGCATTCGCTTCGGAAGTTTTAGTCTTCTTCACCATGAGGAAACCTCTGAAAAACTCATGGTAAGCCAGGTGATTCTTAAGTGTGATTATATTTACATATATACAATTACATATAGTTTTTTATATACTTATCCAGAATGTGTATATTGTTCGTTTATGTGTGTGAAATTGAAGGTAGATCTGGAAAGAATGAGTTGTGAGATGTGATGTTTTGTGATTGTTGTGTGTTTATTTTGCGAGTGTTATTTGTGAGGTTTATTAAGTTGTTGTAGATAGAATTTAGATGTTTAACGTCCGTTCTTTCATTGACTGTGTTTTCCAAATTTTTACGAATGTGTAACATTTCTAAAATTTCTCTACATTTTTTGTCTCTTTCAGTTGCCAAAATTTTCGTATTTTTGTAATCAAAATCATGTTTTTCTGTTATTTTATGTTTATTTAAGGCTGTGATTTGAGTTTTCGCGTATTTATGTGCTTTGATTCTTTCTTCGAGATTTTGTGCTGTTTGACCGATATAGCTTTTATTGCAATTGTTACACGGAATATTATAAACTGTATGAGTTTTTCTCTGAATTACAGTTTTACTTTTTAATTTTGTATATATTTCTTTGATTTGATTTTTGGCAGTATGTGCTATTCTTAAATTATAAGGTTTTAATATTTTAGCAATATTTGTACTTAGTTTTGGAATATATGGTAAGGGAATGTAATTATTTTCGTTAGATTCATTTCTTTTTGAATTTAAAGTATTATATAATTTATGAATTCTGCTTTTCATGATTTTGTTGATTAAATTTGATGGGTAATTATTTTTCATGAGAAGAGTACGAACTTCTTCAAGTGTTTCATGTCGTAAACATGGTGATGTTAATTTTAGTGATCTATCTATAAAATTAATTATTATACCCTTTTTCTGGGAATAATGATGATTACTTATATAATTTATGGTTCGTTGCGAATTTATTTCTTTTCTGTACCATCTTGTAAAAATTTTGTTATCTTTTCTTATAATTGTTATATCAAGAAAATTTAATTTTTCATCTTTTTCTTCTTCAAGTGTGAATTGTAATTTATTATGAAAACTATTGAAACGTTCTAGTATATTATCAATTTGATCTTTATCTGCTATTATTAAACAATCATCAACATATCTTTTATATAATAAGATATTTTCTTCTAAATTTTTTATTATATCTTCTTCTAAAAATTCCATTACTAATTGTGCAATGACACTTGAAATTGGACTGCCCATTGCTACACCATCTAGTTGTTGATAAAATTCATTTTTATATTGAAAAAAATTTGTTCCTAAAGTGAATTTTACTGCTTCAATGAATTCATTTTTTGGAATACAAGTGAAATTTTTTAAAATATTCCATTTTAGATCTATTATGTTTGGAACGATTGCATTGGGTATATTAGTATAAAGTGAGATTACATCTAAAGAATATAATTTATGATTTTCATTAAGTTGTAAATTTTTTAGATTATCAACTAAATGATAAGAGTTCTTGACATAAAATTGATTTTGATTTATTACATTTTTTAAAATTGAAGAAAGAAATTTAGAAAGATTATATAGAGGAGATTGAATATATGAAACAATTGGTCTTAATGGAATATTATTTTTATGTATTTTAGGTAAACCATAAAATTTGGGTGGTAGACTATTATGTTGTATTAACTCTTTAGCTGTTTTTGGTGATATAAAATTATTTGTTTCCCATTTTTTTATTAGTTTGTTAGTTTCATTCTGTAAAGTTTTTGTTAGATCTCTCTTAATTTTTTTATACGTAATTGTATCACTAAGCATTTCGTTAATTTTTTGTTCATATTCAATAGTTTCTAGAATGACTGTTTTATTTCCTTTATCGGATTTTGTTATAGTTAATTGTGGATTAGATTTTATGAATGATTTTGTTTTATTTAAATTTCTCTATAAATTAACTATAACAAACTCCGATAAAGGAAATAAAACAGTCATTCTAGAAACTATTGAATATGAACAAAAAATTAACGAAATGCTTAGTGATACAATTACGTATAAAAAAATTAAGAGATCTAACAAAAACTTTACAGAATGAAACTAACAAACTAATAAAAAAATGGGAAACAAATAATTTTATATCACCAAAAACAGCTAAAGAGTTAATACAACATAATAGTCTACCACCCAAATTTTATGGTTTACCTAAAATACATAAAAATAATATTCCATTAAGACCAATTGTTTCATATATTCAATCTCCTCTATATAATCTTTCTAAATTTCTTTCTTCAATTTTAAAAAATGTAATAAATCAAAATCAATTTTATGTCAAGAACTCTTATCATTTAGTTGATAATCTAAAAAATTTACAACTTAATGAAAATCATAAATTATATTCTTTAGATGTAATCTCACTTTATACTAATATACCCAATGCAATCGTTCCAAACATAATAGATCTAAAATGGAATATTTTAAAAAATTTCACTTGTATTCCAAAAAATGAATTCATTGAAGCAGTAAAATTCACTTTAGGAACAAATTTTTTTCAATATAAAAATGAATTTTATCAACAACTAGATGGTGTAGCAATGGGCAGTCCAATTTCAAGTGTCATTGCACAATTAGTAATGGAATTTTTAGAAGAAGATATAATAAAAAATTTAGAAGAAAATATCTTATTATATAAAAGATATGTTGATGATTGTTTAATAATAGCAGATAAAGATCAAATTGATAATATACTAGAACGTTTCAATAGTTTTCATAATAAATTACAATTCACACTTGAAGAAGAAAAAGATGAAAAATTAAATTTTCTTGATATAACAATTATAAGAAAAGATAACAAAATTTTTACAAGATGGTACAGAAAAGAAATAAATTCGCAACGAACCATAAATTATATAAGTAATCATCATTATTCCCAGAAAAAGGGTATAATAATTAATTTTATAGATAGATCACTAAAATTAACATCACCATGTTTACGACATGAAACACTTGAAGAAGTTCGTACTCTTCTCATGAAAAATAATTACCCATCAAATTTAATCAACAAAATCATGAAAAGCAGAATTCATAAATTATATAATACTTTAAATTCAAAAAGAAATGAATCTAACGAAAATAATTACATTCCCTTACCATATATTCCAAAACTAAGTACAAATATTGCTAAAATATTAAAACCTTATAATTTAAGAATAGCACATACTGCCAAAAATCAAATCAAAGAAATATATACAAAATTAAAAAGTAAAACTGTAATTCAGAGAAAAACTCATACAGTTTATAATATTCCGTGTAACAATTGCAATAAAAGCTATATCGGTCAAACAGCACAAAATCTCGAAGAAAGAATCAAAGCACATAAATACGCGAAAACTCAAATCACAGCCTTAAATAAACATAAAATAACAGAAAAACATGATTTTGATTACAAAAATACGAAAATTTTGGCAACTGAAAGAGACAAAAAATGTAGAGAAATTTTAGAAATGTTACACATTCGTAAAAATTTGGAAAACACAGTCAATGAAAGAACGGACATTAAACATCTAAATTCTATCTACAACAACTTAATAAACCTCACAAATAACACTCGCAAAATAAACACACAACAATCACAAAACATCACATCTCACAACTCATTCTTTCCAGATCTACCTTCAATTTCACACACATAAACGAACAATATACACATTCTGGATAAGTATATAAAAAACTATATGTAATTGTATATATGTAAATATAATCACACTTAAGAATCACCTGGCTTACCATGAGTTTTTCAGAGGTTTCCTCATGGTGAAGAAGACTAAAACTTCCGAAGCGAATGCTGAGCCAGAAATATTCCTCTGATAATGAAAATCAATAAGTGAATATACAAAAAAACTAATTTGATTTTTCAAAAATTAAGTTTGACATTTGATATCCATAGTAACTCATAAATTCAATTATTCATTAGTTTTGACAAAGTTGTAATATAACAACGAAACGTCAACAGAAATAAACTTTTTCATATTAAAAAAGCCTGTTAATGCTAAAAACTTTCAAAATAAATACCTCAAACAGGCAATAAATCAATTTCAAGATATATATATATATATATATATATATATATATATATATATATATATATATATATATATATATATATATATATATATATATATATATATATATATATATATATATATATATATATATATATATATATACATATATATAATTTATGTGCGTTTAGTCTATCATGCAGTCTTTGTGTCGTCTAGCCTATGTATTCTTTGCCACAATCTCTGCATGTATGCTGTATGTATACTACGTTTGATTTTTTAGTTTTAGGGGTCATTGCTTTTAATCTGCTGTATATGTTCTTCACTTGATGTTTCGGTTCGTGCACGATTTGTAGTTGGTGTGGAGCTAGTATGTTCTTTATTCTGTGTGACAATCCGTTTATATATGGTACTGAGATTCGTGTTTCTTGATTTTTGGTTTCCTTTTTCGTGGCTGTTCCGTTATACAATCGGTTACTCTCTGTTTTTTTATTGAGTCCTTTTATCAAGTTTCGGGGATAGTTGTTGTTTTGTAGTTGTTCAATAAATCTCTTTAGTGTTTGTGGTCTTCGTTCCGGCGACGTCAATTTCAATGCTCGGTCTATGTAACTGGTGGCTGTTACTTTTTTTTTTTGGAGATGTAATGGTTCGATCTGTAGTCCAACATGCGATCAGTGTTCAGTTCCCTTATGTACCATTGTGTATATAAGCGGTCTCGTTCTTTAATTATGGCCAAGTCCAAAAAACTGGTAACAGGTAACTAAAATTCATTATTTGATTAATATACGCAGTGGTGTAAGAGCTACGAATATCTGAAGCAGAATGGAAACAACGATGCATGAAACCAACAATACACAATACTGTCATAAAACGCAACTACATGTTAAAATGAAACAAGTGCTCTATTGTGCCGAAAAATTTGCGAAACCACAAGTAGGAAGAACATTTCTACTGAATTGTAAACATCAACAATTATGTCCTGTATTCTCAACTTTGAAAATAAAACATATTACATTTCAATCTCAACATCTCGGAAAAAAGTTTGAAAACACGTTGGGGAAATTCACGAGGAACACCATAAACTTACTCATCACAGACACAACAAAACAAATTAATGAATTGACCACAGGGATTAATAGAGAAATGGAGAACATGATGGTATTGAGTGAAAGGGATACAGCTCGAGATCTAGAACAACAAATATGTAGTGAGATAACTAGCTTAAGGAGAAAATACCAAACCACGCATAACAGAAAATTAAACAATAGTGAAAAAACAACATCCAAGGAAGGCCCCAAAAACGTTCATAGACAACACAATAGAGAACCTGACACCAGTGGAACCACCAGTTTATGTAACCGACATCCTGAATTTGGGACCCAAGTTTGCAGTCCAGAACAATGACCACCGAAATTTCCCATGCCATGAAATCTTGGCAAATGCCGAAACAGGTATCACCAAGTTACCGACAAATGAACAAAATAACATCCGCATGAAGATTGCACAAACACTGGACAAGCACATGAAGAGACTGAAAGGGCAGATAGAAAAGGACAACACAAACATGATTAAAAACAACAAAACAAGGAACTTGTGAAGAAAACATCAGGACCTTTCAATAACAAGAGCAGACAAGGGAAATGAAACAGTCATTATAACAAGAAAAATGTATGGAGACAAAATGAATATAATGTTAGGAGATGACACAATAACAAGGAAGTGAAAAAAGACGTGACACTAACACTGGAAAAAGAAAACAAAATAATAAAAAGTTGGCAAGAATTGGGTACATATCAACACAGGAGACCGAAATACTTATAATACATAACAGCAAGACAGCAAAAATATATGGCCTCCCGAAAATACTTCCAATTTGAATATAGATTTCATAAACAATCTAAAGGAGTAGCTATGGGAAACTCCATATCGAGTGTTAACGCACAGATGGCGATGGAACACTCAGAAGAGAACGTACTAAAGGATTATAATGCCACAGCCACATGTCTTTTTCAGACGGTACGTAGATGACTGCCTACTGATCACGACTCTAGATATTCTCCTGAATATACTTGAAGATTTCAACAACGTACACATCATGCTAAAACTCACGATGGAGGAACAACAAGAAAACAAATTGAATTTTTTGGACTTGACTATAATTAAAGAACGAGACCGTTTATATACACAATGGTACATAAGGGAACTGAACACTGATCCCATGTTGGACTACAGATCAAACCACATCTCAAAAAAAAAAAAAAGGAACAGCCATCAGTTGTATAGGCCGAGCATTTAAATTGACGTCGCCGGAACGAAGACCACAAACACTAAAAAGATTAATTGAACAACTACAAAACAACAATTATCCCCAAAACTCAATGAATAAATAGATAAAAAGACTCATAAAACAGAGAGTAGACCGATTGTATAACGGAACAGCCACGAAAAAGGAAACCAAAGATCAGGAAACACGAATCTGAATACCATATATAAACGGATTATCTCACAGAATAAAGAACATACTTTCACATATCGTGCATGAACCGAAACATCAAGTGAAGAACATATACAGCAAATTAAAAGCAATGACTCCTAAAACTAAAAACTCAAACGTAGTATACAGCATATCCATGCGGAGACTGTTGCAAAAAATACATAGGCTAGACAACACAAAGACTGCATGATAGACTAAACGCACATAAATACACGAAGAAAGCGAAAACAGCACTAAACAAACACCAGATAACAACAAAACACACATTTAACTGTAATCAGGCTAAAATTTTGAGGTAAGAACCAAGACAGAAGAGAAGAGAATTTTGGGAGATGATACACATAAAACAGAACTTGGAAAACACCGTAAAAGACCGACAAGACGTGAAACATCTAAGTCAACTGTACCTACCACTGTTGACGCGACCAAAGACAGTACAGAAGGAACGTGACACAAACGGGAATAATGACATATGAAAGATCAACAAAAGAAAGAATGGAGAGAAGAATATTGTAGGATTATAGGATTGAAACTATTGATGTTGTGTTCATATATATATATATATATATATATATATATATATATATATATATATATATATATATATATATATATATATATATATATATATATATATATATATGTGTATAGTGAAACAGGTAACTGAAGTTCATTATTTGATTTATATATATATATATATATATATATATATATATATATATATATATATATATATATAAGTAAATGAAATTTTTTGCGCTTATGGCACTGAATGAAATGAAATGAACGAGATCCTTGCAGAACGAAACATATATGCCTCGCACTTCCATCAGGTGTGGCATCGATTTCAATATTTCTCTAACATTTATCCCTTGAAGGATGATGGAGACACCACATCGTACACGTTCACATATCTAGCTCTACTATAACATTCTTTTGATTGATTTCAATTTTTCAAATGAATGTTCTAGTGTTCATTCTCATATATATATATATATATATATATATATATATATATATATATATATATATATATATATATATATATATATATATATATATATATATATATATATATATATCGAAGTGAATATTATTCGCGCTAACCATGCACGTCGGAAATATTGAAGAGATATTTATATGTAAATTTGGAATCGAAATTACACCGCAAAAGTTTTCAACCTCGACTGGGATACGAACCCAGGTCTCTCAGGTTTACGCCCTGTTGCTCTACCAACTGAGCTACCGAGGTCTACTACTTCGCGATGCCATTCCGACTATATCTAATTACTCTTTTGTTCGCAATCCTGAGAGACCTGGGTTCGTATCCCAGTCGAGGTTGAAAACTTTTGCGGTGTAATTTCGATTCCAAATTTACATATAAATATCTCTTCAATATTTCCGACGTGCATGGTTAGCGCGAATAATATTCACTTCAATTTAATCTCATGTTCATTAACGAAAAAAATTCAATAATACATCTGGGAGGATGGGAAGGTGTTTACTTACGTTCGTGCAGTTTGAAGACGACAACCCGTGCGTCGATGACTGGCTTGCGAACAAAAGAGTAATTAGATATAGTCGGAATTGCATCGCGAAGTAGTAGACCTCGGTAGCTTAGTTGGTAGAGCAACAGGGCGTAAATCTGAGAGACCTGGGTTCGTATCCCAGTCGAGGTTGAAAACTTTTGCGGTGTAATTTCGATTCCAAATTTACATATAAATATCTCTTATATATATATATATATATATATATATATATATATATATATATATATGGCTTGCGAACAAAAGAGTAATTAGATATAGTCGGAATTGCATCGCGAAGTAGTAGACCTCGGTAGCTTAGTTGGTAGAGCAACAGGGCGTAAACCTGAGAGACCTGGGTTCGTATCCCAGTCGAGGTTGAAAACTTTTGTGGTGTAATTTCGATTCCAAATTTAAATATTTCTTCATATACTATATATATATATATATATATATATATATATATATATATATATATATATATCGAGTCATTTTTTTCCTATATTTCATAGTCAGTGACTCTCGATGAATATCATTTTAATTTTGAAATAATACAAAGTTGAAACAAGAATCGAGCATCATATGTCAATTGAATTTAAATTTGTAGCTAAGCGTCCACTATAGAAGGTGAAGGTGAAACGTCGCGATTCAAATAATTGAAGGGAAATTAGAGGATAATACAAAGATCGCATAATTCCTGATATGGACCCTTACATAATACAACGAGACAATACATAATACTAATTCATAAGGCGCTCACTTGATGGCGTTACATCCCCATTCGAGAGTAATAGGCAGAAAGCAAACATTCTTCATCAATAGGATCATATGGCCGCAACTTACTTTGCTATGAAATATATAGGGTGTTTTTTTAGAGGAATAGATTTTTAAATTGCAAAAAACAACGATGGATCATTCGATTGACAAGAACCTCTCTTCATTCGAAAGATAATCTTGTGGCATTACATTTTAAATATGATTTCAGGCATATGACCACCACGGCTGGCTCGGATGTACTGCAATCTGGACGTCCAATTTTCGATGACTTTTTCCAAAATTTGTGGCCGTATATCGGCAATAACACGGCGAATATTGTCTTCCAAATGGTCAAGCGTTTGTGGCTTATCCACATAGACCAATGACTTTACATAGCACCACAGAAAGTAGTCTAGCGGTGTTAAATCACAAGATCTTGGAGGCCAATTCACAGGTCCAAAACGTGAAATTAGGCGGTCACCAAACGTGTCTTTCATTAAATCGATTGTGGCACGAGCTGTGTGGCATGTTGCGCCGTCTTGTTGAAACCACAGCTCCTGTACATCACGATTGTTCAATTCAGGAATGAAAAAATTAGTAATCATGGCTCTATACCGATCACCATTGACTGAAACGTTCTGGCCATAATCGTTTCTGAAGAAGTACGGACCAATGATACCAAATAGTCACTTTTTCTGGATGTAACGGTGTTTTGACAAACACTTGAGGATTATCTTCACTCCAAATGCGGCAGTTTTGTTTGTTGACGTAGCTATTCAACCAGAAGTTCGCTTCATTGCTAATCAAAATTCGCGCGATACGTATTCCGCACAGAACCATTATTTTCGAAATAAAATTGCACTTTTTGCAAGCGTTGTTCTGACGTGAGTGTATTCATGATGAATTGCCAAACCAAACTGAGAATAAATCACTTCTCAGCTGTTAAATCGGTCGCCATCTTCAACAGTACTGCCAACTCAAAGTTCTCTAAAAAAAAACACCCACTATTTGATTTGGTCTACATATGGCCGCATTCTTTATCAAATAACGAATTCATTATTCCTTACAATATCCAGACAGGACCAATTCTCAGTTATTCCAACTTGTTTCTGTTCAGTTTGTTTCCGTTTTCAACATACACTAAGTCACCAACGTCAAAGTCTTGATGTTTCTATATTCATCAATTCTTATTTTATTATCATTATGAGCATTTTTGATAGTGTCGGCGTTTACTTGATGTGAATCCATCAAAATTGAATATAAACTTAAATTCAAACACTTGAATTTATAATTTACACTTTATTGACTACATAGCATGACGCGTTTCGTCGTTATAAACGACTTCTTCAGATGCTTACAGAATAATTCTGTCATTCATTGTTCATCTGTATTTCATTATTCTGTTAGCATCTGAAAAGTCGTTTCTAACGACGAAACGCGTCATGCTATGTAGAATTTAAGTTCATATTCAATCATTATGAGCAGCTAATAAGTTTCCGGAAGCCATTTTCCTATATTCTACCATAGTTTCATAATAACTTTAGATCCATACATCTCAAAAACCGAGTCGTGCTTTTTTTTTGCAGAAATGAAATATGTGATAATATATCTTTGAATCAGCTTCTTAATGTTTCGAATTAAAGTCGATTACTCCGATGAATGAAGAAGTTTGTGCATGAATCAATAAGTTGGATCATCCAATCATCTACATATATAGGGAAACCGAACGAGCTGTAACTTATTTTCAGTATTTGAAAATAAATCTTTGCTATTTGTTGGAATTCTGTGTGATGATTTGAAATCACAATGTCTTTTGGTCGGTACCCCGTGAAGTTGACTCGTATTTTATCGAAAACTAATATTTGTCAAACACAATATATATCCGTTTTACTTTCTACTGCAACAATGTATTGTTAATTCTGTTGAAGAATGCCTCGGCAAAATCGCCGAATACGTTGAAATTTTTTAATTCAATTCGATTAACAAGCGTCATACCATCAACGATATCCATTTTTGAAGAATTCCAAACTAATGAATACATCTTGCCGCGTGTTTGTAGCATATTTGTGATTATTTTCAGTTTGTGCAGCTAGATCCAATTTTGGATATTTCATGTGAAATCCTTCTGGCCGGAAAAGTAGGTACCTGTAGTAATTCAGAATAACAGAGTAACTAATGAGATGCTACAGTCCTTGTTTCAAATCTACGTTAATTAGACGATATGAATTCTTGTTGAAGAAGATTTGTTACCAATACATCTTGCAATTTTATGTACTCTTTTCATGTTTTTTTTGTTCTGATATAACTTTGATATGCTGTCAAGTTCTATATCAAGTTCTGTTTTTACTTCTTTCAATTCAAGCACAAATTCAGCTTTTGTACACGATTATTAGTAATAACATTATGATCAGTTTCGTTTACATTTGCACACTTTAGGTGGCTCTTTAAGCCTTAACAATATATATATATATATATATATATATATATATATATATATATATATATATATATATATATATATATATATATATATATATATATATATATATATATATATATATATATATATATAGTAAATACTGAGACTCTTAATCGAAATATCCAAATATTTGAACTAAAACTCTCAGGGAACTGAACGAACCCATCACTTTCGAGAGTGAATATTAAGAGCGTTTCGAAAAATGTATCGATCTTGTTGAATGATAGTCACGATAGAACGATTGCAGTCCATATTCAATCTATCAATCAAGAAACGAAGGCTTTCAAAACGCCCATAGGTCCTATATCAGAATGAGGAAAATAGTTCTCACTGAAAATTCATGTGAGCTCCCTCTATCGCAGCAGAGACGGACGTTTGAACTCTCGCTAGCGTTCGAGATTCCTACTCATGACAACAGTAGTGTGAGTGTAAGGCTTTATGGACATTTCATTCGAACACAACAGAACACTATAGTTGTGAACACTATAGAACACTACAGTTGGCATGAGTAAAAATCTAGAACGCTAGGGAGATTTTATACGTCTTTTCTCTGATAGAGGAGCTCACGTGAATTTTTACTGAGAACTATTCCCCTCATTCTGGTATACGGCCTATGGGCATTTTAAAAGTCATTGATTCTTCATTAATAGATTAAACATGGACTGATGATTCATAATAATGTTGAAACAATTGTATCCTATTATCATTCAACAACATCGATGAATTTTTCGAAACGCACTCAATATTACTCTCGAAAGTGATGGGTTCGTTCTCGTTGACAACATTTATGTAGACAGCTCCCTGAGAGTTTCATTTGAAATATTTCCATATTTCGATTGAGAGTCTCAGTATTCATTGTGACTTTGTTATCATCCCCATCTAATGTCTTCTTCTTGTTCTGATGCCGTAACCTCATTTCATGATATTCCAGACTCAATTTTTTTATTAGCACTCAAAATCACATCAAAGTGAAAACGTTACATTTTTTCGGCGTTACTACATTTAATTGATGTCGTTTCTTGATTATCTTGTATATACGTTCACCATTGCTGTCAGATTTAATAATGAGGGGAGTTCACATAGAAAAATATTTGTGAATTCATACATAATTTCCTCAATGACAAGGAACTCGTCCTAATCAGGCTTTTGAAAAATATCATAGGAAAGGCTAACTTATAACTTATCCTTCAAAATATTCAGTGACTTCACGATATTCATTTTATTCTACAAACTCGCCCAATCGCCGTTAGAAAAGCAATGTCTGAAATTGTTCATATCACTACATGAATATGAGTGCTTATAATAAGTGGCTCGTTCGGCATCGTTGACATCCTGACCAAAACTTTGAGTTATTCTTAATAAGTGATATTAAGTGGAAATCTGTGATCTGACAATTCAGTGACCGTTGTGATTGCATTATAAAAAACATCGAAACTGGAAAAAATATTATCTATTAAAGAGCGTGAATCAGCATAAACCCTAAACTCATCCGAAAGCTGAATGCTTCAAAACCATATGAGAGATCCCTTCCTCTGTTTAATATATGCTTTATACCAGCGGTTTCCAACCTGGGAGGCGCGCCTCCTGGGGAGGCGCTAGCAATTGCCAGGGGAGGCGCCAAAAAATTTTAAATAAAAACATACACCATAATATGTACAAATAAATGTAACTTAATATCATAACAAAATAAATAGGCGGGAGTCGTAATAATACGATCTATCTCGCTTGAAGGCGGCAGTCGTAGTAATACGATTGCACAACCATGCTCAATCCATGCGCCCCTTTACATTTTCATTCGGTACGTTTCAAGATGCCCCGCTTTTAATGTCTTAACTGTCATTAAGTATATCTTAATGATATCGAAATTGTATTTTTTTTTCATCAGTAATTTATATTAATTAATTTTTTTTAGACCAATGGATAAATTTTTAATTAGTAACAAGAGAAAAGCCAACAGTAGTGAGGATACTGATGTTGAAGCAAGTGCAAATAAAAACAGAAAAGATCAAAGAGATATAGCTCCCAAGAAAAAACAATATAATTCTTCGTATTTATCATTAGATTTCACTAGTGTTATTAGTGGTGACTTAGAAAAACCAATGTGTTTGTTGTGTTCCAAAATTTTAGCTTCAGATCTCAGATCTTCAGATTTTCAAACTCTACATTTTGAGTACGTAGATAAGCCCATAGAATTTTTTCGAAGAAAATTGGACGAGTTTAATAATAATCAGAAGCAAACGTTCAAAAAAATACTTTCTGTTCCACCGAATGTATTACTGGCTTCGTACCAAGTTTCTTACCGAATTGCAATATGTAAGAAACCACATACAATAGGAGAAAATTCAATTTTACCAGCCGCTATTGATATAGCTCGAATAATGTTTGGCAAATCATATGCAAAGCAGTTGGAAAAAATTCCACTTGCTGATAACACAAAAGAAGAATTAATGACATATCTGAAGATTTTTGCCATCAATTAGTTTCTCAACTGCGTACTACAAAATTCGCAATTCAAGTTGATGAAGCAGGTGATATAACTAAAGATGCTCATTTGATCGCTTATGTTCGATATATTGCTGAAAAGAATATATTAGAAGATATCTTATTTTGCAAATCAATTCCTGGAAGAGCCACATCCATCGAAATTTTTAGTATAATTGACAGTTTTTTCAAAGAAAACGATCTTACGGGGGATAATTGTATTGGATTGGGCACTGACGGAGCTCACTACATGTCCGGACAAAAAGCAGGTCTCCAAGCATTAATTGAAAAAAAAAACACCGAATGTTATTTGAACACACTTTGCTTCACAGAACAGCTCTAGAGGCAAAAAATATAATTGAGGAACGTAATAACATTTTTACGAAAGTTATAAAAATTATAAATTATATTAAGAACAGTCCCTTGAGAGCTAGGCTATGTGTGTAGATATGGAAGCTGATTATCCTTCAATTCTATATTATTGTGAAGTTCGCTGGCTATCTCGAACAAAAATGATAAAGAGAGTGTTTGAACTTGAAGAAGGAATAGAAACTTTTCTCGAAGAAAATCACCATGAAGACGCACATTTGTGGACCAATGAAAATTTTATTGTCAAAATTGCTTATATGGTGGAAATTTTTGGAAAATTGAGCAGTTTGAATAAAACAATGCAGAGACCACAAATGCCCCCACTTGTTCAAAAAGATGAAGTTAACGCATTCATTAAAAAGTTAAAATTATGGAAATCAAATTTAAAAAAGAATGAGGTGGATGCGTTTCCAATTTTAAAAGATTTTTGGGCCACAGCGAATTTTGAAGCAAGCAAAAGTCTTTTTATTGAACACTTGAATTGTTTAGAGCTGTATTTTTAAAATTATTTCAAAGATCTTGATTTCTCAAAGTTCTATTAGTGAAGAGTATAAAGTTTTGTATGACAAAGCAATTCAATGCTCCTACCGTTCGTAACAAGTTATTCGTGTGAAACAGGATTTTCGGCAATGGCAGCAATGAAAACCAAATATCGAAGCAGATTAGTAGTAGAAAAGGAGATACGATTAGCACTGTCCAGACTAGCGCCAAGATTCGATAAACTATGTACCAATAAACAGTAACAATCCTCTCATTAACTCGTGATGTAAATGTTAAACATTCGCATAAAAAATCAAAATCTTGTTTACTCGAATTATGCATACGTACATAGTGTAAGTGAATTAAAGTTTTCTAGTTTTGTTGTAATAAAGCTTTTACTATTTGAAACGTGTTATTCTATCATATATACATATATAATGTATATGTATGTATATGTATATCTATATGTACATGTATATTAAAATAATAATAAAATGGGGAGGCGTACAAAAAAATATTTTCTTGCGGGGAGGCGTAGTAGCGTAAAGGTTGGAAACCACTGCTTCATACTACAGTTGAAACCTCCTGCGAATATAGAAATGCCACCAAATTTAGCCAACAGATTCTCGAAATAGACGAGAAACAATTCACAGCTTGAGCTTGACGTAATCATCGCAATTAAACACCCTGGTAGTTATGATATCCAAAGACAAACCCATATGCCCAGTATACCCTAAATACAGATCATCGAACATAATGTCGTTCCGCAATCAAATAGTCAGACCACTCTTTCAATTGTGCAAGAGTAATTAGCCAAGACTCAACCACACACAAAAAATTCAGTTGCGTTCTCGCTTGCATAGCCATTTATTTGGATAATCCATCGAATGAAGCAACACCTTCAGTTGAGAGATTCTGTTTATGGCGCATCTAATGTTCGAATTGCTACTGTTGAGCGACATAGACATTGCACTTGGATATATTGGATTTGCAGAAAAATGGGACCATCTCACAGTTACATTTTCCGATCAAACTTGTGTGCTTTTGACTTTATCCGAGATATCAAAGTCAGTACCAAGCTTAAATGATAAGTTCTGGGCGTCAATCCGCTCAGGAAGCGCTTCCTCTGCCAATTAATTACTGGAAACTTCTCCCCCAGGTAGTTTTCAATTAAAGAGGGTTCAGTCCCAAGATGCACTCTAAGCACATGTAGCTAGCCCCTCCTACAAATACCAGCAGAAGTTTTGTCTTCCCCATCAGCCTTATCGGAACTGCCAACAACAACGATACTGCGGAGGTGTCCCTTTTTCATCTAGGAGACCCCATATATTATCCAATATAGTGATAGAGTATTGTATTGTTGTCGTAATATTGCACCATGTTCCTATACCTAAACAGAAAATTTTCGGACAAATACGAATACCGAACGACCCTTTACGTTTAACAACCAATTTAGTTATCTAAGATTCTTACATTAGTGAATATCAAGTTACCCTTTTGGTGACTTGAAGTAAATAAATATTGAGTGAAATTTCATCAAGGACTAAGTGGAATCATAAGAAAGAATCTGTGGTGTGTAAATAGGCGAAATGTTGTGACGAGAAACTTTATTCTTCATATAAATTCATTCTGTTTGCAAAACCTGGAAATAATTCTTTCAATTTATTCTGCCATTTCATCAATTTTCATGACACCACTTCGAATTATTCATATTTCAGTGTTACAATAATTATACCATATTTTCTAATTTGAATAACCTTCCATTTATATTCATTATGTACGCCAAATGCAGGCAAATTTTAGGTTAACGAATTGGCATAATAAATGGGAACTCGAATTGAGAAATTCAGCTATGAAATTTACAATCGGTATCAACATCAATTAATAGGTTATATTTAACATAATTATCTATTATGCGAACAAAATTTCCAACCTACTAAATTGAATGATACATTGAGCAATGTTCAATAACCTTTTATTTTGAATATTATAAAAATTCATTGAGTTGTTGGAGGTGAAAACTTAAGGTGCCCATAGACGACCAACTTGGACGTCAATCTCGTCGCCAACTTGCTTGCCCACAGACAGTCAACTTGTTGCTGACTTCATTTGCCGATCACTTCCGGTGCCTTCTTCGCAGAAAATTAGTACAATCACGATACCATGTTGTATTTTATAATTCTTAACGAATTGAGTGAGGATGGTGAGAAAGTGTTTATTCCAAAAGTAAGAAAAGGAAATTTTCGTCAAAAGAGTGATAGTTACGTCATGAGTTTTCTCATTCGAATTTATTAATCGTGTCCCAGCACCTGCAGATTTAAAAATTTTTTAAGAATGGATAGTGCAACGTATGACGATTTGTTGGATAAAGTAAGTCCGTTCATTGAAAGGAGGACACTATCATGAGACCTGCAATTACTGCAAATGAACGGCTGGCGGCAACATTGAGATTTTTAGCGGGTGGCCAGATCTTCAAAGACTGGATGGAAAAATGGTGTATGAATCTTGAATTCTGCATGGAAGGTACTTGCGACGAACCAGGAGTTGATGATGGAATAGAACTATTTGTAGAAGAATGAGTATTAACTGAATGGCGGGTTAATTCATTGAGTTGTCCAAGGACTCAAATGTCTTCTATCGCCTTCTTGGCATAGATTTTCTGAGTTGCGGACAATTTTCTAAATGAAGTAGCCCAGCTGTCTGCATAAACACTTGTTTCATGTTTATTATCCTTCTTCGCCAGTTGCCCCACAGCTTTTTTCAATAGATCATTCCTATCTGCTAAATGTTCTACAATTGTTTTCTTTCTCTTCTGAGAACATGATTGCGCAACAGGAAAGTCAGGTAACTGTCAAAGATCTTCTTCCTCTACTTGTGATTCTTCCCCCACAAGGTCTACTGTTGATACTCCAGGAATTTCGATTTCCTGGCTACGTAAGAATTCCAGTAGTTCAAAATACCTTAAGTTTGGCACATACTCGTCATCAGCCCCTCTCCCAGATCGTACACTTTGTTCTACTTTTTTCAGCTCCCTCCGATAATATGTCTTTATATTCCCAACTTTTTTCTTCAAACTGCCAACATTTGCATTCGGTTCAATTCTTTGGTAAATTTCCAACAGCTTCAGCCAAGCATTCTTCTTTTTATTTCTGTCTTTAAACACTTCTAATTGACACAGATCGATTAGTAAAGCGACCGCAAAACACATTCAATAAAATAATCACGCTATAAATACAAACAAACACATACAAAATAGCAGAAAAAAGTGATCGCAAATTGACTACTAAACGACAGTCCACTACTGAGGTTGTGAACCGTGTTGTCAACTTCCCCACATACGCTTCACCAAGGTTGACAATATGAGTCTCCGCCTACCAAAAATCAAAACGATTTTATCTCACACCAACCATCGAACCAATTGTTTACTACAACCGCCAACCTGTCCACAGACATGAAACCTTTACTCCTACAAGGCAAGTTGCCAACAAGATTGACAACCAAATTAGTGGTCTATGGGCTCATTTAGAGTAGCGTCGACGTATGGATTATTTGACATGTGGAACTTCGACTGTTACTTTATTTGATTAAAACATAAATACGAAGTGCTTCCAATCTCAGCAAGTTTCTGTAACTCATTCGTTGGGTATGTCATGTTATTGTTTGTACATTACTTCAAGTAATCACTTGTGTTGAAATATTAATTTATTCAAGGTAGTCGAAGATGCGCTTCCCCAAGTAGTCATATCGTATCATTCATCTGATATATCACTTGGAAATGAGTATTCGCAATTTAAGCGGCTAGATTTATTGATGAATCTACAAATTAAATGCTCAATTTTCAGAATCATCTCATTCATATTAGCGTCCTATCCGAATCGGGAATCGAAATGACGCCTTTAATTGTGCTTTTGAAGTAATTGTGCTGAAAATTTATCTCCTACAATTACAAATCGATTTGTTTCTTCTTGCATTCTGTAAAAGAAGGTAACACTGAAACAAGTTTAGCTGATAATTTGTTTCTCAGGATCATAGGACTGATTTCCAGATCCAGAGTGACACGTTTGAAACTCAGCAGCTCATTTCTTTCAAGTTATTGAGAAAACGATGTGCATTCGAAAACCATAATATGGACACATGTAAAATCTGATTTTACTAAAGAAGACTGAAACTCATTCAGTCAATTGCTTCCATAAAAATAATAATAATAACTTCATTTAGCTATAAACTATTGATAACAAACAAGGTTATTACATCCACTCGATACTCAATCTCAATCAAAACATTTCGTAAAAATATATGTTACTAACAATCTCTTAAATTTTTTATAATCATCGCAATATTTCAAATTTGTTGGCAAGTCATTTTATAGACCCCTCTGCTGAATGTGGACTTGTTCATAAATATAGAATTGAATTTCTCAACACGAAAATCATTTCGACGTCTCGTATCGTAATCGTGAATCTCATTTACGAATTGCATATTCTCAGTCAAGTAATCAGGCAACATATTATTTCTCAATTTATAAATTAAATCCAGAGTTCTGAATGAAATTCTCTTATGAACACTCATTAATCTTAACACCTCTAGCATTTGGTTTACAGATGTTCTTTTCTTATATTTTAAAACTACTCTCATACCTCTATTCTGTATCTTTCGTAACTTTTCAATAGGACCTTTTTGTAAGTTGAACAGGATCGAAGAACAATATTCCACATGAGGAAGCACCAACGATCTCAACAACAATAATGCTGTATTCATATCAATCCTATATCTTATTCTAGCAATAAAATTTACCCTTTTGGACATTCTGCTAGCAATGTTATTCACATAACTGTGAAATCTTAAATTTTCAGCTATTATCACACCTAGATACTTCATTTCAACAACTCGGTCGATGTTCTGACATTCTATTTTTACAAATAACCCATTTAAATTGAGATTAGACAACTTAATCCTACTACCTATTAACATAAATTTCGATTTTTTAATATTAACTTTGAGATTATTATCACACAACCCAAAAAAAAAGTCTATCCAAATCATCATTGATTAATTTAAACATACAATTTACATTATCTCCAAAAATAAAAGTTTCCTGTCAAGATTGCCCAGAGAGAGAGAAATATCACATGTTGCTTGTTTTATTATATATAGTTATGAATTATTCGTTTTTGATCGCCAACTAAGTGAAGATAAATACACATATTTCAGTGGAAAATCTGGTCATGAGGATAATTTCATGAATTTGGTATCAACTAAATCTCTTTAGATTGGTATTTGTTATCCTCCGAAAATTGAACACAAAAACATTACTATCACGCGATATGAATAATGCACAATTTCAATTAGACATAACACTGTAACAGTACAATTTATCAAATGTATTGCTGCAGGCTAAACAATCAGAAACGAAGCATGAATTATAAATCATCTAGACGAGATAAAGCATTTTTGAACAACATAAAAATATATGGCTTTTTTCTGGGCATGCTACCTAACTACGATTTTTCAAAAAAAAAATTCAGAAAAACCGATTCCTAAAACCATGGTTTTCTTGTGGTATTTTGCAATCAATACGTTATCCTTACACACTTTCTATTATAGAATAAGATATATTCTTATATATCTTATTCTATATTTTAACGTTTTTTATGGACACTCTAGCACTATACATGTATACCATTGCTTTAGTCAACACCACATTTTTAATGAACAAAAAATGGTCATGCATGTTGAAAGCATTCTCTTTGATAGATTCGATTCTGAAGAATAAGAATAAGGTTGAGGGGATATTATTGAGAACTCCTTTTTTTCAGTTCACCTGTCCAAATATTGTGGCCTTCGGATTCATATTTGTGCGGATATGTTTCTTCTTAAAAAAAGTGGATTATGACAAAACTATCACTGTTTTATACGCATTCTTGAATTTTTCAAGTGCAACAATAATTCGTGATATAATTGTTTCCATAGAGCTCAGATATGAACATTGCAACGAACTTCTAGCTAAACAATTGAGAAATACGAACTTCACAAACAGATGTTTTCGGAGTACAATCCAAAAAGTGAAACTAACAACTAAAAATGGTCGACTAATAATGAGAATATTTAACGAATTTTTAGGTTTTCAGCTGCTTAGTAAAATAGCCAAATTTATCATTTCACTTATAATTTCTTTGGTGGTCATATTCATCAGCGATGAAAAAGTTCATAGAAATAATTACGATATAGTTTCAAACCTTGCATTCCTGATCTTGATGATAGTGAGAAACACAAATATTCATTTCATATGATCACCAATGTGATATAAAATAAATTATTTGACTTTTACCACAATAAGTGGAAGTATTTCAACCATCTCTTAGCAGTGTAGTGATGGTTAACGTGATAAATATAGAATTGTAGCGATTAGGCATGCCGATCGAAAGTGTTCAATCGAAATATAGGTTTTGTTTTCGATGACAATATTTGTGTAGACGGCTCCCCGAGAGATTTTATTACAATTATTCGAAAAAAGTCTCAGTATCGACTGAATGAAATATATATATATATATATATATATATATATATATATATATATATATATATATATATATATATATATATATATATATATATATATATATATATATATATATATATTATTATTATTATTTCGATTGTTCCCCATGAGGAGAGCGACTGAACTTGAATTCGCAATCATTAGGAATTTTGCTTCATCTTTTTTGCCTCCCAAAAACGCTTCATCCTCTCTGAATGCTCTTTCATCCGTTCATCTGTCCACTTTACTCCAGGTTGACGATTTACTTTTTGCTCAACCTTTATATGTGCGATTTTATATATATATATATATATATATATATATATATATATATATATATATATATATATATATATATATATATATATATATATATATATATATATATATATATATATATATATATATATATATATATATATATATATATATATATATATATATATATATATATATATATATATATATATATATATATATATATATATATATATATATATATATATATATATATATATATATATATATATATATATATTATATATATATATATATAAATATATATATATATATATATATATATATATATATATATATATATATTCGAAGTTCATACAGATAATGATAATTCATAGTTAATCTAATACGAAATTTTTATTGGAAATATCGAGAAATTCGATTTAACCTCTCAGGCAGCTTGCTGCACAATTGTTGTCAACGAAACCAGTAAATATCAACTTTCGAGACTGAATATTTAGTGCGTCAAAGAACATCGAATTCGTTGGAAGTACTCTACATAGCTGTTTCATCCTATTATGAAAATCATAAATAGCATGCTCCCAAGCAATCGAGTTTCGACGTTTTCTTTAAACACAGTGATACCTACATTTTCGAAAGGCTGGGAATATCTAGTGTACTATTCACGAGGCCTCCCTCTATCGAAGAAACAAGTTAAGCCCCCTTGAGTATAGTGGAGTGCGATCGTTGACAATTAGTGCAAACTTCCATACAAACATAGCAGGCCTTGAAGACATTTCATGCGAAAACTTTTTGCTCCAGTGTGTCTGAATGGTCATTTTGCTTTACCGCTCCTATCATGACCATACTCGTCATGATGAGTAGTTACGAGATTCATGCAATGAATGCGTAATTTGAAACGTATTCGGAACGTACTGAATATCACTCTAAACAGCTGATAGTTCTGTTTTACTTTACAACATTTTCGTAGACTGCTCCCAGATATTTTCAATCAAATTATTTCAATATTTCGAAAAAATTCAGAAAACACTCAAAACGTTACTCACTCAAGCCACAGAATGTTCGCATAAAAAGAAAGGTCGGTTATGATCAATTGAAAGGGTTAAAACAGTTCCTGAGAACGATGGATAATCATAATTGAAATTTAAAAACCATCATTTAATTATCATCTATTATAGTCGAGTCAAAATAGACATTCCAGTTTGCATTAATTCCCAACAAGCCGGATTTTGGTGCAGGCCTTGAATACACTTGAATTACAAATGATATGTCAAAAGTCCCTATCGATCCCGCTTGTGCGTTGTTTTTTATTCCAGGTCAAATGTCACAAATTTGCGTTTTTTGCGTATATCTCTGAAACAACGAGAGTTATCAAAAAATGATTCGAACAAAGTTTGTAGATCGTAAAATTGTCTACAAAAAATATTTCGATACTTTTTCTTGTAGGGTGCACTGTTCTCGTATTATTGCTATTTAAAACATAGAAAACACGAATATGCAGTCATACGTAGCCAGTAGGTATGCATCATCGGGTTAACCATTTACACAAAAAATTTTAGAACATAGTTTTATTTGCCCCATGCACAAAAGTTTGTGAAAAATATACAATTCTGAGCGAGTTATCGTCCGTCCCTAATTCAAGGCGGTTGGCCTCGAGAAACATCTGCCTGCGAAACTCCATTTCTCGGGTCGAAACTTGTGTATACTTGCTTTCCGAAGGGCATAGCTCTAGTAAATGCAGCCAGTTTTGAACAGTTTCCGTAGTGAATAAACGTGTTTGTGAATTATATTCTCTTTACATCGCCGTTACAAAATTTTGTAGAAACGCCAGAAGTTTCCTTTATTTGCAATGAATCTTCGACTGAAAGTGATATTGTGGTTGTTGATCGTAAGCTGAAGACTCTGATGGATTCAAGTACTGAAAGGGGTGATGGGTTCGATGAATATTTGGAGGACAAAACATCTGTAACGATACATAAGCAGTATCGTAAAGCATACACCCAGAAAAAACAGCATCGCTACAGTTAAAGCTAGCGTGAGGTGGAGATAGCTACCATCTAGGATTAGATCCCATCTGGGATTATTCCTCCTCGTACTAGAGTACGAGGTCATGAATCGTCTTTTCGTTTCAAGAAATACTGTTTGTTCTGTGGCAATGAAGCAGCTAAAACGGCTGAAATGAAAAAAGCGCAGTATCTTCGACAAAGAGTGTCTCAAGTTTCAACCCTTGACTTCAAGAAAACCATCTTGAAGGAAGCTCAGATGGGTTCTGATGAGCTCGCATTCAGTATGAATATGACTTAGTTGCTGCTGAGGCTACGTACCACAGTGATTTTTACACTTCGTTTCTGAAACCCATTAGTGGAGTTAAAATCGGTCGTCCTGAAAGTGATACTATTACTTCAGCGATGGAGGAAATATTAGCATTTATTGAAAATCATGATGATTGTCAATTTTCAATACAAGAATTGAAAGATATTTGCAAAGAACCATCGATCGATAATAGAACAATTAAGTCAGAACTCAAGTTGAAGAATGGTAATAGAATCATTATAACTGAGAAATTGGGAAGTTACACATTCCTTTTCTTCATCGACAAAAAAACACTACCTCAGAGGTGGTGCGGAAATGTGTGCATATAGTCGAAAATACGATTTTCCTGCGGTTTAAAGTCACGATATCTCGAAAGCAATGCTTTATAAAAGAAAAGTGTTGAAATATTTTTTGTAGAATATTTTACTATCTACAAACTTTGATCGATACATTTTTCGATAATTCTCGTTGTTTCAGAGATATACGCAAAAAACGCAAATTTGTGAGCTTTGACCTTGAATAAAAAACGCACAAGCGGGATGGATGAGGACTTTTGACATATCATGCGTAATGACGTATTTAAGGCCTACACAAAAATCCAGCTTGTTGGGAATTAATGCAAACTTGCAAAATTCAGTCTATTTTGACTGGTCTACCACCTATGCCACGTCATATTTAAAATGCAACCATATTTGATATAATATTTTTCCTTGAATTAATGATGGAAAGATACATTTTAAATTTTTTTTGCAGTACAGCACAGTATCAGTAGCTTTTAGCTGTCATTCAACAGTAGATGAAGCAGACAAGATGTTGATGAACTGTTCAATATTGAAGCGCTCCTTCTATCCTCATACCGTCGAATATAGAAAACTCAAACACTTGATGAAGCTGTTGTACGATCAACCCAGATTTTCCGCAGCAGGGTTTTTCGATGTCAATAAAAATTCTTTGCTTTCATTGATTGGTACTGTATCATCATATTTTATAGTATTGATACAGTTGAACAGTAGTTTTGGTTTATGAAATCGTCATTCGAAAAAGCACTGAAATATATTTGAGTGGTATTATCACAAGGATTAGATTATCAAAAATAAATTATGTTATATAACTGAAATCACGTTTATTAGCTCTTAGATTCAGTATGAGATATAATATAGAATATATATATATATATATATATATATATATATATATATATATATATATATATATATATATATATATATATATATATATATATATATATATATATATATATATATATATATATATATATATATATATATATATAAAAAGAAAATGAACACTCGAAAAATTTGAATTAATCAAAACAATGTTATAGTAGAGCTAGATATGTGAACGTGAACGATGTGATGTCTCCATTATCCTTCAAGGGATAAATACTAGAGAGATATTGAAATCGATGCCACACCTGATGGAAGTGCGAGACATATATGTTTCGTTCTGTAAGGAACTCGTCAGTTGTACCACGTCCATCAAAGTAAGGCAACGATTTCAACCTCCAAGCACCTTCTTCTGACTTCAAGTGGACGATCCTAGAGTAATGAATACTCTACAATTCCATCTATAGAAATCAGTAGAAAACATCTCTCTCAGATTACAGACACACCAAGCAACGAAATTTCACATATCTTCTATACCCGTGGGTATATACTAAATTGCAATGTCTATTTGACAAATATCATCATACGATGTTTTCAAATGTCAATAGGTTCCGTTAGTAGTACGCTCCCGTTTATTCCCGTTTTCAGAGGCCTATTCGAAGATATTTTCAAGGAAATGAAATTTTTTAGTGCCTATGGCACTGAATGAAATATTTAATAAATGAGCACTAGAACTTTCATTCGAAAAATTGAAATTAATCAAAAGAATGTTAGAGTAGAGCTAGATATGTGAACGTGTACGATGTGATGTCTCCATTATCCGTCAAGGGATAAATGTTAGAGAAATATTGAAATCGATGCCACACCTGATGGAAGTGCGAGACATTATATGTTTCGTTCTGCAAGGAACTCGTCAGTCGCACCACGTCCATCAAAAAATGCGACTGACAAGTTCCTTGCAGAACGAAACATATATCTCTCGCACTTCCAGCAGGTGTGGCATCAATTTCAATATTTCTCTAACATTTACCCCTTGAAGGATAATGGAGACATCACATAGTACACGTTCACATATCTAGCTCTACAGTAATATTCTTTTGATTGATTTCAATTTTTTGAATGAATGTTCCGATGTTTATTTTCTTAAATATTTCATTCAGTGCCATATGCACAAAAAAATTTCATTTCCTTAAAAATATCGCCGAATAGGTCCCTGAAATACGGGAATAAACGCGAGCGTACTACTAACGCAACCTATTGACATTTGAAAACATCGTATCATGATAATTATCAAATAGACATTGCAATTTAGTAGTAACCTACGGGTATAGAAAATATGTGAAATTTCGATGCTTGGTGTGTCTGTAATCTGAGAGAGATGTTTTTTACAGATTTCTATAGATGGAATTGTAGAGTATTCTTTACTCTACGATCTTCCGCTTCGAGTCACAAGAAGATGATTGGAGGTTGAAATCGTTGCCTTACTTTGATGGACGTGGTACAACTGACGAGTTCCTTGCAGAACGAAACATATATGTCTCGCACTTCCATCAGGTGTGGCATCGATTTCAATATATCTCTAGTATTTATCCCTTGAAGGATAATGGAGACATCACATCGTACACGTTCACATATCTAGCTCTACTATAACATTGTTTTGATTATTTTCAATTTTTCGAGTGTTATATACATATATATATATATATATATATATATATATATATATATATATATATATATATATATATATATATATATATATATATATATATATATATATATATATATATATATATATATATATATATATATATATATATATATATATATATATATAGTTGTCGTGAATTCTAAAGAGCCGAATAAAAAGGTGGGTATTCAGCAAAGGTAAGGCTGGGTGATTAAAGACACAACTTGTCGATTTAAATCAATATTTTGGTCCTATATTGGGTCGTTCTTCAGGATGTTATCAACTAGTTGTACATAATATATCTTTGGGGACAAACTACGAGCATTATATTCACAAGTGAGGTTAACATTCCGTTTAACTGTATCTGTCTTTTGTTAACACTGTTTTTTGTCATGCGTCATTTTGAGATGACGCATGTTCATCTAAGGCATATCTCCCCGGATGCAGTTTGATGTCATTCCTATGTATAGCTAGACGCCTGTTAAGTGATTGTGAAGTAAGTTCCACATATTCAGCATGACAGTCACGACAATGAACACAACATACACAGTCCGATTCACATTCGTTTGGAATAAAATCCTCAATAACTCTAAAACAATTTTTATTCGTGACAGGATAATAGTAAGCAAACTTAATGTTAGGAGTGCAAGATAAAATGTGAATCAGCTTGCTAGACAAACCCTGAAAGGGTTTGGATTTATATATATATATATATATATATATATATATATATATATATATATATATATATATATATATATATATATATATATATATATATATATATATATCAAATTCGTCGTTTTTTACCTGTCGGTCGTATTACATACAGATGTTTGTTTGTGGTATAGCAGGTGTACTAGACTAATTAAACGTTGAATAATTAAAGGTTTATTGAACGTTTCAATGGAGTTTCCATCTTCTTCAGCTGAAATTTGAGACAAAAAACCTGATTAAAATTGAGACTGGGACAATTAGACTTGAATGAAGTTGAAAGAAACATCACAGGATAAAATACAAAACTATAAAAGCAACAAAATAAAATAAAAAAAAAATTGTATCTCACCAGAATATTCGTCGGTAGTTTTCACATCACTGTTGGAAAAGGAATGTTTGAGTTATGCGATATGTAGCGGTGCGCATGTGCCTATAGTATTATAATAATGGGGTATATATTGAACTTAGACCCTTTATATCCGTTTTGTTGTTAACTGTGTTATCTATGTTCATTTGAATAAAAATCATTTCTAGCATTTCTCGAGATTTAAGATTCCTCTCCGCTGTCAGTATTTTAGTTCTTCCGTAGTCGAAATCGTGTTTTTCAGATTGTTTGTGCTTGTTCAGTGCGGTGTTTGCAGTTTTAGCATATTTATGGCCTTTTAATCTGTCTTGTAGACGTTGAGCTGTTTGTCCGATGTATACTTTATCGCAATCCTTGCAGGGTATGCTATACACCAGGTGGGACCTTTTATCGATTGGAATTTTGCTCTTCAGATTGGTATACAGTTGTCTGATTTGGTTCTGCGGTTGGTGTGCTATCTGTACTTTGAAGGGTTTCAAAATGTTGATCACTTTGGGTGTTAAGTGTGTAACGTATGGCATCGGTATATATGTTTTTCTATCCGCTGAATCTGGTGTGTTAGTTCTTTGCACTGTGTTGTATGTCCTATGTACCCGACTCTTTAGGCTTTTCTGTATTATATGTGTAGGGTAATTGTTGAGTGTTAATAGTGATTTCGCTTTGTCAAGAGATTCTGGTCGATATTTGGGGGATGTCAATTTGATGGCTCGATATATGATACTGTCTACGATACTTCTTTTTTGTGATATATGATGTGCCGAGTGAAAGTTAATCAATCGGTTTGTGGCTGTATTCTTGGTATACCATTTTGTGTATAGCTTGTCCTTGTCACGGATTATTGTCATGTCTAGGAAATTGATGGATCCATTATTTTCGCTCTCAAGAGTAAACTGTAGCTTTGGGTGAAAATTGTTGAAGTCGTTCAAAATCACATCCACGTCATTGGGGTCGATGATAAGCAAACAGTCATCTACATATCTTTTGTATAATGTGATCTTGAATTTTCTATTTGTAAGTATTTGTTCCTCAACGTATTCCATGACTATCTGGGCTGTTATACTCGAAATCGGACTGCCCATGGCTACACCGTCTGTTTGTTGGTAAAATTGATCTTTATATTGGAAGTAGTTGGTGTGGAGAGTAAATTGCAGGGCTTCGACAAACTCGTCCTGTGGAATAGATGTATGTTCGCGTAGTTGTGTCCATTTCTGTCCTATGATATCTGGTATTATTTGGTTTGGAATGTTCGTATACAATGAGATCACGTCCAATGAGTATAGTTGGTGGTTGTTGGGAACTACTATTTGGTCCAGTTCGATGGAGTTTTTAACGTAGTATTTGTTTTTGTTTGCGATGTTCGACAGAACTGTTGCAAAGTGTTTTGACAGATTATAAAGTGGGGATTGGATGGATGACACTATTGGGCGCAAAGGCATGCCTGGTTTGTGGACTTTTGGGAGTCCGTATATTCTCGGTGGTATGCTGTTGTGGGTTAGTAATTGTTTGTATAAGGTATGCGATATATAGTCCTTCTCTTTCCATTTTTTTATAAGTTTGTTGTTGTCAGCTTCCACCGTGCTTGTTAAATCTCTTTTTATCCTCTTATATGTGTTTGTGTCAGCCAGGAATGTATTCATTTTTTGGTCATACACGTTTTGTTCCAAAATGACCGTTTTGTTGCCTTTGTCCGCTCTTACGACAACTAGGTTCGGATTATGTTGTAAGAAAATTTTGGTTTTTTTGAACTTCAGGTTCAGGTCTCTGTCGTGTTTTGTGTTGAATTGCTTGGTTCGGTTTTTGAGAATCTGTTTTGTTGTGTTTATAGACTGTGTTAGCTTCATTCGTATATCATTTTGATCTTTAGTAGAAAGGTTTGGCATGTTGGCTTCTACTTGAGCAATGATTTGTTTTATCGGTAAATGCTTTTCATTGTTTATGTTCATGGCATATTTTGGGTCTAAGCTTAAGATTTCCGTCACGTATTCTGGTAGAATTGTTGTGGTTGTATTGAGAATAGAGTTTGTGTTATCTATTTTAGATGGTAGTGTATTAGTGACGTCTGCTCTTATATAAGCTTGTTTTTTTGTTGTAGTTGTTTTAATTTACGTATGTGTTTTGTTTTGTTATGTTCTGTCCTTCTCTTTTGTTCTCTATTTTCCGCAAGCATAAAGTTAGTTAAAATCTCGCTTGGTATAATCGCATTCACTCTGTTTGTGTTGTAATTAATGTGGTGTGAAAAGTTTTTGATTTCTTTGGTTGTGTCAGTGATCAGTAAATTGATTATTCTTCTAATTAAAGTGGTCATTATTCTGTCGAATTTTCTGCTGAGATACTTACAATTAAAACTGATGTGTTCCGTTTTGAACTGTAGAAATACGGGACATAATTCTTCATCTCGGCACCGTAGTAGAAAGATTCTTCTTGATTTCAAATTCGTCATCCTGCCGTGCAGCTTCGTAATCAGTTTCAAACATTTGGTAGTTGGATGTCCATAATTGGCGCTGATATCCGCATAAAATCCCATCGTCTGATCGATAGCGTTGTTTCGTGAACAAAATTGCTGATATTCCACACGTTTTCAACCAGTGTGCTTGTATATTTCAAATTCGTCGTTTTTTACCTGTCCGTCGTATTACATACAGATGTTTGTTTGTGGTATAGCAGGTGTACTAGACTAATTAAACGTTGAATAATTAAAGGTTTATTGAACGTTTCAATAAACGTTCAGCTATTATTAAAAATAATAGCTGAAATTTGAGACAAAAAACCTGATTAAAATTGAGACTGGGACAATTAGACTTCAATGAAGTTCAAAAAAACATCACAGGATAAAATACAAAACTATAAAAGCAACAAAATAAAATAAAAGAAAAATTGTATCTCACCAGAATATTCGTCGGTAGTTTTCACATCACTGTTGGAAATGGAAGGTTTGAGTTTTGCGATATGTAGCGGTGCGCATGTGCCTATAGTATTATAATGATGGGGTATATATTGAACTTAGACCCTTTATATCCGTTTTGTTGTTAACTGTGTTATCTATGTTCATTTGAATAAAAATCATTTCTAGCATTTCTCGAGATTTAAGATTCCTCTCCGCTGTCAGTATTTTAGTTCTTCCGTAGTCGAAATATATATATCGCATACCTTATACAAAAATTACTAACCCACAACAGCATACCACCGAGAATATACGGACTCCCAAAAGTCCACAAACCAGGCATGCCTTTGCGCCCAATAGTGTCATCCATCCAATCCCCACTTTATAATCTGTCAAAACACTTTGCAACAGTTCTGTCGAACATCGCAAACAAAAACAAATACTACGTAAAAAACTCCATCGAACTTAAAACAGAACTGGACCAAATAGTAGTTCCCAACAACCACCAACTATACTCATTGGACGTGATCTCATTGTATACGAACATTCCAAACCAAATAATACCAGATGTCATAGGACAGAAATGGACACAACTACGCGAACATACATCTATTCCACAGGACGAGTTTGTCGAAGCCCTGCAATTTACTCTCCACACCAACTACTTCCAATATAAACATCAATTTTACCAACAAACAGACGGTGTAGCCATGGGCAGTCCGATTTCGAGTATAACAGCCCAGATAGTCATGGAATACGTTGAGGAACAAATACTAACAAATAGAAAATTCAAGATCACATTATACAAAAGATATGTAGATATTTAATAGTGTTGGCGTTTACTTGATGTAAATCCATTATAATTGAATATAACTCAAATTCAAACACTTGAACTTATGATTTACACTTTATTGACTACATTGCATGACGCGTTTCGTCGTTACAAACGACTTCTTCAGATGCTTACAGAATAAGTTAACCTTAATAATAATAACCTTAATAATAAAACCTTATTATTAAATTAACCTTAATAATAAAATAACCTTATTCTGTAAGCATCTGAAGAAGTCGTTTGTAACGACGAAACGCGTCATGCAATGTAGTCAATAAAGTGTAAATCATAAGTTCAAGTGTTTGAATTTGAGTTATATTCAAAGATATGTAGATGACTGTTTGCTTATCATCGACCCCAATGACGTGGATGTGATTTTGAACGACTTCAACAATTTTCACCCAAAGCTACAGTTTACTCTTGAGAGCGAAAATAATGGATCCATCAATTTCCTAGACATGACAATAATCCGTGACAAGGACAAGCTATACACAAAATGGTATACCAAGAATACAGCCACAAACCGATTGATTAACTTCCACTCGGCACATCATATATCACAAAAAAGAAGTATCGTAGACAGTATCATATATCGAGCCATCAAATTGACATCCCCCAAATATCGACCAGAATCTCTTGACAAAGCGAAATCACTATTAACACTCAACAATTACCCTACACATATAATACAGAAAAGCCTAAAGAGTCGGGTACATAGGACATACAACACAGTGCAAAGAACTAACACACCAGATTCAGCGGATAGAAAAACATATATACCGATGCCATACGTTACACACTTAACACCCAAAGTGATCAACATTTTGAAACCCTTCAACGTACAGATAGCACACCAACCGCAGAACCAAATCAGACAACTGTATACCAATCTGAAGAGCAAGATTAATATTGCGATAAAGTATACATCGGACAAACAGCTCAACGTCTACAAGACAGATTAAAAGGCCATAAATATGCTAAAACTGCAAACACCGCACTGAACAAGCACAAACAATCTGAAAAACACGATTTCGACTACGGAAGAACTAAAATACTGACAGCGGAGAGGAATCTTAAATCTCGAGAAATGCTAGAAATGATTTTTATTCAAATGAACATAGATAACACAGTTAACAACAAAACGGATATAAAGGGTCTAAGTTCAATATATACCCCATTATTATAATACTATAGGCACATGCGCACCGCTACATATCGCATAACTCAAACCTTCCTTTTCCAACAGTGATGTGAAAACTACCGACGAATATTCTGGTGAGATACAATTTTTCTTTTATTTTATTTTGTTGCTTTTATAGTTTTGTATTTTATCCTGTGATGTTTCTTTCAACTTCATTCAAGTCTAATTGTCCCAGTCTCAATTTTTATCAGGTTTTTTGTCTCAAATTTCAGCTGAAGAAGATGGAAACTCCATTGAAACGTTCAATAAACCTTTAATTATTCAACGTTTAATTAGTCTAGTACACCTGCTATACCACAAACAAACATCTGTATGTATATATATATATATATATATATATATATATATATATATATATATATATATATATATATATATATATATATATATATATATATATATATATATATATATTCATATTCATTGCTATCTTGAACCATTTTATTTATATTTTCAGAAAGAAATTATTGGGTTTTCTGGTTCTCAAAAATATTTATTAAACATCTATATCACATAACGTTTCGGTCCTTTTCTTGGGCCTTTTTCAGAAGAATAGGCCCGTAGAATTTTTCATAAGTAAAAAAAGAGAAAAGAAAATGACAGGCATGTATACAACATTATACGATCGAAAACTTACCAACAAACAAAAACAATACTTATTATTATACTATGAACCAATATTTAAATGAAGAAAGGTTTTCAAAAATTGTTATATTTGTAATATAGATTTATCTTAATTTACACTCGATGCGCTGTCGTTCACGTTCGGACAAAGATTTATTTCCGTCTTAATTACCTCGGTTTCTTCGGTGTCACTATGCGCACAGGATGTTATTGTAGATTTTACTAAGACCTTTTTTATCTTCCTTGTCATTAATGGCATCGGGGTTTTTTTTATATACATCATTTCATGATATTCTCGTTTTCTCTTGTTGTATTCAGATTTTAGGATTTTTGTTCTGGTGAAGTCAAATTTATTGTTCAATACCTGTTCGTGTTTTCTAAATGCGGTGGTGTTCCTGTGATCATATTTGTGACCATTTAGCTATTTTGTAGGTGTTGGCTAGTTTGTCCAATATATACTCCTGAGCAGTCTTGACAAGGTATCTGATATACAGTGTGTGTCTTTTCGTTGTCTGGTATGATGCTCTTAAGTTTACTGAAGACACATTGTAGCAAATTATGTCCTTTATGACATAATGGTATATTGTATTTTTTGAAAAATTTATCTAGGTTTTCCGATAGGTTTGGAATATATGGCAAAGGTAGAAAATAGTTATCAGTTTTATTCTTAATTTCATCAGTTTCGTTGTTTATTTGATGTGTTAGGTGTTTTTTACATCTTTGTTTAAAAATTGCATTAACCAGTTTTTTAGGGTATGAGTATGAGGGGTATGAGTATGAATATAAAATTTGTTAAGCCTTATTAATTGCCTCATGTAGATAACTTGGATCGCTGAGCTTTATTGTCAGGTCTGCTAAACCAATTATAACTGACTTTTTTGTGAAATGTGGTGTTGTGAATTAAAATTGAGGTATTGTCCCGACTACGTTGATTTTGTATACCATTTTGTTTCTAGGTTGTTATGGTTGTGAAAAATCGTCATGTCAAGGAAATTTATCTGACTTTTGCTTTCACATTCTATTGTAAATTTTAGCTTCTCGTGGTAACTGTTAAATTCTTCTAATATATATTCAGTTTTATTTTTTGGCACTGCTGTTATGCAGTCATCAACATAACGGTAGAAGAAAGGTACGTAAAAATTGAATTTTGGGATTACCTTATTTTCCAGATCTTCCATTACTATCTGCGCAACGATGCTTGATATTGACGCTCCCATGGCAACCCATATATTCTTGGAGGTAATGAGTTTCGTATAGTGAGTTTTTTTGCTGTTATCGGTGAAATATAGGCTTTGCTTTCCCATCTCTTTATCAGTTCATTATTTTTTTTTGGTAGGTAGCTGTGGGATCACGTTTAATTTCTTCGTATGTGTCTTTATCGTGAAGGAGGTTTCTTATTTTTTTATCATATTCAATGGAAGTCATGACAGTCTTATTGGTTTTTTCAGATTGTAATATTTTCAGTTCTGGATTTTCTTTACGAAAATTTTAGTCATAGCCAACTTCTTTTGAAAGTTTGTATTTTTATTAGAAATCTTATTTGATGTTTTGCTAGAGTTTCTGTTTTTAAAATAAGTCAAAATATTGCAACATATAGCTCTTATTTAATCTTTTACTATGTTTGTTTTGTCCTCTATGGCAGTTTCCACATTTGCAATTATATCCTGAGTGGGTAATGTCTTTGAATCTGGCTTTAGGGGTACTGCAAATTTTGGACCCAGGCTAAGAACCTCATTGGCATATTTCGGTATCTCTACGTCTGTCAGGTTTTCGATCGAGTTTTTTATACTATCTAGAGTTTGGTTTCTGTATTCATTTTGTTGACACTTGTGTGCCATTTCATACTTTTCAATGTCACCATTTTCCTGCCGTTATATTCACACGTAACATAATATCCAATATACGACTGAAGAATTGTTTATATAAGAAACACATATATTGTGAACGATCAGTTCAGAACCCTACGTGGCAAAATTGAACGAGATATAGAAGCTACCTATGCAATATATATTCGCCAGTTAGAAGCTAAAATTTGTGAGAACCCAAATAGCTGCTGGTGAATTGTGCAAACAGAGAAATCTGAATCCCGTAATACTTGTGTTGTGAGATTCAATACTCAGAGTATTGTTGACGGATTTTCCACTTTTTCCTTTAGTGTCTTCACTACCTCTAACGTACATGTCTCTGCTAAGACTGTGATAGTCATCACACAGATACCAATTCCATTTCTTTTCCAGTTATATCCAAGTATGAATCATATACCTGGCCTACTGGTTAAGGATTGTATTCAATATATTGCTAAACCCTTAATTGTAAATTTACTACTATTTTATAGAATATGCATATTTCAAGTATTTGAAATATGTTTTGAATTCCGATGATGCTGCCCTCAGAACTAACTATAGGCCCATAGCAATTTTGTACAATTTCTCTAGAATTTGATAAATTATCCTATTTGACTCTATATACCGTCCATTTCGCACACTTGTCTCACCTCACCAGCATGGGTTTATGAAGAATCGATCAATTGTTACTAATTTGGCATGCATTACTCAGTCTTCGTCAAAAACATAAAATGACCGTTGTTATATGAATGTAATGACAAATATTACAAAGGCCTTTGACTAGATTAATCATAGAATATTGTTGTCAAAATTGAAGGTAACAAGTTCTTCATCCCAGTTATAAAAATTATTAGAAATTTCTTTTTTTCGGATCTTTTCCACTATGTTGAACATTGTGGTAATAAATCTACACTCTTTTCTGTCTCGTCAGGTGTGCCACAGTAGTTAAACTTGGGTCCATTGTTATATATATATATATATATATATATATATATATATATATATATATATATATATATATATATATATATATATATATATATATATATATATATATATATATATATATATATATATATATATATATATATATATATATATATATACAGTGGAGCCTCGGTAATCCGACAGATCCAATGATAAGATTCTACATATTATATATATGTATGTACTCTGAAGTAAAAATTATACTTCATTATGTATGTCAAATACCATGTCGGATTACAGGGGGTGCCGGATAAGCCAGGGGCCGGATTATCGGGGCTCCACTGTATATATATATATATATATATATATATATATATATATATATATATATATATATATATATATATATATATATATATATATATATATATATATATATATATATATATATATATATATATATATATATATATATATATATATATATATATACATATTAATATATATATATATATATATATATATATATATATATATATATATATATATGTAACCCGTTTTCCGTTGTCACGACATAATATGAAAACGGCTTGACCGATTTGGCTGATTTTTTTTTGTAGTTTTCTAATACTCTGTACAAGGTTCTTACGGAAAAAAATATAAAGAAAATCTCTCAGAAAGATTGAAAAATATACATTTAATTTTGCATATTTTAAAAAACGCGCGTAACGAATGCCAACGTCACTCAATTTAAAACAAAAAATCTGTGCTAATCTGTGACACCACATCGATAACCGCGCTAACAAATGTCAACGTCATTCAATTTAAAACAAAAAAATCTGTGGTAATCTGTGGCAACACATCCTTAATCGCGCTAACAATAATTTTATTAAGTTTTTGATGAAGTTCGTTTTGTTTTAAAGACTAAGAAGTTTTTTGATTGCTAATGAGTGTTTGTTAATCACGGTAAGTTCACTTCACTTCATATCGATTTTTGGTAACTTTGGTGACTACACAATATTAAAATTTTACATGGTTAACAGAAAATATATTTTCAGTTGAATTTTCTTTTTTAACAATGCCACCAACCAGACGTACAAACTTAGGCCGCAGAACTCGAAATACGGCAAGTCAAAGAAATATAAGAGCAAATCAAACTGATGAGCAACGAGAAGCGCGAAATGAACTTCAACGGAATCAAAATCAACATAGAAATGTTGTGTTTAATCCCCACAGAGCTGCATTCAGTTATAATGTGGCAATTGATTACAGTTTACAGCAAATTGTTGCTATTGGACTAATGAATATTGTGTGTCCACATTGCAATGCATTGAAATTCAAAAATGAAGCCCCTGGATTGTGTTGCGCCAGCGGCCAAGTCAAATTGACGCCATTGGTACCACCACCAGAGCCACTACATTCATTGGTTTCCGGAAATGGGCCAGATTCTAACCATTTTTTGACTCATATCCAGCAATACAATAATTGTTTTCAAATGGCGTCATTTTGCGTAATTTGAATCCACCGCGACTTTGCAACGGTACTCGACTTTCGGTAAAAAGACTTATGCCGAATTTGATTGAGGCAACCATTATTAACGGAAAGTACGCAGGTGAAAATGTATGTATTCCTCGAATAGCAATGATTCCGACTGATCTTTCGTTTGACTTCAAACGATTGCAATTTCCAGTTCGCCTTGCGTTCGCAGTTACAATTAACAAGTCGCAAGACCAATCGCTTAGTGTTTGCGGGGTAAATTTAGAAAATCAATGTTTTTCACATGGGCAGTTATACGTTGCGTGTTCACGAGTTGGGAAACCATCCGCTTTGTTTGTGTTAACGTCAGACCAAAAAACAAAAAATGTGGTTTACCAAAGAGCACTTCAATGAAACGGATAATTTGCGGACACGTACAACGCTTCGATTCAGTATTTACTTTGGATTTACTTTTTTTCACTTAGAGAAGTTCTACTAAATAGCACTTCATTTTTGTAATCGCAATGAATTCATTACTGTTGTGAAATGAAATAAAATTTTTCCTTTTCAAATATAAAACAAACAGAAAATTTTTCTTCATATTTTAATCACCAAACGAAATGTTACATAAAAGGAAGCCATCTGGTGGCGAAACGGAGTTCGCTGGGTATGCTAGTCTTATATATAAAATTCTCGTGTCACAGTTTTCGTTTCCATACTCCTCCGAAACGGCTTGAGCGATTCTCATAAAATTTTGTGAGCGTATTGAGTAGGTCTGAGAATCGGCCAACATCTATTTTTCATCCCCCTAAATGTTAGGGGTAGTCCACCCCTGAATTTTGTTTTTTATTTTTTAGACAAAATTTTCAGTTTTTATTTTTTTATGATACAACATACAAAAATACATACAATACTAAATTTTCACCCTTCTACGATCAACCCTTATTTTTTATAGCTGTTTATTTCTTTGGCGGCTTGATGATATTGTTGGCAGGCGATTTCAGGCAGACGTTGCCAGTAATTCCCCGTGGAACGCCTGCAGATGAATTGAATGCTTGCCTGATGGCATCACCTTTATATGTTACCGTTATTATGGAATAACGTAAAAACATTATCGCTAACCACTAATATGAGAATTCAACTTCAAAATGATCAAAGTGCTGCACAATTTTCCAAACAATTATTAGCTGTTGGAAATTGAAAAGTCCCAGTTGATGCGACATCTGGATAAATTACTCTTACCAACAACTTTTGCCGATTTGTAGACTCTCAATTAGCTTTTATTGAAGATGTTTTCCAAACATTAGTGAGAATTATCAGAATTATGCTTAGTTAAGTCAACGAACAATTCTTGCAGCAAAGAATAATGATATACACGCACTGAATTTCACCATTCAATCAAAAATTGCAGGCGATTTGGTGACATACAAATCCGTTGATTCCATAACAAATCCCGATGATGTAGTAAATTATCCAACGGAGTTTTTGAACTCTCTGGAGTTACCAGGATTTCCAGCACATAACTTGCAACTCAAAGATGGTACAGTTATTATGATATTGCGTAATTTGAATCCACCGCGACTTTGCAACGGTACTCGACTTTCGGTTAAAAGACATGCCGAATTTGATTGAGGCAACCATTATTAACGGAAAGTACGCAAGTGAAAATGTATGTATTCCTCGAATACCAATGATTCCGACTGATCTTCCGTTTGACTTCAAACGATTGCAATTTCCAGGTCGCCTTGCGTTCGCAATGACAATGAACAAGTCGCAAGGCCAATCGCTTAGTGTTTGCGGGATAAATTTAGAAAATCATTGTTTTTCACATGGGCAGTTATACGTTGCGTGTTCACGAGTTGGGAAACCATCCGCTTTGTTTGTGTTAACGTCAGACCAAAAAACAAAAAATGTGGTTACTTCAATGAAACGGATAATTTGCGGACACGGATATAATTCAGTATTTACTTTTGATTCACTTTCATTTACTTAGAGACGTTCAACTAAATAACACTTCATTTTTGTAATCGAAATGAATTCATTACTGTTGAGAAACGAAATAAAATTTTTCCTTTTCAAATATAAAACTTTTAATCACCAAACGAAATGTTACATAAAACGAAGCCATCTGGTGGCGAAACGGAGTTCGCCGGGTCTGCTAGTATATATATAATATTTGATGCGGAAGAAAATTTAAACGAAAGTGAACATTGTCGGCGTATCCCACAATTGGTAGCAGCCATTGACTGTCCTCAGCTCATTGGCTCTCCTCAGAACAGCCTAGCCAAGTTCAAGTTGTACGAACTAGGAGATGGAAACACAAAAAAAACTAATGAGAAATACAGACAGCCTCTGAAGTCGCCACATTTCAGGCTACCGCTTTCGAACTATCCGGATTGGGAGATTTGGAAAACTAGTTCGCCTGTGAGGTGACTATTTATCCCTCAAGGATGCTCTAAGCCCAGACATTGAACAATATATAAATAATGTGTGATGCGGAAGAAAATTTGAACGAAAGTGAACATTGTCGGCATATCCGAGAACATCATATTCTGAGGATAGCAAATGAAATCTATACACTTGTCAACGGCTGCTACGATTTAATAAATAAGGAACATCATAGTTTCTTCGATAATTCTATGGAAAGTTTCACAAAAATTTCGAAATCTCGTGAAATGAAAGCTATCTTCCAAATTAGTTGTTGTATCGAGAATCCGATTAGAAATTGGTTTTTTTCGACCTCAAAGTAGAAAGAAATTACATTGTCATCGAAATCGGAAGATAAAAATTTTCAACTTTTTTTCCGACGAAAATGATGAAACTTTTCTAAAACTTCGAGAATTTTTCATTCTGAAAACTGACATTTTCCCAATGAATCAGAGGCGTAGATCACGAATTTATCATCGATTTCTACATAAACCTCATAGTTTCCTTGAAACTTCTATGCAAAATTTCACAAAAATTTCGAAATCTCTTGAAATAAAAGCTATCTTTTCAATTAGTTTTATCGAAAATCTGATTAGGAATATGTGTTTTTCGACCTCAAATAAGTTAGAAATCACATTCTCATCGAAATCAGAAGAAAAATATTTTCAACTTTTTTCCGACGAAAATGATGAAAATTTTTCGAAACTTTTTTAAGAATTTTTCATCCTAGAACTTGACATTTTCTCATTGAATCAGAGGAGCAGATCACGAATTTATCATCAATGTCTATATAAACCCCAGAGTTTCCTCAAAAAATTCTATGCAAAATTTCACAAAAATATTCCAAACGCTCCAAATCCTCGAAATTAGTAGTTGTATCGGAAATCTGATTGGGAATATGTGTTTTTTGACCTCAAAGTAGCCAGAAATTAAATTTTCATCGAAATCAGAAGAAAAAAATTTTCGACTTTTTTTTCGACAAAAATTCTATGGAAAATTTCACAAACATTTCAAAATCCCGTGAAATGAAAGTAATCTTCCAAATTAACTGTTGTATCGGAAATCTGATTAGGAATATGTGTTTTTCGTGTTTCACGTAGTTTTCCAAATCTCCCAATCCGGAGATTACGAACGCGGTAGCCTGAAATGTGGAGACTTCCTTCAGAGGTTGTCTGTATTTCTTAGTTTTTTTGTGTTTCCATCTACAGGTTGGTACAACTTGAACTTGGCTACGCCGTTCTGAAAAGAGCCAATGAGCTCGAAACACGTGTCAACGGCTGCTACCAATTGCAGGATATGCCGACATTGTTCTCTTTCGTATATATATATATATATATAAAGTTTTTCGCAAATAAATAAATCAATTTTGATATATATATATATATATATATAGAAAGTTTTTCGCAAATAAATAAATCAATTTTAATATATATATATATATATATATATATATATATATATATATATATATATATATATATATATATATATATATATATATATATATATATATATATATATATATATATATATATATATACTAAAAAGTTTTGTCTTTTTCCTGACCTTTTTGATCTATAATATTTCTTTACTGGGTTGAGGTCAATTTTAACATTTCTTCTAGATTTACTTCACAGGACTTTATTACGCGTTTCGGTTCGAAAAACCATTTTCAAATAATATTATCCAAATTTGTCATCAATTTTTCTATGTATATAACAAAAAACATTGAGGACATTAGTTTTCACAAACAATTTTGGAAGAATCACTTTCCTTCATTCATGCACATTGGTATTACTTGTCTTAATTGAACAGAATACTGATTGATAATTACAGATTATTTTGATTATTATTACTGATTTGATTATTATTATTATTGACTGATTGATAATTACAGATTATTTGATAATTACAGATTGATAATACTGATTATCAATCAGTATTCTGTTCAATTAAGACAAGTAATACCAATGTGCATGAATGAAGGAAAGTGATTCTTCCAAAATTGTTTGTGAAAACTAATGTCCTCAATGTTTTTTGTTATATACATAGAAAAATTGATGACAAATTTGGATAATATTATTTGAAAATGGTTTTTCGAACCGAAACGCGTAATAAAGTCCTGTGAAGTAAATCTAGAAGAAATGTTAAAATTGACCTCAACCCAGTAAAGAAATATTATATATATATATATATAGAATCGCTTATATTCACGAATTTTTCCTTAAGAATAGCTTATATGATATTCCAAATTATAACCTATCCCCTCGCCAAGTATAATAGACATTTGAGGTGAAGGTACAAATAAACACTCTCAATGAAATTGTATGTTCTTCATGGTGAGAAATAGTCTAGGTCATCATAAAAAGTGGAACATCCACATTATAAAAAGACATGAAAACGATTAAGTGCATCTATTGCCGCTAATTGTTCAGTTTCAGAAATAAAAGTTATCAGGCGCTATTTCTGACTATTATTTCGCCAAATATCGAGGAGATCCCAGGCAAAAGGAGAAATAATTCTCAATCGTGAAAACTATATATTTTTCAGCATAAAAAGTGGTCTATCGACGTGTCGAACTTTAAATTACTATTTGCCAATAGAAATGAATAACAGAACGTAAACATCTTGACATGTGAAAAAAATATAAAAGCATAAGAAATATTTTGTGTGCCTTTGCACACATAATCTCTCTTCCTCTATTACAATGCTTTTCACTAGAAATTTAAATTTCCAAGTAACTTGATAAGTATTTCAACTTCAAGGTGTACTACAGCCCTATATAACTATTGTGATAATTTTTGAAGTGAAAACTTCTTTAGCGGCGCTGTGTATTTTTTTTTGGAAGACGGTTGGAGAGAGGGCAGGCGGAGCAAGGCGCTTGCGCGTGTTCGTGTGTATTTTTCATTAAATTGTCAAAATTTACGTGCGCATGTAAATGATCTAGTAATTGACGCTCTTGTTAAAAAGATGAATGTGTTAATTTTATCAGAAACTTATATGGGTAACGATGAAATAATTGACATTCCGAATTTCAACTTTGTTGCGAGTTTCAGAAGGAATAATCGTCTAGCGGGAGGAGTAGCTATTTATCAAAATATGAACACAGTTCATTATTGTACAAATTATATGGATGTGCATGTGAAATACAACAGCATGTTTAATGCTACTGTTTCTGATATCGGTGATATTTGTATAAGTCGTTGCCACTCTGGTGATAATCAGTTTATTATTATGGTTGCCGTTTACACCTCTCCAGATAAGTCATTGCGTGCTATACGAGACTTCTTGTACGAAAATTTATTCATTTATTCTCATGACGCATCTGCATTGCTTCAAAAAAAATTTTTAAAAAGCTTTGATAAATTGCCAATGATTTTGAGTGGAGATTTCAACATAAACTTCGTAGACGATAAAAATCAACTATAAATTGAATTTTTAAATAATGAATTTGATATAACTATGTCAAATGATCGCAAGCTTAGCACAACGAAATACAAAAGTACTATTGATGCGGTCTTCATTAGACACTTAAATAGGTTCGAATCAAAACTGTTCGTTTATTACTTCAGCTATCATAAACCTATCGTATCAGTTTTAGAGATTAGCGATGGTGGTTCTAGTAAAGATGATGATGAAAAAATCGTTGAAATTATGCATGGAAGTTGATTTTCCAAAGAGATAAACTTTTTAATGTAAAATAATTGTAATAGTTCTGAAGTGTTAAATTTTTAATGTGATATAAATTGTCATGTTTGTGTACGATAGCGCAATAAATGAATATTGTATTCCACCACATAAATAATAATACTTTTATACTGATAATGAAAGCAATTCGTACAACATTATTCTCTAACCATTCCAAAATATCAAAAATGCACAACATTAATATTCAAGTTTTCACTTCTGCCGACACTCCCGGAGTGCAACCCGTCGTTTTTTTTCCTACAATCACGTTTTACACCTACGAACTATAAAACCAATTCATATGTGTTATCTTATGGAAATCAGGCGCATAATCGTCACGCGATATGAATGATACCATTATTGCAATTCGAGCAGTGTTACTCATCAGATGTGATTTCTTATTGCTTCCGTTCTAGTCATCAGAAAGTTAACTTACGTTATATAATATGAATTTAAATATTTCCATGAAAGATATATCGTATTTGAATAGTATGAAAGTGTATGCCTATTTCCTGAGTATATTGCCCAACTACGATTTTTTGAATGATAAAATGAAGAACAACCGATTTTTGAAAGCCATGGTTTTGTTATGGTACCTTGCATTCAACACTTTATACGTACATACGTTATATTTAAGAGTAAAGAACACTATTCTACATGGATTGAAGATTGTCCTTATCCTATTCACACTGTTGGATATTCTTAACATAAGCATGCACACAATTGCTCTCATTAATACCACGATTTCAAACAGAGAAAAGTGGTCATGCATGTTAGGATCATTCTCTCTTATCGATAAGACCTTGAAGAATAAGAATAAAGTGGAAGAAAATGTATTTAAGAATCCCCTATTTCAATTTACCTGCACGAATATTTCAGCATTTGGATTTATAATTCTTCGAATATATTTCTTTCTGAAAGAGGAAGATTATCTTTCAATAATTCCTTTAGTATCCCTTTATATGAATTTTTCAAGTGCGTTGATTATTCATAGTATCATTATATCAATTAAGCTTCGATATGAAGAATGCAATGCGCTGATAAAGAAACAGCTAATGAATACTAATTTCAATGGAAAAACTGTTCTGAATGTTATCCAGAATGTGGAGATCACTAATGAAAGAAATCGAATGATCATGAAACTGTTCAACGAAATTATGGGATATCAACTGCTTGGTATAATGGCCAGATCTGTTCTTTCGCTTCTTATTATTTTGGACGTAATGTTTGTGGAAATTTCCAACACTAATAGGAAGCAATACGATATAGTTGCCAATATAATACTTCTCTCATTGGTGATGGTAAGAAACAAAATTAATAATTCAAAATTACATCATAAGCCCTATAAATGCATTGTTAATTCAATAATGGTAATATATATTCATATATCTTAGCATTTGAAACAAAGTTGGGTTTGTTCGCACAATTATAACACGAGAACGGCTCTACCGATTCTCATGGCTCTTAATTTTTGTATTTGTCTATGCCCGAGTAGAGGAATAATTATTGAAAACATTAGAACCTTGACATTCAAAAGATGAAATAAAAAGAAAAACACTTTAACATACGAAATATTCAAAGGCAAAGTAACTGTCAAACATTTGATATTTATTCCGTCGATACGGTAGGTACACCCTTCACTCAAATTGAAGAACGTATATAAATGAAGGTTTTAAGTCGCCAAGATACATATAAAATAACTGAAATTGGCCTATTTTGAAATTTTGGAATAATTTCTACAATGAAAAAGTATTGACATTTATATTGATTCTTCTTTTTCTTTAACAGCACTACAGCCTGGTGCAGGCCAAGGCTTTCTCAGTATGCTTTCTCCAGACAGGGCGACTTGCAGCCAGATTTCTCCATCTGGTTATTCCCATCACTTTTAGATCCCTCTCAACACTGTCCAACCACCTTGTAGCTGGTCTCCCTCTTCTCCTTGTGCCCTCAATCTTTGAAAAAGTCAGCTTTTCAACTGGGTCCAGGTCTTCACGTCGAAAAACATGTCCCAGCCATCTGATCCCGTACGACTTTATGACCCTTAGTATATTTGGTTGCTTGTATCGATTGTATACTTCATGGTCACACAAACTTCTCCAAACATCGTTCTCTTTGATTGCCGCAAAAATAGACCGAAGGATTTTTCTTTCGAAGATGAACAGTCGATTCTCCTCTGTCTTGTTTAATGCCCAGGTCTCACTTCCATACAGAATAATCGGTCTAATTAGGGTCTTGTATAAGTTCAGTTTAGTGCCAATAGAGATAAATTCTGACTTCAATGGATTTTTCAGGCCAAAGTAGCATCTATTTGCCATCAAAAGTCGGTTCTTAACTTCTACTTTCAACTCATTTTTGTTTGTTATAATAGTACCCAGATATTTAAACTGAGTTACTCCTTCAAAAACACAATCTCCAATTCTTATTGGCTGCACATTATTTGCTCTATGGCTTACAACCATAAATTTTGTTTTTTCTTCGTTTTTTTGCCAATCGCATATCTCTGGCAGCATTCTCAAGGGCAGTAAAAGCCTCAATCACATCCTGTTTTGTTCGCCCAACAATGTCAATATCATCTGCATAAGCTAGTAGTTGTATAGATCTCTGCAGGATGGTGCCTCTAGTATTGATCCCCGAGTCTCTTATCACTTTTTCAAGCGCTATGTTAAATAGTATGCATGACAGAGAGTCTCCCTGTCTAAGACCTCTCTCTGTGTAGAAAACTTCTGATACATCAGACATGAGCTTAACTCTACATTTTACACTTCGTTATGTCATTTTGACAAGATCAGTAAGTTTGGCAGGTATTCCGAATTCACACATAGCCTCAAACAGTTTATTTCTATTAATGCAATCATAGGGCGCCTTGAAGTCGACGAACAGATGGTAAGTATCAATTCCATACTCTTTTGTTCTTTCAAGGATTTGTCTAAGTGAGTGTGTTTGATCTATTGCAGATTTTCCTTCCAAAAAACCACATTGGTATTTAACAATAATTTTTGAAACATAGGGAAGGAGTCTACCAAAAAGTTTGTTCGAAAAAGTTTTAAAAGCCACATTCAAAAGTGTAATGCCCCTGTAATTTCAGCAGTCCAGCTTGTCTCCTCCCTTGTGTATGGTGAAAATCAAACCCTCTTCCCATTCAATGGGCATCTGTTCTTGACTCCACACATCACAAATAACCTTTAAAAGTTCACCGCTCAACTCAGGCGCACCCACATCAAAAAGTTCGGCTTTAATGCCATCTGGGACAGGGGCTCTATTTCGGTTCAGTCTTCTCAAAGTATACTCCAATTCACGTAAGGTAGGTACATTAGCTTTTTGTGTTTGTGGATAGATATCAGATAATTCCACATTATTTTCTTCTTGTGGATCATCTCTTCCAAACAGAACATGTTCACGCCATATTTCCATTGTCACTGCGCTGTTGCACATTACTTCACCGTTTCTCTTTCTAAGAGTCACTGCTCTAGAATTAAAGTCCTTTCTAACGTCCTCAACCAATTGGTAGAATTTACGTGCCTCTCTTTGTGTCTTCAAGTTCTCTGTGTTAGTGTATTTCTCTTCCATGTAAATTCTTTTCTTCTTTCTATGCATTTTCTTCTCCTCTCTTCTCAAATCCCTATATTTCTCCACTGAATTTCGTGTGGGGTGTCTGTCAATCATAATCTTGTAAGCCTGATTTTTTCTCTCGATCATTTGCTCACATTCCGTGTCATACCAGCCATTCTCCTCTTTATTTTTCTTTAGTTCAAGTAGAGTCTCATTTGCAGCGTTGTTGATAACCGTAAAAAAATTTAAATTGATTACCAAATATATATGCGTGTGTTATAGCAAAATGTATAAAATAGTAACCTCACCAATCATTATCTGTGATGATTGATCTATGACGTACAGACGCACTTTGGAAGCTCTTTGTCAAACCTAAAAGAATTGCGCATGGACTCCAAAATTTTTTGCACAAATTTTGGCACAATAATTTTACCATCTGATGATTTACGCCAAACACTGCCAGTCATTCTGAGATCGACTATTGACGATTAAATAGATGCTTGTCTCGAATCATCAAATATTTGGTCCTATGTGAAGAAACTTCAACTGGCAACAAACATGAGAATTGCATTGTTGAACGTCTAGTCTGGTAAAAATTTCTCAAAAAACGGCTTAGCGGTAGAAGATTTGAGAGCAACGAAAAAGTTATCAAAACTATAAATCAGTATTTTGAAAAGTTTGACGAATCTACGTTTAAAACTAGTATAACTAAATTAGAACATCGTTATGAGAAATGTACCAGTGTTGATGGAGATTGTGTCGAAAAATAAAGCAAAAAATATTTCAAACATCGTTTCTCTTAGTGAGGCCGGAAAATGTTCACCTCATCGTATATGCATATATATATGTATGTATATAGACATCAATTCTGATTGAACGCGGGGTTGAAAAAGGATGCCGGCTTTCGGGGGGCTACTATAGAGAATTAGGACAAAATTTTTGCTATGACGTTCTAGGACGAATTTTTTTCATTCTACGAAGAGAAGGTAGCTTCCTTTGATGCTTGACACGATATCTATTTTCTGCATCTTGCGAGATACGTGTGTTAACACCAGTAAGACCTACACGCTTTCTGCTGTACCAACACTCGGAAATACGTGTCCAGCTCGTTCCTCTGCCCCCTTCTCCATCAATGACCTCTCTGCCTTCAAATACCTTCGTCAGTATTTCGGAGCAACCGGAATTGAAAAACAGAACTTCAATAACCAACAGATTTGACTCTCGAACATTCCGAGAGCACATCTCAAAGAAAACCTGTACTTGAGAAATTAAATACATCTTGATCACAGACCATCTTCTTCCCCGTCTGATGTGCGGCCTACAGAACACCCAGGTCATTGACGAGATGCTAAGAAGCACGATCCTTTTAATCAAGAACTCCATTGAAGCCATTTTACAATCCACGCACCAGATAGTTGTATCCACACCAAAATGAAAGACGAGAGATTTTACTGTCAGACCATTTCAGGGGCATTTTGCTCAAAATGCAGATATTTTGACCCAAGAACTGAAAACAGGTTATTTTTCAACTTTATGCATTTTTTTCTCTTTCATGATTATTGTAAGCACTATGTTGTAAGATATCTACCTATGTAATGGGATTAACTCAGACCATCAATTCGGTTTTCGCAAGGAACACAGTACAACAACGCTTCTGCTCGACTTGAATGATGCCGTAATCCACTCTAAGGATGTTGGTTTCGACACTGCTATGGTGATGCTTGACTACTTCAAGGCCTTCGATACTTTGGATCATGAGCTTTTCTGGGCGAAGCTAGAATCATCATAGTTGCGTCAGCTTAATCTAGATTTTAATGCCATTTACAACTTTTCGAAGCTGTACAACTTAATATTAAACCCTAATGAATGTTGCCGTTATTAGTCACCAATAAAGAGTCAACTGAAGCTCCCTATTCTCAGTTTCAGCCGTTGATTCAAGGCAGGCCGTTGAAACTAGTGAAAGAAGCCAAACACCAGGAAATAGTTTTTGATTGCAGGCTGCAATTTGGGAGGAATGTATAAATATATATATATATATATATATATATATATATATATATATATATATATATATATATATATATATATATATATATATATATATATATATATATATATATATATATATATATATATATATATATATATATATATATATAAAAAAGAAAGTCGTGTTAGTTACACTATTTATAACTCAAGAACGGCTGTACCGATTTGGCTGAAAATTGGTGGGGAGGTATCTTAGAGCCAGGAGACGGACATAGGATACTTTTTGTCGCGTTCGAAAGCGTTCCCGTGTGACTTGACAAGAAACGTCAGTCACTATGTAAGGTTGTATGAGTCCGTTGAATTCGTACTTTTTTTAACGCAAAATAGCAATCAAAAGCATCAGTGGTTCAGTGGTAGACTGCGCGACTGTCATGCGGGCGGCCAGGGTTCGGTACTGGCTAATGCAAATTCAGCTTTTTTTACTTCAGTGACAAAAATTTTCACTGATTTCATTCAATACATATGTATCGAACATAATTATAAAGCAGTCGAATATTCAATTCCATATAAAGAACAATTACTGTATTTAAAACAAAACACATTTCTTTCAAAGTATTCTCAATTAATTGTTAAATTTAGGTCAATGACACTTCTGAAGCTGTTCTTTGAAAATTTTCGCAAATTTTATCATTAATATTTCTATATATAAAAGAAAGTCGTGTTAGTTACACATTTATAATTCAAGAACGGCTGAACTGATTTGGCTGAAAAATGGTGGGAAGGTAGCTCAGAACCAGGAGAAGGACATAGGATACTTTTTTATCACGTTCCCGTGGGACGTGACATAAAACGTGGTATAACAAAACGGATATTCCACAACAATAATAATTATGTCGGAAGGCATTTTACATCAAATTCGTGTCAGTACAAGAAATCCCGACTTTCAGATGAATGAGTAGATACATAATCATGCTTTGATATTGATCGAAGACAAGTGTTACCTCATGTTCGGTAATTTATTAGTCAGTTTAGGAATGAAAGCGACAAATCGTGAAATGAATGACGCATTTAATCAAGAATTTGAACGGGAACTTTTCCGTTGACTTGAATATGATCACCAGGAATTAGATTTAATAGTTCAAACGAATATACCCCTGTTGAATCACCAACAAAAGGATGATACAATGATGAACGCAATTGATGATGGAAATGGTGGTTTATATTTCCTGGATGCTCCTGGTGGAACTGGTAAGACATTCCTCATGTCAGTAGTTTCAGCCATTGTTAGTGCGAGATCCAATATTGAGGTTGCAGTTGCTTCTTCTGGAATAGCAGACACATTACATTGTCAGAAGGATGGCGTACGGATGACTCATTCAGCATTAAAATATTCGTTAAATCTTCAAACTATTGATGAACTAACATGTAATATTGCAAAACACTCCGCAATTGCCAAAGTTTTATTAGCATCAAAAATCAGCATCTGGGACGAATGCACAAAAACACATAAACGTGCATTGGAAGCACTTCACCGAACGTTGAAAAATCTACGCAATTATGGAGATGTTTCGGAGTTGCAGAACGATACATCTGAGGAAGATTCCTCTGAGCAATTACTGACTATCGGTAATGGTCGAGTACCTGTCGACGAATCGAACGGATTGATTTCATTTCCTCAGAATTTCTGTAACTTTGTCTCATCAAAAGTCGAACTCATCAACAAAGTATTCCCAAAAATCATTAATAACCACAAAAGTAAGGAGTAGTTGAGGAAGCGAGCAATTTTGGCGGCTTAGAATAAAAATGTAGATGACTTAAACTTCATAATTCAGAACGAGATCATTGGTGCACTGCATTCTTTCAAATCAAATTGATTGTTTAACAAATGAAGATGAAGCCACCAACTATCCAATTGAATTTTTAAACTCCTTGGATGTGCCGGGATTACCACCCCACAATTTACGAATAAAGGTTGGCTCCGTAGTAATCATGCTTGGAAACATAAACCAACGAAAACTGTGCAACGGAACGCGTTTAGTGATAAGGAAATTGATGAACAATGTGATTTACGCGACGATACTCAAATAAAAATTCGAAGGTGAGGAAGTTCTCATTCCAAGGATCCCGACCGGCATGCAGTTTGAGTTTAAACGACTTCAATTTCCGATCCGACTTACAGTCGCCATGACATTAAACAAATCACACGACCATTGCTTAAAAGTTTGTGGTCTGAATGTAAAAAATCTATGTTTTCCCATGGTCAATCACGAGTATATGTGACATGTTCACGGGTCGGAGGACCATTTGCGTTTTTTTTTGCACCTGATAACCTGATTGCTTCACTAAAGAGTGGAATCTATGCACTAAAATACATGGCCAATTATCAAAATACAATACTGGCATTTTTAATTTACATTAATTATCCAAATAAACAATTGACCTTGATAAAATCGAAAGTCTGCTCATTTATTGCCTCTTAGGTGGAACAAAGTTCGCCGGGTCAGCTAGTATATATATATATATATATATATATATATATATATATATATATATATATATATATATATATTGTTGTATGCTGTGAGTAGAAGAAGAATGAAGAGGATACAGAATGCTTGCTGTCGTTTCATTTAAGGTTTGCGCAAGTACGTCCACAGAAATCAATGAGGTATTCGGGCAGCAAACTAAATTGTCTTCCAGCAATTGTCCTTTGATATTACAATTTTTTCCTAATTTTTTTTCTACTCTTCCATTTTGTTTTAGTTTGTTTTTGATGGGTTCAACACAAAATTTACAATACATCAAAAATTGTACATAAATTGATAACCTAATGAATAAAATGTTCAGAATATCCAGGTCATGACAAATACAGAAATGCGTAAAAGTGATTTAGAAGTTATGTACACCATTACAAAATTCAAAATATCTGGGGCATATTATGACGAATACCTATCGATATTCCCTATTCTAGAATATAATACATGGAAAAATTAGGGATATAAGTGGATATCATGGGTGCGGAATTAACGGAATTAACTTTGTTCGGGAAGAGCTCAGCACAACTGTTTCGAAAAGGGACAGAGTTATAGTTGCAAACATGATTGCCCATATTCGATAGTACAGGAAAAAGAAGAAACCATAGAACAGTCCCAGCTTCGAAACAAAATACAGATGCAATCAAAATGGAACTGTTTTTCGAAACTACGGAAATTTTACTTCATGAATTGAGGAATGAGTTGATATATAATGGAGTAATATGGTAATTCGGTTAACTGGACCCATATCAGCCAATAGAGCAGACAGGCTTCAGAAAGTAATACAGTACGGTGGATCACATTTTCACCATCCCCGAAGTGATATCAAGATGCAACGAATATGTAATTTATCTATGTATGGCATTTATTGACTATAAAAGGCATTTGACCTGCTTAGAACTCTAGCTGCAACCACCTCATTACTGAGGTGGTATACCCCTTGATGGTGGAATACCATCATGCTCTACCGAGCTGATGCATATTGGGCGTCAACTGGAAGAGAGAGACTGCTGATAGGGAATCTTGGCAAAGACAGGGGAGGACGGATAGAGGTTGATGATATTTATATATATATATATATATATATATATATATTAAAATAAATTAAACTTCGTTCAGACGGACAGAGGTTGATGATATTTATATATATATATATATATATATATATATATATATATATATATATATATATATATATATATATATATATATATATATATACGTATACATATTATATATATATGTATAGGAATACATATGTATATATATATATATATATATATATATATATATATATATATATATATATCGGGTGTCAAGAAAGGGTAGGGGTATTTGTAAATTCAATTATCAATTAAAACCAAACCACAAGTCAAAAAAAAAAAATATATATATATATATTAAATTTTACAGCAGGTATTGGAAAATCAAATGGCTCATTGAAAATCATTGGTTTTCCAAATGTTGACCCTCGCTTTGCTGGCTTTTCCGATTTTGACGAAATCGGAAAATAGCCATCACGAGTGTACACATCTCTCCGGAAATAGCGGCCATTTCGGTGCGGATGTTGTGCTTCAGTTGCAGTAGAGTTCGTGGTTTATTTGCATACACTTTCTGCTTAAGGTATCCCCACATGAAATCAAGGGGTGTCAGATCGGGGCTTCTCGGAGGCCAGTTGATGATTCCTCGACGAGAGATCACTTTTTCTGGGAGAAGTTGATTGACAACCGCAAGCGACTGGTTTGAAGTGTAGCATGTCGTCTCATCTTGTTGGAACCATGTCTCCGCATTAAAACCTTCTAACTCCTGTGATTGTGGAGCCAAAAAAATCCGCAACATGTCGCAATACCGCTCACTATTTACCGTGAGTGCTCGCCCTCGCCGGTCTTGAAAAAAATACGGCCCAATGATGCCTTCCACATATATGGCAGCCCACACGATAACCTTTGGACTATGTAGTGGACGTTCATGTTTCTCTCTCGGATTTTCGTTGGACCAGAAGCGGCAGTTTTGTTTGTTTACGTGCCCGTTTAAGTGAAAACTCGTTTCATCACTAAACAGGACGTTTTCAAACGTTTGGAAGCGTTGAAGCATATATATATATATATATATATATATATATATATATATATATATATATATATATATATATATATATATATATATATATATATATATATATATATATATATATATATATATATCTTGAAATTGATTTATTGCCTGTTTGAGGTATTTATTTTGAAAGTTTTTAGCATTAACAGGCTTTTTAATATGAAAAAGTTTATTTCTGTTGACGTTTCGTTGTTATATTACAACTTTGTCAAAACTAATGAATAATTGAATTTATGAGTTACTATGGATATCAAATGTCAAACTTAATTTTTAGAAAAATCAAATTAGTTTTTTTGTATATTCACTTATTGATTTTCATTATGAGAGGAATATTTCTGGCTCAGAATACATATATATATATATATATATATATATATATATATATATATATATATATATATATATATATATATATATATATATATATATATATATATATATATATATATATATATATATATATATATATATATATATATATATATATATATATATGTAAGGAATGATCCTTGGTCTATTAGGTAGTGTAGTGTATTGCTTAGACTATCTATGACTACCGAAAAATCTAGAGTAAAACTGACATTTCTCCCTATTTATGATAACTTAGATTTTCACTGATGTACGGACAACGAGATAAGAGTACATTGTGAACCATTCTTGTAAACCACCGTGTCATTTTTAATCAATAATCTTATGTGAATAATAACATTGAATGTTGTTTCTTTGTCATTTACAGGTAAGATTTACATTAAGATTTGAGTTTTATTTCATTAATATAATAAATTTCTTTGTTATTTACAGAGAAACAGTTCGTGTATTATTTAACATATAAAAGTAAATATCACCATTATGTATATGTATATATATATATATATATATATATATATATATATATATATATATATATATAATAATTTAAGCAACAATAGGCTATTTGTAATATAAACATGTTCATTTTACAATTTTATATATATATATATATATATATATATATATATATATATATATATATATTTATTTCATTTCAGTATATAACAATAGCTGTAGCTTTCGGCTGCGATTCTACAGTAGAAGAAGCCGATGAAATATTGCTAAACTGTGAAACATTGAGACGTAATTTTTACCGCCATACGATGGAATATAGAGAACTCAAACATTTGATGAAGCTCTTGTACGATCAACCTCGATTTTCTGCAGCAGGATACTTCAAAGTGGATAAAAATTCCTTGCTCTCAATAATTGATACTGTAACATCATATTTCATCGTTATGATACAGCTGCACAGTAGTTTCAGTTCAACCTAATAAATTTTCCGTATGAAACATTGTTTTACTCATTCATTCAAATTCCTATATGTTTGAAGTAATAATCCATAATACAGTGAATGTTTTTTTTTAAATGGTAATGAAAAAAAATTTTAATGAAAATGAAAATCTCAAGAAACAAAGATGCTTTATTATCTCCCAAAAAGTTTTTTCTGCTCGAAATTATTTACTGCTGTTACTAGTACTTGAAACGGTATAACAAGATTTCCTGTAAGTTTTTTTTTACTTTCAATTGAAATTGATTGAATCAATTGAAACGTGTTTTTTCTCCTCTGTTACTCTTCAACTTCGAAAATTCAAAAAAATCATTAACCAAAATTTTTTCATTCTGCTGTTCATCAGGAAACATCAGGATATCTGTTCAATGTTGTTTTTTCTGCGAAAAGTGAACTCAGAATGTGACATTCTTTTCAACATATTGCCCAATTTTAGTTGTCTGATCTTCTGCGAAGGAAACCTAAATATTTCTGGAAATCAATATTCTTCTTCTTCTTCTTATTCTTTCAAATAAACCTATTGGTCTGTTGCTTGCTGAAGCCGTCTCTGGATGGTTTCTTGCGAGGTGGACCGCCTGTTTTCCTGCCAGCTTTTTGGGGGTCTTCCTGGTGGGCGCTTTCCGTGTGGCTTGCTCTCCATCATTGTTCGCGGTAATCTGTGTTCGTGCCGTCTTCGCACGTGCGCATACCATTCTCTTCGTCTTTGTCTGCCCCACCTGACTATATCTGCTATGCCGCATCGAGCTCGTATGTCAGTGTTTCTTATTTTACCCAGTCTGGTCTTTCCGAGGATGGTTCTTAGGATTTTCATTTCGGTCGCGCGCAGCATTCTTTTGGTTTCATTTGTGTCTTTGCGTGCTTCTATTCCGTAAGTCTTGATAGGTCTGATGCAAGTCTTATAGATCTTCACCTTGCTATCTGTTCCCATGTGCTGGTTTGACCATATCACATTTCTAAGACACCCTGACAGAGCCGCTGCTTTAGTTATGAGACTCCTCACCTCCTTCGCCAGATCGTGGTAGCTGTAGATGTCCATGTCTAGATATTCAGAGACATTGACTTGCTCGATTGACTCATCCTCCACAACCGCTTTACACCTGACAGGTTCTCTGGAGAATGTCATAGCTTTGGTTTTTGATGTTGAAATTACCATGTTGAGTTGTTGGCTGACTTGTTAGAATTTAAAGAGCTGTCTCTGAAGATCGTTCTCCGTTTCTGCTATAATAGCTGTGTCGTCAGCAAGGCAGACCACAGATATTTTAGAGTGGCCCATTCTGTACCCCAAATCTAAGGATGTGACTTGTAATATTTCAACCATCAATAGATTGAAGAGGAAAGGGCTCAGGCTGTCACCCTGTCTAATTCCGCCTGGTGTTTTTATGTTAGGTGTAGTATGTTCTCCTGACTTGATCTTTGTCACATTTCCAGTGTTTAAGTTTTTGATTAATTTGGTGATTTGGGACGGGGACTGTCTTTTTGTTAGAATTTGTAGGACGCCTGTCAAGCGCACTTTGTCGAATGCCTTTGTTAAGTCTATGAAGCAAACGTGAGTAGGCTTGTTGAACTCTATTGATTTCTCCTTTAGTTGTTTCATTATGAAGAGAGCGTCCGTTGTTGACCTGTTTGTTCGAAATCCAAACTGTTCCTTTTTTTTCTCGATACGTGATTCCAATTTGTCTTTTAGGGAGCTAGTTAGCAGTTTCATGGACGTACTTAGCAGGGTTATGCCCCTGTAGTTTTCAGGGGATGTCTTTTGCCCCTTTTTGAAGATAGGGATAGTAATGCTGCTGCGCCAATCTTCGGGAATCTGTGATGTGTTTAAAATTTTATTGAAAGGAGTTAGCAGCTTCTCGATGAGTTTCTTTCCCCCATATTTTAGCAATTCGTTCAGCAGTCTGTTTCCACGGCTTTCCTGTTTTTTAGCTTCCGTATTCTTTTTCTCAACTCTTCCTCTGTTATCAAAACATCATCGGGTGTTTCGTCTTCGTTCACCCATGTATCAGTTGTTTCTTCATCTTGGTACAGCTCTGAAAAATATTTTTCACATATGTCAGGTGATATGATTTTAGTTTGAACGTATTCATCTACTGGCTTTTTCCTGTTTTTCAGCATCTTCCAAACCTTTCTCTGGGCTCCAAAAAGGTCGTGTTCCATTTCACTGGTAAATTGTCTTCAGTGTTCCCTTCTGATGGCTCTGATGGCTGCATTAGCTTTGTTTCTGTTTTCAACGTATCTCGTACGATTGGTTTCTGTTGGTGAGCTTGAGTACAATAGATAGCTACTACGTTTCACATCTGCGAGTTCCTTCACTTCCTTGCAGAACCATGGTAAAAATCACTCCCGCTCCCAGAACTGAAGCAATAGCTGAAGTAATCAGCTATCATATTTCTTATTGAATTAAAGAATGTCGAAACTTTACCACCAACAGAACTACATAAAAAAATTTTAGAATCGGCTTCAGAAATTTCGGCGTTTATTGGCATAACCATTTTCTTGAAGTTGTTCGTCTTCCTGAAGATATTTCTGGTTCCATAAATTTGAAATGAATTTCAAAAATGGTTAATCTCCTCTATCAATTTACTGTCGTAAAGTGTCACTGAATTCATTTCTGATTCATTATGGAATAATATCTATGTTCCAAATATTATAATTTCGAAAATAATTGATGTTTAGAAAGCTCAATAAAAGGAGTATTTCAATTCTTCCTGGAAGTTTGTCCTAATCATCTAATAGCGAAAGAGGTATACTCATGGAGAAAATGAAGCCTAGTACGTAGAACTTCGACATCGATGGTTCGTCCCCAAGAGCATTTGTCAGATCTGTCTCGATTGTGTCGTTGTTGCAAACCTCTAACTGTTAATGCATAAATTGATGCGTTAAAGGACTCATCCTATTGCGGATACATGCCTTCACGTAGCTCTTGAAGTATCTGCATGATAGAAACCCAGTAATTATGAATAAAACGAGAGTTTTATAGGTGTAATAAGCAACTCGTATTTCGTTTTCACCTCTAGTCTAAAAAATATTTCTCTCCCCTACTAAAACACCTTGAATTTTTTCATGTAGCTGCAGCTGCTTATGGTGGCATTACAGCTATGACAGATAGAGACATCGAATCGGCCTTTTTATGAAAAATATACCCAAGTTGATTCATCAACAGTTTTTTCTGTGTATTCTTAAGTTAACCATAGTCTCTTTCTTGTTGATTCAATGTCAAAAAATGTCCGCAGAATTTTCTAAGACACCTGCAATGTCCAAAAATTTGGCAGTTTTCAGTAGGAGTTCTTACAAACTTCGAATTTCCACACTAAAAGTTTCCGTGGACAAGAACCCATCAAAACTTTCTACCTTCATTCGTCATGTCAGATCTTTGTTCAAAATTCGATGAATTACTTCCCTTCATTTCATGCAAAGCACGAAATCTTTAACAGAAATCAGGTCGGTTTTCAGAGGAATAAAAGTCCGAAGATGCTATTTTTTGAATGCTTAAAATTGTTATTAATGCCAACAATCACAATAAAAAGCGTCTTTCTATTTTCATAGATTTAGCAAAAGCTTTCGACACTGTTAATTTTGTGAAAATTGGAACGATTAGAGGCTATTGGTATTCGTGGAACAGATTCCGTACATATCTGGAAAACCTATTACAGGTTATTAAAATTGGAGAGGAGAGAAGCGATCCCGCTAGTGTTACTATGGGAGTACCTCAGGGTACGGTATTGGGGCCGGTTTATTCCAGATTTATATAAATCAACTTGGAAGTCTGAACTTGGACGGAAAGATAATATCCTACGGAGATGACACCGTGGCTGTTTTTGAAGGAAAATCATGGAAAGAAACAATAATGAGAGCTGAATTGGGTATAGAGGAAATATACAGCTTCTTGAGTAACAGTTTCTTTTTAAGCCTAAATATGCTGAAATCGAAGTCTGTAACTTTCTCAGCTACGATGGCTGATCAACCTGGTTTCGATATCCTGAAGGTCATGATGCTGGCTGCATAAACTTCGCTAGTTGTTCGTGTGGGTATATTCAAAAAACTAGTGTTGTACGATATCTTGGGGTGGAACTAGACCAAAACTTGAAGTGGGATAAGCATTCTTGCAAAACGAGTCAGAGTGATAGTTTGCAAATTTTATCGATTAAGGGGCATTTTGACTAAAAAATATTTACTCAGGGTTCACAATGCTCTTGTCGAGTGAACTTTGAGATATTGTATTATTGTCTGCGGTGGATGCTATAAAAACGCTTTAGATCCTCTAGTAAAAGCACAATATAGTATGCAAAATAAAACCACAAAATGTTATTTATACGAAGAGGCAAATGTATTAGCTGTTAGGAAATTGTACATATATCAATCTATACTATGGATGAGGAAACGATACAACAACAAATGCTCTGGCTATGAAACAAGGCAAGCAGACTACTTCGAAATTCCTTCATACACGAACAATTTCACATAAAAAGTATATTTTACTATGCTCCAAAACTGTATAATTCATTACTTAAGGAATTTATTCAAGTTACATCTCAGAAACAGTTCAAAATTAACGTGAAAAAATACCTACATCAGCACATGTGACGAGTTTTTGAAATTTTTTCAACGAACTGGTGTATTGCTGAGCATCCGTGCTTATTTGTGTGGTTCTTTGGTCTGTTCCGTTCTGCATCAGAGTTTTGCTTCAGCTCTATGCTGATGATATTTGTGTGGACCCGGATTGGGTATTTTATTGAATGTTTCTTTCAGTCGTCAGTTGATGCTAACACCATATTACATAAGTTTCTTGAATCTGGGAGGTTTGTTCACACAAAAACTTCACGTTTAGGTGAGGTGACAAACAATGTAATAGTAAATAATTGTAAAATTTTTAGGAAAATGATATTCCCAGTTCTAGTTTAGGTTGAAATATAAATTTTGTTTACATACTCTTGTTACTTGTGACAAGGCTGTTTGGTGTTAGGTTTCCTTATGTAATTTGATTAACTGTTATATATTTTTGAATAAATTTTGACTTTTGAATAATTTGAATTAATGAAAAATGAAGGTCATTTTCAGAAAAACAAATGGATTTCAATGCAATGAAAAAATCGAAAATGAACTTCTAATTGAATCGAAACGTAAAATTCATACAATATAAATACCCTTGCCACACAATTATTTCATTTTCATTAATTAACATTTATTTCATGAAATGCATATATATTGTGGTTGCTTTTTGGTGGAATTGCTGGTGTCAGGATCAAATTATGCATTGTACCATTGTTCATTCACAAAAGTTCAATCTCGCATCTCTCTGGAATCATATAAATTGTATACATTTTTTCAACGGTTAAGTATTACAACAAAAGCAATTTTTGATGTAACAGTTCATTGTACTAAAAATTTCCGTATGGTTTTTGGCGACATCTAGTCTCCATATTAGAACCTAGAAATTAGTCTCACGAAAACTATTATTTATGAGAAAAACTGAAAATTCAATTTTATTTGGCATGATATTCAGAGAAAGATTGATTTCACAATGTCTACCTCTTTTAACTCGTCCGCAACAACCCCTTCTATAAAAAAATATTGATTTTTCTCAACAGAGGATTCAGGATCTTGCGACTATCAGAAATCTGATGGTTCACACAAGATGTTCAAGTTTCCACATTTTTGACAAACTCTCCGACTTCTGCAGTTATACTCTAATGATATAATTGGTAGTAATACACAGATTTCGAATCAATTCTACGATATGGGATTATATTTTAGGGAATGGGGTATAATTTGTAGGATATTTTTGTAGTTCATAAAAGCATAATGAGAATAATTTATAAATAACCTTCTAGAAAAATCTATGGTTTATTCAAAGGAAAATATGTTTTGATGGTGTTCGGTTCTTTGAATATTTCTATCAGATGAAGCAGATTACAATGTGGCTTCTTTCTTAGAGACACGGTTGACAAAATACGAAGCAGAAAATTCCATTATTGATGAATGGTATACAGCATCTCACTTCTCCAGATTTAACCACATACATGGAGGGATGGTTATTCTGGCAAAGGACGACAATGTTGTAGGTATATATGATATTTGTGTGTGGAACTCTCATGTGAGGTTGATGAGGTATTGTAGTGTTGACATTTTACAGATCCCCCAAAAAACCTTTAAACTGTTTTTTGATATTGTTGAACAGATTTTGAATAATTGTGGTATCAATGACAAAATCTTCAATGTTATTCAATTCTAGAAAAAGGTACACTGTACGATTCTGTGATTTGCTGGGTACATTTGTGTTTGCTCAGCATATAAATGAACCAAGTAGAGGAAAGAATTGCATTGATAATATATTTATCATCTTCAATTTGATAGGGAACGCCAGTGTCGTTAATATAGATGTCACGCGGTTCAAGACTTATGTTGAAGGTAAAAAGGCTGAAATCAATACTAACTTTAAGTGCAGAACCCATACAGAATATGGCTTCGAAAATTTTTCTTGGTACTTTATTCAAACAAAGTGAGTGATCCAGATACTTGTTTCGAAATATTTCAACAGAATATTGTTGATGTCTATAAAATGTTTTTCACAGAGAAAACATTTGAAACTTCTAGCAAAAATTCTGGTACAAAGTGGTTCACTGGGGATCAGAGAATGATGATATCAAACTTAAAAAAGATTAATTTCATGTATAATCGTTACAAAACGGAGAAACCTAAAACCCCACGAAATAGAATGAGAAACACTTCTAATACTGAAATTAAAACTGCAAAAATAAGGGCTAACGATAATATCATTTCGAAGTCTACAAATATGCAAAGAACATCATGGTCTTTAATTGATAAAACAAGAAATACTTCGAACAAAGATAAGAAACAAAATATTATTCCAGAAGCTTTTTTAAATTACATTAAATCTATTCCTAATGAAATATTAAATAATTGTTCATCAAGCTCTAAATTTCTTAATGAAGTATTCAAAAAGGAGATCCATATTGGGCTATCATCTTCATTTTCTGAAGTATCAAATATTTGGGTCAGAAATATAGTTATGTCTTGGAATAGTAAGGTTCAGGATATATATGATCTATCCTCCTATTTCATTTGGAAAAATATTGATGCAGCATTTTACCTCTCACTAAATTAATTAATATTTACTCATCTCGAAATAAATGTTCAGAGTGCCTCAAAATTTCTTCCGTTTCATAGGAAAGGAGGTATAAATTATGTAATGAACTACAGACCTATTTGCATTTTTCCCTTCTTCTCGAAGATTGTTAAAAAAATTATTAGTGAACAACTACTCCAATACAGGAGAGATAATATTCTTTTGAGTCATTGTCAATATGGATATAGAAAGGGTAGAAATACAGTAGATGAAGTTCTTAAATTTGTTGAGGTTTTGAGAGAGGTTTCCATTTTCTATCAGTGTATTTGGATTTCACGAAAGCTTTTGACTGCATCTCTCACTTGATTAGAGTTTTGAGATTTGACTAGAGAAGTTTGGTCTCACTAATAGCAGTTCGGAGTTACTTAAGTCGTATTTGACAAATAGATTTTTCTCAGTTCAGTTGAGTGGGGTGTATTCGGGGAGTGAGTAGGTGATGATCGGGGTTCCACAGAGCTCAGTACTGGGCCAATTGCTATTCCTGATATTTATCGACGATCTTACCGATGACTTGACCGGAGCTTCTATACAGCTGTTTGCTGATGATACAACTTTGTCTGTATCATGTGCTGACAAGGCGGACGTTTCGGAGTTGAGTGATAAGATGGCATTTAATGTTGCTGAATAGTTTTCTGCGAATCAATTATCGTTGATACAGTCAAAACTGTTGGCCTTTTATTTTCTTTGAGACGTAGTATTGTGAACAATGGTCCTAGTAATTATAAGTTTCTTGGTATTTATTTTGATGATGGCTTAACATTGAAAAAGCATGTGAGTCAGTTATATGACAAGATTGATTGAGGTATATTTGTCATTAGAAATCTATCGGGATCGGTGTCGCTCCATATTTTGATAACAGTTTATTTCACGTTAATTGAGTCACATATAAGATAAGGATAATTATATGGGGCTGCACTTCTGGAGCAATGTCTATTATTGGCTTTCATAGAAGATATATTAGAATATTGGAATATATTGTAATATATTACCAATATACCTATATATTGGTATATATTCTAATATATGTTGGAATATATATTAGAATTGAATAGAATGTTGGATATCCTAACTTTGCCCCCTCTCCACATTTACGAATTTCTGATTTATTGTAAAAAATTTTGAAAAACTGACAATGTAAGAGTAAATGCTGCTTTTCACATGTACGAGTATTACACAAGAAATGAGCAAGACCTACGTACAAACTGGTGCAGACTGGGCAGGTCGCGGAATGGCCAGAATTTCTATTGTTTTAAATTTGATAACAAGTTACCTTCTTGTGTCGGGAATTTTAGTCAAACTAAATTTAAGAAACATGGTCAAGGGTTTTTATGGCGAGAGGCCTATTTTCATAGTGAATATTTAACAGATTCTGCAATGGAGATTTAATCACCTTTTCTATTTTTTGTTTGTTTGTGTATTCAATTTAATACGTGATATAATGTGATACACTGTTTCAATATTTCTATGTGAATGACTTGTGCTAAAATGTAACAGTTTGAACTGCATCAATAAATGTATCTAGCTTTCTATACATAGTAGAATGTTCAACTTATCAATTAACAACAGAATAAGTTCACAGGAAGGAGACCGGAAAAAAAATCCTCCATACATGTGCATGGAACTCTCCAATAAACTACCAAATGAAATTACGGAGATAAAAACTAGCAAACAATTTGTGAAGAGGGTGAAAACACTCTTCATCAAATGGGAGACCTACCTACGACATGAAAGATTTCTTTGATGTGTAAAAGATGATAGTTTTTTTAACTGATTGTTTGACGCCGTTTGTTCAATTCTGGAATGTAGAATATTACTCTGATGTTGTATGTAAAGATTATAGGAATAAAGCTTATTATTATTATTATCCCCAATTTGGGGTCTCACGGCTTCACACTCCCTCACAGGGAAACTTTCACTTACTCCAGATATTATATATCATTATATATCAGAAGGATTAAGCTCGGTGCCGGCCCTCTTCAAGTAAAAAGATCTGTGGCGGCGGTCCCCATGACGCCGATATTTACATACGCGACAATTCGTTATAGGACCTATGGGCGTTTTGAAAATCATCAATTCTTGATTGACAAATTAAATATGGAGTGATGATTCACAATTATGATGAAACAATTGTATCCTATTATCATTCAACAAGATCGATGAATTTTTCGAAACGCTCTTAATATTCATTCCCGAAAATGAAGAATTTGTATTCTGTAAAAAAATGTATCCTATTATCATTCAACAGGATCGATGAATTTTTCGAAACTCTCTTAATATTCACTTTCGAAAGTGATGGGTTTGTTCTCGTTGACAACATTTATGTAGACACCTCCCTGAGAGTTTTATTTGAAATATTCAAATATTTCGATAAAGTCTCAGTATTTTCTAATATATATATATATATATATATATATATATATATATATATATATATATATATATATATATATATATATATATATATATATATATATATATATATATATATATATATATATATATATATATATATATATATATATATATATATATATATATATAAAACAATAAACACTAGAACATTCATTCGAAAAATTCAAATTAATCAAGAGAATGTTATAGTAGAGCTAGATATGTGAACGTGTACGATGCGATGTCTCCATTATCCTTCGAGGGATTAATGTTAGAGAAATATTGAAATCGATGCCACACCTGATGAAAGTGCGAGACATATATGTTTCGTTCTGCAAGGAACTCGTCAGTCGCACCACCTCCATCGAAGTGAGGCAACGATTTCAACCCCCAAGCATCTTCTTGTGACTCCAAGTGGAAAATCGTAGAGTTATGAATACTCCACAATTCCATCTATGGGAATCAGTAGAAAACACCTCTCAGATTATAGACACACCAAGCATCGAAATTTCACATATCTTCTATACACGTAGGTATCTACTAAATTGCAATTTCTATTTGACAGATATCATCGAACGATGTTTTTAACTGTCAATAGGTTGCGTTAGTAGTACGCTCGCTTTTATTCCCGTATTTCGATTTGTTTATCTTTTATTATATATTTTATTTTATATTATATGTATTTGTTGAAATTTCGATGCTTGGTGTGTCTATAATCTGAGAGATGTTTTCTACTGATTCCCATAGATGGAATTGTGGAGTATTCATAACTCTACGATATTCCACTTTGAGTCACAAGAAGATGCTTGGGGGTTGAAATCGTTGCCTCACTTCGATGGACGTGGTGCGACTGACGAGTTCCTTGCAGAACGAAACATATATGTCTCGCACTTCCATCAGGTGTGGCATCGATTTCAATATTTTTCTAACATTTATCCCTTGAAGGATAATGGAGACATCACATCGTACACGTTCACATATCTAGCTCTACTATAACATTCTCTTGATTCATTTGAATTTTTCGAATGAATGTTCTAGTGTTCATTTTCTTAAATATTTCATTCAGTGCCATAAGCACAATAAATTTCATATATATATATATATATATATATATATATATATATATATATATATATATATATATATATATATATATATATATATGTATGTAACAAAAAGATAGTATTACAACAAAAGTAGCATTACTCTCGATTTAAGTTTATTCAATATTTCTACAGTTTCCTGTCGTTTTACAAGTTCCTGAATACAATCATAAATCATCACGCTATTGTGATTGACATTTGATATAATCTAATATTTCGAAAACGTTGAAGTATACGTGTTCAGTTGTATTATCACTATAAGGTAAGTTGTCGTAGTACTTAAAAGTGATAGGAGAACCTTTCTATCAATACTAAAAAAACCTGCAGCCGAAAATTGAGGCTGTTGTATCAAAACTTTAGATAACTGATGGAGTTCTCTGAAGTCACTCGTGTTACGATGAAACTTGTTTTTCAAATAATTGCAGTTCCAATATAAATCATTCGCTTCTTCCATTGTTGCATGACAGCCTAAAGATATCGCCACAGTTCCGAACTGAAAAATAATATCAAATAGAACTTATTATAATAATTTAAAACAATAAATTTATAATCATTTATATAAAATACCAATAGGTCTGTTCAAAATACCATATGCAGTATAACTACTCATGCCCTTTAAGTCGTGAGGCATTCATGGAGACAAAAATCCTGAATTTTGACGTTATCTGACTCAAGTTTTCACGGTGAAACTTGGACAAGCTCAGAGCTGATCCATATCCATTGTAAGCAATTTCACGATCAACTAAAGAATTAGAGGAAAGATTAATTAAACGAAAATTGCTGTTTGAGATGTTAAACAGATCTCCGAAGCATTCAAGTGGTTCAAATCGCCTCGTTTGCGGACCAGTAAAGTAACAAACAAATTTAAACAGAATATATGACCAGATGCTAAGGCTCTTCGATATATTCGTAAGGTAACTCGTGCGCGTAACTCCAACTATTTCCAACATAAAATTACTTTAATTTCGATCTGAAATTACGTCTATTGTTCGTATAGACTCAAATCTGAGGTGCAAGCTATAACGGAATTCTCATTAAAACTACGTTGATATTCATACATACGCAAGATCGACTTTATTAGCCCAAAATTCAAAAAATACGTAAACCACATGAATAACTATATAGAAGAATATACTGACCAATTAATATTAATCACAACTGAATTTTGATTACTCCAACATGAATTGATTTACATATTTTTTAAAAACCTGGCCCACTGAAAAATTTGGCTCGTTTTAAATTGAAGAATCAATATCAAAATACCGAACAATTAGGTAACAAAATGTCAACAGAAACCGAAGCAGAACCGCAATCATATGGATCTAGCAGTGTACATCGATATGTTTGTGGTATTAACTCAATAGTTAGCAGTAAAGAGGTGGGTACTTCTTCCGTACCATAGAAGCCGGACTAGAAACGAAATGCTGTTGATCTAATGTCCCGTTTCAAACGTGGCAATACTTTTACACAATCGTAATAGTGCTCAAAAAATTGTTCAATGGTTGAAAACCATTTGTAACCTATTCCCAGAATGATTGAATTGATTTCCAATATATTTGAGTCCGAGTACATGATAAAATGATAACTTTATATTTCGGAAATGTGGAACTTGTTCTATCCACATGCTAACGGTGCTTTTCGCCGGAGAGCTATAAATGGCTCGTGAGCTAATAGACCTAAAATATACTTACTCATAAGTTGAACGCCAGTTAATTTTAAGTTTTTGAATTTAGTTTAGTTAACGTTGTAAAATCAAGAAAACAATAATAATATTTTCTTCTTTTGATAGGAGATTCCTTCCAGATAATAAGCAAAGAAAATTATCGTTATCAATTATATTGAATATAGTGGTTAGTCAATATAGGTTAGTAAACAGTATAACTGGCCATAATTGGTACGTTTATCTCCAACGGTTTATCTGTCTTTCACTCGGATACTATGAATACAAATCCATTGCTTTACAGGCAAGGCATCATAAGAAACATCTTCACAAGTAACCAGATCATACAAAAAATGGTCTAAAACTAATGGTCTAATCAACTAAATATTATCGCTATCCGAAACAGCAAACCCGACAATCTGGATCTTGTTGATATATCAGATAATCATGAACGATTTGAATCCGTCGGTATAAAAAAACCCTACAATTACAATGATCAATTTAGGTAACTGGAATTATGAAGAAGTGGAAACAGTGAAAATAAGGACATATAGAAACTCACCTCAATGTGGGTTCTAATTACATTTTTAATAGAAATAATCAATCAGAACTTCTTCAGTCGATATTTTGATTGAATACAAATCCCAAAATATTACTTAGAATCTTCACTGTTCGATACTCGAGCATGAATGGCGCCAGTACTCAACAAGAGAGAATTTGTGTTAACACGAAATGAAAAAACTTTCATAAAGGGTGTTTTTTTCAGAGGTATAGAAATTTAAATTGCAATAAAACAACGATGAATCATTCGATTCACAAGCATTTTTTTTATTCGAAAGATAATCTTCTGGCATTACATTTTGAATATGATTTCTGGAATATGACCGCCACGGCTGGCTCGGATGTAGTCCAATCTGGACGTCCAATTTTCGATGACTTTTTCCAACATTTGTAGCCGTATATCGGCAATAACACGGCGAATATTGTCTTCCAAATGGTCAAGCGTTTGTGGCTTATCCGCATAGACCAATGACTTTACATAGCCCCACAGAGAGTAGTCTAGCGGTGTTGAATCACATGATCTTGGAGGCCAATTCACAGGTCCAAAACGTGAAATTAGGCGGTCACCAAACGTGTCTTTCAATAAATCAATTGTGGCACGAGCTGTGTGACATGATGCGCCGTCTTTTTGAAACCACAGATCCTGGACATCATGATTGTTCAATTCAGGAATGAAAAAGTCAGTAATTATGGCTCTATACCGATCACAATTGACTGTAACGTTCTGGCCATCACCGTTTCTGAAGAACTACAGACCAATGATTCCACCAGCCCATAAAGCGCACCAAACAGTCAGGTTTTCTGGATGTAACGGTGTTTTGACATACACTTGAAGATTATCTTCACTCCAAATGCGGCAGTTCTGTTTGTTGACGTAGCCATTCAACCAGAAGAGCGCTTCATTTTGTCGACGATAAAATGGACGTTGTTCGCGATACGTATTCCGCACAGAACCATTATTTTCGAAATAAAATTGCACTATTTGCAAGCGTTTTTCAGGCGTGAGTCTATTCATGATGAATTGCCAAACCAAACTGAGAATAAATCACTCCTCAGCTGTTGAATCGGTCGCTATGTTCAACAGTAATGCCAACTTAAAGTTCTATACCTCTAAAAAAAACACCTTCACATATCCTGTTCGCCATCTACCGTTTAGAATTAAAAATTAGGGAAATTATATCAATTTCCTAAAATATTTCTAATTATGTTTTATTCAATGCTGCTATACATTTTTTTTCAGTTGGAGCATATTTCAAATTCTATGTATTATTTACATATAAGATTTCATCAAAACAGAGGACCTATAAAGGGCATATATACCAGTACTTAGGTTGCTCTTCGGATATTATCTTTCATTGGCCAAACAACAACTAAAACTCCAATGATTTTATCAAGCTAAATGACTATTTTAACATTATCAAGACTTGATATTGAGCTGACCACTCGAAACATGTAGACTCAACATTGTAATATTATTAAATTTTTCCATATATTTGTGAAACATTAGGCCAAGAGTTCCATTAAATTTATTATTTGAATAGTATTATCATTATTATTATTATTATTTATCACAATACCATATATAACGGGAGTTTTTTAGAGGTATAGAACTTTAAATTGCAATAAAACAACAATGGATCATTCGATTGACAAGAATGTTTTTTATTCGAAAGATAATCTTGTGGCATTACATTTTAATTATGATTTCTGGCATATGACCGCCACGGCTGGCTCGAATGTAGTCCAATCTGGACGTCCAATTTTCGATGACTTTTTTCAACATTTGTGGCCGTATATCGACAATAACACGGCGAATATTGTCTTCCAAATGGTCAAGCGTTTGTGGCTTAGTCTAGCCGTGTTAAATCACAAGATCTTGGAGGCCAATTCACAGGTACAAAACGTGGAATTAGGGCGTCACCAAACGTGTCTTTCAATAAATCGATTGTGGCACGAGCTGTGTGACATGTTGCGCCGTCTTGTTGAAACCACAGCTCCTGGACATCATGGTTGTTCAATTCAGGAATGAAAAAGTTAGTAATCATGTTTCTACACCGATCACCATTGACTGTAACGTTCTGGCCATCATCGTTTTCGAAGGAGTACGGACCAATGATTCCACCAGCCCATAAAGCGCACCAAACAGTCAGTTTTTCTGAATGTAACGGTGTTTTGACATACACTTGCGCATTATCTTCACTCCAAATGCCGCACTCTTGTTTGTTGACGTAGCCATTCAACGAGAAGTGCACTTCATCGCTAAAAAAAATTCGTTTATGAAAATCGGGAACAATGGCCATCTCGTTTTGGGCCCTTTCGACGAATCTACGCCTTGCTTGATGATCGTTTGGCTTCAATTCTTGCACAAGTTGGATTTTGTAATCACGCAAACCAAGATCCTTTCGCAAAATGTTCCATAAAGTGGATGGACACAGATCCAATTCGTGTGCTCGATAGCGGATGAACTCATTCGGGTCTTCCTCAATGCTACACTCTACAGTAGCAATAGCTTCTTTTGTACCGTACGGCGTCTCTGGGGATGCGAGTTATCAATAAGGGTGAACGTGGTGCGAAAACGTTCCATTGTTAATCGAATTAACTGCTCTGATGGACGATTTTGTCGACGATAAAATGGACGTAGTGCGCGATACGTATTTCGCACAGAACCATTATTTTCGAAATAAAATTGCACTATTTGCGAGTGTTGTTCAGGCATGAGTGTATTCATGATGAATTGCCAAACCAAACTGAGAATAATTCATTTCTCAGCTGTTAAATCGGTCGCCATCTTCAACAGTAATGCCAACTTAAAGTTCTATACCACTCAAAAAACACTCTTTAGAACTTGACAATATAACTATTGAAAACCAGTTCAACTTTTGAATATGGGGTTTATAGTCCAAAACAATTGTCAAGTATTCTTTATATATTTTGTGAGACCAAGCCAAGTGTTTTTATTCAATATATAAACCATGTTTCACCAAGAAATCAGCGAACATTCAATCAACTTTATTAATAACTATTGAGATTGTAGAATCTTCTAATCACTATTGACGACTTATTTTTGATTAATCACTATGGAGGTTCTGACCACCCATAAGCTTTTTGAAACCAGACTGAACGTTTTGGCTGATTTAGAAATTCATCTGGTTCTATGACCGAGATAATACAAAATTACACCCAACCCTAGTAAAACTCAATCCATACTCTTCCATCATTTCAATTACCCCAAATCTTCCAAATTTTCTAGAAATGATGTTCGCTTGTCACTTTGGAGTGAAAACCTCAGACTACAGGTTGAAATCGTTTACTTAGGTGTTACATTTTTAAAGTACAACTCCTGGAATGTCGATCTTGCCAAAACTCTCAAGAAAGTCCGTAATCGAGCAAACGTACTGAATCTACTCCGAAGTAGAATTCCAGGATGCGATCCCCGGACTTTCCTCAAAATATACAAGGCATATGTTGGCCCTGTGATCGAGTACAGATGTCTGTTCTACTCCACCCTTCAAAAACGGTTAGTGGGGCCTATCAAGAGATGCGAACGGGCAATCTGCCGCAGCATCTTCAAACTGCGGAATATCCCGATATTCTTGTTCATGAAATAACCAAAATCCCCAATTTTCACTCACATCGAAATACTGCAAGCCCTGATATGCCCAGCACACTCTCAACGGCCTCAATCTAGAGGCCCAAGCGACGCTGATGGCCCAATGGTACAGATCCGGACGTGTTGTACGCGATAAACTCAGAAACAAACTCCACTTTTCGCCACAACGGGTCCTGCATACGCTTCATTAGTTTTCAGCCGATATCCTCTGTCACCTAGAGGACTTACTCCGCACCCGTTAGCGTGCGATAAGTATAGCAGTGCGAGAGAGACATGAGTGCTCGAAATCCAAAGTGCACTAGCGGAGCAGCGTGTTATTATTCCAGCGTGTTATTCCACTAATTTTATCAATAATATAAATCTAATTGTCAACAAACATATGTGGTCGATTAAGTGAGTGGAGTTTTCTGTAGTTTCCTTTACCATCAAATGTCAGATGAATTGAAAATCTGACATTCGACCGAATGGCACGTAACGATGAGTCGGCCACAGCCGCAGCTTTCAAATATGATAAAAACATAAAATAATACAAGAATGTTTTTTTTGTAACAATATAATTAAGTATCACAGAGTTGAAGAAGGTCGCGAGACCTTAGAACCTACCACCTTGTAATTGTGAAATAACATGGAATTGTAATTGTAATTGAAATGAACAAGAAATCAATAAAATGCTTTTTCATTCATACAATACTTTTATATATTATGAACATTTCAGGTAAGTTTGAGAGTAAGATTTTGAGTGGTAATTTGAACAGATAACATTTTATATCGCTCATTGTATGTTCCGCTAGGACTATTTGTGTGTTTGAAGATTATTTCTTATTCATCTGAGGCGCATTTTCATCCATTTTATGGTTGTTGAGCACCACTTAATTCTAAGTTTTTCAATTTAGTTCAGTTAACGTCGTAGAATCAAGAAAACAAAATCAATATTTTCCTCTTTTGATAGGAGATTCCTTCCAGATAATAAAGCAAAAAAAATTATCTTTATCAATTACATTAAATCTACTGGTTAGTCAATTAAGGTTAGTGAACAGTATAACTGGCCTTAATTGGTACGTTCATCTCCAACAGTTTATTTCTCTTTCGCTCGGATACTATGAATACAAATCCATTGTTTTACAGGAAAGGCATCATAAGAAACATATTCACAAGTGATCAGATCATACAAAAAATGGTCTAAAACTAATGGTCTAATAAACCAAATATTATCGCTATCCGAAACAGCAAACCGGACAATCAGGATCTTGTAGTAGTAGAGTAGAGTAGTGTTTTCAGTGGTTTCCTCCACCATCGAATATTTCAGATGAATTGAAAATCTAAGCACGTAACGATGAGTCGGCCACATCCGCACCTTTCAAATATCATGTAAACATGAAATAAAACAAAATTTTTTTTTGTAACAATATAATTAAGTATCACAGAGTTGAAGAAGGTCGCGAGACCTTAGAACCTCCCGCCTTGTAATTGAAAAATAACACAGAATTGTAATGTGAACAAGTAAATCAATAAAATGTCTTCTCATTTATACAATACTTGTTCCAATTCTTCATCTGTAGGAATTCACCTGTGAGCCGTATATTATGAAAATTTCAGGTAAGTTTGAGAGGAAGAATATGAGTGGTATTTTGACCAGAGAACATTTTATATCGCTTATTGTATGTTCCTATAGGACTATTTGTGTGTTTGAAGACTAATTCTTGATCACCTGAGGCGCGGTTTCATTCATTATATGGTTGTTGAGAGCCACTTGATATTAAGTTCATGAATTTAGTTTAGTTAACGTTGTAGAATCAAAAAAAGAACATTAATATTTTCCTCTTTTGAAAGGAGATTCCTTCCAGATAATAAATCAAAGAAAATTATATTAATCAATTATACTAAATCTAGTGGTTAGTCAATAGGGGTTAGTTATAACTGGCCTTAATTTTGTAACGGTGGAAGAACACGCGAGCGCGAAATATGAGATAAACCAGTGAACATCGCGCAGATCCCTACCGGACCACCGTACGAAGAGAAGGAGTAACGAGAGTAGGGACCGATGAGTATAAAATCAGGTGCACGGCCCTTAGAACGCCAGTTGACCGAAGGTGTTGACGTTGGAGGACTCTTCCTTGAAGACTGGCTGTTGACCAGTTTCCTCTAACCTTCCTTCCCCGTTCTCCTGGAGGGCTTCTCCGTGGACCGAGTGTTGATCGGTTCACTTCCTTTCCTAATTCTCTCGGAGGTGTTGACTCCGAAGAGCGTCTCCGTGGGCCGTGTTTTTATCGGTTCACTTCCTTGTCCCTGACCCGTCTCTCGGAGGTGTTGACTCCGGGCGACGACAGTTTCTTTGCAGGTCGTGGTTCCACCACGTAGGCAGTTCGACGAAGAAGCGAGGGACGCGTTCGAACAGTTGGAAGGTGAGAGCATATGTGAATCGTACCGTCTAGGCACCGTTGCCAGTTATTCGCGGAAGACGATTTTAGTAGGATATATTTTTTAGTTGAATTATTACTTTGTATATATATTTGAATTGTCAATAATAAAGAATATTTTTTATTTTTGGATTATCTTTTTACTGCCTAATCTGAATCGATGAGAAAAGTCCATTACAATTGGTACGTTTATCATCAACACTTTTTTTTTTTTCGCTCGGATACTATGAAAACAAATCCATTGTTTTACACGCAAGGCATCATAAGAAATATCTTCACAAGTAATCAGATCATACAAAAATGGTCTAAAACTAATGGTCTAATAAACTAAATATTATCGCTATCCGAAACAGCAAACCGGTATCACAAGAGTTGAAGAAGGTCGCGAGACCTTAGAACCTCCCACCTTGTAATTGTTAATAACATGGAATTGTAATGTGAACAAACAAATCAATAAAATGTCTTTTCACTCATACAATACTTTTTCTAATTCTTCATCTGTGGAATTTGCCTGTGAGCCGTATATTATGAAAATTTCAGGAAAGTTTGAGAGTAAGATTTTGTGTAGTATTTTGACCAGATAACATTTTATATCACTCATTGTATGTTCCTTTAGGACTATTCGATTGTTTGAAGACTATTTCTTATTCATCTGAGGCGCATTTTCATTCATTATATGGTTGTTAAATTTTTTCATCGTATGGTCGACGTATGAGCGAATTCACTTTGAAAATCTATCGTCCGTTGATTGGTGACTATTGGTACTGGTTTATATTTTTTGTTCTCAACTTAACTTCAGCTATGGTCGTGAAACTATTCAAAGTTGTACAAAAATGCTTCCACAGATTTCTCACAGCATAATTAATTATTATGATTTTGTCTTTATCTCCCACTCTATTGATAAAGGAAATGGGCTTATTATTTCAGTTCCTGGAATTTGATTGAGTATATCTCATGAACTATATTTTATTTCTGGGTTGGGAATAATTAAGTTTTCTTCGTCTATATTAGATTAATTATTTTTGAAAGATAGGCTTTTTTCACCATACATCCCCGTTTCCTCTGCTTGCTCTGCAATCCAGGCTCTGCGTACTTACGCTATCGTCACAAATGCAGTCTCTTCTGCACAATCTATATAGTATCTTAGGTCTAAGGGGACCAAACACAAGGTCATCATTAGTTCTAGCTCATCTAGAAGGACACAGAGGTTGACGAGTCCTCTCTCATTTCGCTCGACCAAAGTGCGAGTTCAGCAGATCCGAAAATTAGGTAGGGGTTGCGTGTTACACGGAGGTCCTTTCTTCTATACACATGACTCTGGTAATGGGAGCTTGAAGCAGACCGAAAACGCTTGCGATGTTACGGCCCTGATAAGATTCGGTCTCGCATTATTTTATTCAACCTCCCAACGTCAATAGAAACTGACCGACTTCTATACGATATAGTTTACATAAATATTAATGGCTAGTCTCTATAAGCACAGACTTGTCAACGCATCAATGTGGTTACTCGCATCAATTCTCGTCTTCCTATCCTATTATCGATACCTATATAGGATCACTATATCCTAGTCGATATTGTGATCAACTTACGAGGTCCAAATCCAACGTCTCTTCATTGACAAGGGTTGAGTCTACATCGATTTCCGCCCAAATCAAATCAGCGATCAATACAGGATTATGCGATGTGTCAAATGCTAATAATACGGCCACTCTGTGAGTTCTTGTGCCGATAGCAAGTATGTGGATGTTGCTCAAAACCGAGAAACTTCTTCAAGGACTGTCCTAACAAGGAGAGTGGGGCAAGTTGTGCCAGATGTAAAGCGTCTAGTGTGGGCCTAAACACTCAACACATTACCTCTATTCGAAGCTGTCCAACTTATCAACAACTTACTAGATATCAGAATTCAATAGATCACTCATATAATGACATAAAATATTAAGTTTTCAGGCAAACGCTACACGTTCCGGCGCGTTCACTTGAGCAATTTACCAAATAGCCTCAACAATGGAGTTCTGTAGATATATCCCTCTCCAAGAGGCGTACTCCGCATATGGTAGAATCAAAGGAATTGGAACAAGAACTCGCCTCATCTTCACTAAGTCTATCTGCCTAATAGCTGCTGTTGTGGCATTGAACAGGGAACTTTATCATCAGTCCTTTTTGCAACGAGGACATGATAACAATCTCTGTTAACTCAGGCGACCCCAGACTTCTTTTGTATCTACTGTCAATTTACTCTCGAGGACTTTATTGCTCGTCATCGTTCAGATGTCTCCAAGGTTTGATTCTCCACAACACTGATTCTTTCGGACTAAACGTTGATATTTCTCACATGTATTGGTCAGTACATGAGGATAAGAGTCACCGACCACCGAGTCATCTAATATATATATATATATATATATATATATATATATATATATATATATATATATATATATATATATATGTCCAGAAAGGCTTCCGCGGTCAGAAGTTTGTATAAAACTAGGTTCTAGGAACGAACCGCGTTCTAGATTTATATAATCTCGACGTTTCAGCTTCCCTTGTGAAGCCATCTTCAGGAGTTGGAATAAATTAGTAAATATAAGGGTAACTCGGTTACGTGGCCTCAATCTGCCTCACGCAACCGAATATTCCTTATGGTTCCTAGTTTCCCTCATTTGGTTCGTGGAGTAGGCAGATTGAGGCCACGTAACCGAGTTACCCTTATCTTTACTAATTTATTCCAACTCCTGAAGATGGCTTCACAATGGAAGCCAAAACGTCGAGATTATATAAATTTAGAACGCGGTTCGTTCCGAGAACCAAGTTTTATACACACACATATATATATATATATATATATATATATATATATATATATCATTAATGAAAAGGAGTATTGCCTGGTGATTTAAATATAATTGTTGTGGATTATAGGCAAAAATAAGAGGCCACTATGAATAGATTTTATCCAATTTGTCTGCCTGGTCTATATTTCGACTGTGTTTACAGTCTTCATCAGGACTCTGAAAAAGATGTTTATACAATTCCACTGATAAAAATTATGATTTAAAACTTACGGCTAACTAGGTACAAAAGGTATGGCCGAAAAACATCAAACAGGAATGTCTCTTTTTAAAAATTGAGCTGAATTAAATTATTATAGATGTAAAAATATTCTATGTACTAACTAAAAACAATGATTAGTGAATATAAGAATAGAAATGACAGGAGCACAGAGAAGACATTGACACTGAAAATCGAACACAGAGGCGAGAGAGTAAAATCACCGTAGTAACAAATGGCATATTGCACACGTAACACATTGTTAACACACGTAACACGTTACGTGTGCAATATGACATTTGTTACTACGGTGATTTTACTCTCTCGCCTCTGTGTTCGATTTTCAGTGTCAATGTCTTCTCTGTGCTCCTGTCATTTCTATTCTAATATTCACCTATCATTGTTTTTAGTTAGTACATAAGTATATTTTTACATCTCTTATTTAATTCAGCTTAATTTTTAAAAAGAGACATTCCTGTTTGATAGTTTTTGGCCATACCTTTTATACCTAGTTAGCCGTAAGTTGTAAATCATAATTTTTATCAGTGGAATTGTATAAACATCTTTTTCAGAGTCCTGATGAAGACTGTAAACACAGTCGAAATATAGATCAGGCAGACAAATTGGATAAAATCTATTCATAGTGGCCTCTTATTTTTGCCTATAACCCACAACAATTATATTTATATATATATATATATATATATATATATATATATATATATATATATATATATATATATATATATATATATATATATATATATATATATATATATATATATATATATATGGTATATTGTTCCGGGAATACATCCGTTGGTTTGTTGAGTGCCTGTTGGGAACTGGCAGACGTTTCGTCAAGGTCTCACTTGAAATCATCAATGCTTCAAATGATGGTTATCGATTACTCGGAGTCTGGTGACTGAAAGAGAGATCGGTTTGCTGGCTACCTGTATTTATACGTTTTCGTCGCTGTCGGAGATTATATCTGTGCTGATTGGTTAGCGGTAGCGGTGGCTCCGCCTCCTCAACTGACTGGTCTTGGATATCTCCTCTTGTCTGTTTTGATCTTTCCGTAGGTTGGTGAATTTCGGTGTGTCGTCTCATTATTGTTTTCCAGGTACTCGACAACTTTAGAGTATCGTCTTTCTTGTTCAAATGACCAGTCTTCTCTATTTCGATGGCTTCTCTAATTAATCGGGTTTTGTAATTTTCGACGTTTGCAATTTGTTTACCACTGTCGAAGTTAATTTTGTGGCCGGTTAGGTGTTCGTGTTGAAATAGAGCCGATGATAGTTGTTTGTTTCTTATGGAAAGTTTGTGTTCTTCTAACCTAGAGGAGATTCTACGGTTCGTTTGGCCGACATAGCTTTTGTTACATGTTCCGCATGTTACGCTGTACACATCCTGGTTTTCTAGTGGGATCTTCTGTTTAGGATTTCTCAATTTTGTTCTGATAGTTTCAAGTGGTTTAAATGTCGTTGATATATTACATTTACGAAGAATCCGTCAAATCCTGTCAGTTGTTCCCTTGATGTACGGTAGGACGGTTTTAGACCTTGACGAAACGTCTGCCAGTTCCCAACAGGCACTCAACAAACCAACGGTTGTATTCCCGGAACAATATACCATTATATTTTTCCAACCGTGAATCTCTACGTTCAAATATATATATATATATATATATATATATATATATATATATATATATATATATATATATATATATATATATATATATATATATATATATATATATATATATATATATATATATATATATATACGTAACGAACTTTATCAAAATAATATTCAATAACTACTCTGAAGACTGTAAAGTAAAGAGAACAGCGAAGGAAAAAAAGATGCAGGAGGCCCCACGTGTAAATTGGCAAGGTCCGGGCCTTTCTCACCTGAACCGATTACTCCGTTATCGCTTCACTTTCAACGGACAACTTCTTAAACATTTTGTTTGGGCTTATGATCTCTGTATACTATCCATCATATTAGTCTCATCATAAACACTTAAATGTATATACATACTCAAACGTCCAGGTTTCACCCTGGATTCGAACCCAGACCTCCAAATGAGTGCAACCCGATAAACTTAAAATTAGATTTAGAACAAAAATGTGTTTGCTAGAACGAAATTTAGTTGAATTGAATGTTGCCGTGGAGTTTTGTAAAGTAGATTGTTAGTTAGCGAATATTTTATTGTTTTCATCAATTAACAGTAAATATAGACTTCTCAAATTTATTTTGAAAGCATTGTTTTTCCTCTAAAACATCGACATGGCTAGAGCAATAATCGATATACTTGAGTGTAATATAAATGTTTCTGAGGGCATTTCAGCAACTGGCATGTATAAGATATCCGATATGAGAGATAAAAAATTGATTCTCACTCAATAAGGAAATTATTGTATACTCACCGATAGAATTGCAGCGATGACTGTCATGAAAGCTATAACGTCATAACCATCTATCCTGCGTAATATAACAAGAACAACAATATTAAGTATCTGTAGAATACACATTAGACTTTCCCCCATCAGGAGAAATATTAACCACCCAAAATGATTATTGAATAATCTGGCAATATCGACCATTCTGAAGGCCACGTTCTCCACCTCGTAAACCATTTTGGTATTACTACCAGCATTCATTGATATAATAGAAAATTCATTTATTTTGAGTTTCATAATTTCATTCAGGTTGCAATATCTACACTTTATAGCGAGAATTATGTTGAAAATCACTGTAGATAATGAAAAACTGTAATAAATTGATAAAAAACTCACAATATTAGTATTTGTGAGTACACCAGCTTTCAGTAAGCAATATCCTGCGTATGCTATAATAATAATCACTATGATATGAGAAAAGACAAACTGGACGAAAAAATTAGTTTTCAAACTCGTATCCAATTTATTCTTGTTTTTCAAAATTCTGTCCACGTAAGAAAATATGACGAACATATTCTCAACATGCTTTGTAGAGAAAATATTTTTATACATGCCCACTAAATAAAGGCTCATCCCGAACATCTCCGTCAAAATATTGAAAATTAATTCAGTCATTTTCAAATGAGGCCCATTGAATAAAAATCTTGTCACTAAAGAATAAATGAATAGAATTAGTATGAATAAATGAATTAAAAGTCGAGATATATACGAAAGCCAATTTGTATCGACCTTCTGTTTATTGAAATTGTAGTTTGGTAGTAGAAACATGTACTTTGTGTAAACAGAAATACTATTCAAGAAATTTATGTCTCTTCGTGATAGTTTAGTATTCATTTTGACTTGAATTGGCAGAACACTTGAATTGCGTGGAATATATGATAACATATGAACAGTATCTTGCGTGTAAAATTACGAAACTTCGAGATTCAGTGATAACTTTTTTTTAAAAAATTGAACGAAATAATTAATAGTTGGACATGTAATAATGTAAGAGAAAACGGTTATTCGTGAATTATTCATTACTATAATTTATGTAATTGTAATATGGCATGTCGTTCATGTACAATATCTTCATCGATTATTCACGCAAAATATACTTTCATATAGATAATAGTAATTAGCGTTATAATTTCTAGCGCCATATGAATATTCAAGCCATATTGAATGCTTGAACACTCACGCTTATTGGAGACAACGTATATGAAAACAAATCAATATTTTGAGCTACCTAAGTTCTTTCAATGCGAAAATATTCTCTAGGCGGACAATATATTATAAGCCTTACATGAAAAAATTGTATGTGCATTTCAATAATCAAATCAATACACAGATGTGACCAATGTAGGTAATTTAATATATTGCTGTGGTGAGAGAAGTATTTTCAATCAAACATGAGTGAATAAAACTGAAAGTATTGAATACTAAATATATGAAAACAATTATTTTGATTCATAACTAGATTATGGGAGTCATATAACTAGATCTACAAGGAAATATTAAAATAAAATGTATTTATATTATTTTTATAACGTTTGTACCCCATCAGGAGAGCAATAGAACTTGAATTCGCAATTCTTAGGTCCTCTGCTTCATCTTTTTCGACCACAAAAAATGCTTCATCCTCTCTGATTGCTCTTTTTTCCGATCATCAGTCCATTTCATTCCAGCATGGCGATTCAACTTTTACTCAAACTTAACATGTGTGATTTTATAGCAACACTCACTGCGATTTGAGATTTTTTATATTGATTTGTTGTAGATCTTTTCGGGCCTCTTTTAGCCACACTGTTCTGCATTTACTATTTACAATTATATCGAGTAGTTTCTTCAGTATTCTGGACTATGTCATTCTGTAGACATTTGCATAGAACTTTGCTCGTCGTTTTTTGATTTCTTCCGTTATCGTATTTGTATTTTGATAGAGTTCATTCTAAGGTCTTTTCACCCAAATGCCGTTTCTATTGATTGGCCCGCAAATCTATCTGAGAATTTTCCGTTCTTGTTTTTCTATTTCTCTAAGCCATGAATGATCGTTAATAACACTTGTTTCAGCTGTGTAGGTTTTTTCTGGAAGGATCGTTGTGTTTTGACGAAGCATGTAAATTATTGATGTTGAATAAAAATTAATTTATTTATTTATTTATTTATAATGACTCAATTTATCGCCTTTTGAAAAGCACTTTTTGTTATAGTACGCCCGTATTAACTTGTAGGCCCTTTGGAGCTTAATAATTCTCTGTTCATGAACAATTCCGTTTAAACATTAGGACTGTTATAACTTCTCCGAGATATTCAAAATGACCGACTTGCAGAATTTCACCATGATTTGTTATAAGAGAAGATATTTTTTGATTTGCTTTCCATGTATTTGGTTTTATCATAAGACATATGTAACCCGGTTTTCTGCTCAATTTCATGTAGTTTTTCTACGGCAAGAATAGCTTCAGCTCTGTTGTTCGTGATGTATTTATTTATATATTATTTAAAATAATAAATCAAAATGGAAATATTGTTTTAAGTTTCACTCAAATGTAGATGACAACAATATTAATATTGTTATTTCTTTTACAATTGAGTTAATATTGTTATTAATAGAAATTGGGACCACTTTGTTAATCTCTGCACAATGAAAACGCTGTACTAATTCTTTATTTGCAGTAAACTGAAACATACGTCTATAATTTGGTCCTCTTTGTACAATAATTCTATTGTCGACTTGGAAGCAGTTTAGAGGAAATGTCTGTAGTATATGTGCTACAGATGTTATGGGCAATATCCTTCGAGAGGGTTGGACCATTCCATCCTAATCGATAGTCTGGGAAACGAATTATTTAAGTGGAGGCGTGAACGGTTTGGTCTAATCTTACTCTTCAAAATCTTACACAATGGGGACTACCGCGTATGATTTGACCACTAGAGGCGCTAGTATAGCCTGAGGTCTAAGAAATGACAGCAATCAGATATTAATACTGTGAATGTTCATTTTGTTAACTTTTAACGTAAGTTAATTAGTTTTTTCAGTTATTATTTTTGAAATTTTTTCAATAATCATTAAAAATGGAAGATAAATGGTAAGGATCAATGAATGTCAATGCTTTGAAAGCGGAACTAAGAAAAAGAGGAGCTAATGTAAGCGGTCAAAAAGAACAACTAATTCAAAGGTAAATTACCTTATGATAAATATTTTTAAAAACTTAGTTTTCAATAACATTTCTACTTGTTCAATAGTTTCGAGGCTATGTGTTTTTCGTTGAATATAAACTTAAATTCAAACACTTGAACTTATGATTTACACTTTAATGACTACATAGCATGACGCGTTCCGTCGTTACAAACGACTTCTTCAGATGCTTACAGAATAATACTTACATAATAATTACAGAATAATAAGAGAATTAGTAATAATAAAAAATTGATGAAAGAATTAATAATAATTACAGAATAATCATTATTCTGTAAGCATGTGAAGAAGTCGTTTGTAACGACGAAACTCGTCATGCTATGTAATCAATAAAGTGTAAATCATAAGTTCAAGTGTTTGAATTTAAGTTTATATTCAATTATAATGGATTTACATCAAGTAAACGCCAACAATATTATATATGTGTTTTTCTTTTACAAACTTCAGGGTTATGATAGAAATAATGATTTTGTTGGAAGTATTGAAGATGAAATACCACAAAACAATTTGGTGTATACTGTGGTGGCCAACAGATAATTTGTACAGCAGTGAAACTTCAAAAAGTATATTACCCGAGTTGGATATTGTGAATATCAACGTGTATTTTATAGAGGCCTAAAATGACAATGTGGGTTTGACTGAATACACTGCAGTTCATAGAAAAGATTATTATATGATGGTAAATGAGTATTTACTGGCTCTGGTGTCATATACAAAAAACAATCTGTTTTTTTTTTTATAAAGCAACTGTATAACTAGAAAACACAAAAGCATTATCATATTTCTTGAGTAGTCTTCAAATTGGAAGGTATCGTAGTTCAGTCTATGTGCGAGTGTGCTGTAAGGATGAAAAGAGAATCTCTGTCAATAGAAATGACCAGCTCATTTGTGAAATCACAATTCCTCAAGTAACTGACTTTTCTGATACTTATATGATTCCTGTAATAGCCAAATATTAGGAAATAGTAGGCTAAACAAACTATATATACAACATTTTGTTAATTAGTAAATAAAGACGGTATTATTGATTTCTTTCAATATTTATTTAGCAAATATATTCAATTAATTATATATAATGGTAATTCACATAAATTACTCGAAATTAGCGAGCATGGAGCACTCAAATATCATTCTTCCCCCAAGTGGTACCAAATTAGATCCTTATATATTACTTAGAATTTTAAATGTCTTCCATAAACCTATAACATAACATAATAATTAATATGTTCTGATGATAGTTTTTTGGATTTCCTGAGCTGATGTGGTTCAAACTGGTTACATCATTTTTTCAGGAACTGTGGCATTTTACAGTACATCCATATGAGAAACTAGATGCTTTTCATTAAAACCACGATCACAAAGTGTCAGGTATCATCGTCAGCCTTGAAATATTATAATACGAAACGCAACTAACCACTGTTTTAAGAGAGTTTTGTCGTTCGGAAATTTCCCCCCTTCTTTTCCGAATAAAAAGGGACTGCACAACACTGGGGCATTATCGATATGTTAGTTAATTGTACTTTTATAGTAAAAGAGGAGCACACATTCGAAGCAATTCCAAACTAAATAGCAATAATAAAATTGACAGCTTCAGTCCTGGACCTCAGGCGCTAGTGGCGCCAACTGGTGGTTCAAACTACGGTAGTCCCCATTCGATTGGCTCGACATTTTTTCTCAGCAAAATAAACCTTCGCGTACCAAGGCCTGGTCTGATGCCGAATAATAAATTTTATGTCAATTATTGCAGATCAAATGTTATGCCACATTCTCCTATCATCTGTATATGTAATCTTGATGATGGCTTTTGCGGTCGATGTGATAACTATTTTGATCTGCTATCAGTGGTTTTGATATGCCACTCAGAATAGCGTAATGGGATGTCGTAATATTTTCATGAAATTCTGTGCTCTAGAAATTACTTTCTAGTATATCATATTTCAATTTCAGTTTGTTTCACTTGGTTACTTTATATTCTCGTCTGAAGGGCAATGGAATTAGTACCTTGGATGTTAAATATGGGGACAACACTATATCATCATCCCAATCAACAGAGTTTCTTGCAATATATGTAGACAGAAATTTGAGATGGACATCACACATTGATGTCTTATGTAAAAAATTGAGTAACTCATTTTTTGCAATCTCTAGAATTGAGAACATCGTACCTAGAAACTGTGTTATGAATGTGTATTACAGTCTTGTATAATCATCTAAATTATAATATTCTGCTGTGGGGCTGCTCTACAGAAATAAATAGGGTGTTTATGACACAGAAGCGAATACTTCGGTTGATATTCAATATTCATCAATGAACATCTTGTAAACCTATCTTCATTAGTAATTACATACTCACGTTACCGTGTTTATATATTTATAGATGTTTGTTATTTGTTAAAGAAAATGAAGATAGGTTCATTGAATTGAATAGTAATCATGAGTATTCAACAAGGAACAGTGATGTGCACTTCATTCCTATGCATAAAACAGCTAAACTTGAGCACTATCCCTATTAAAATTTTCAACCATTAACCATCGAATTTGAGCACTGAGAGCTCATTTGTTTAAGGGGAGAATTAAATGTCCGCTCTTAACAAAGGTATACTATAGTGTGGCAGAGTACTTCGATGATTCGCATATAGGCAATAATGTATGATTCAATTTTTTGTATATGTTTGTTAAATTTTTCAACACGAATGTTCTTCACCATTTGAAATTGTCTCAAATTTTTAATATTTCTGAGATTATTTTTTTTTCAAATAAAGTTGTATTTTATTGTGAATACAAATTTGAACAACATTTTTCTTCGGGGACTGAATGGAAGATCAGACTCAAAACTGAATTCAGTCCTTTTGAGAGTATTCTTCTTAGTTGTAATTATTTGTATCAATTGATATGAATGTAATTTTACAATGTAAAGAATAATTCTGAATAAATTTATTTTGTTATATATATTATTATTATTACTATTGCTGCTATTTCAGTTTATTTTCATTTCATATATTAGTTTATACCTTTTTTTTCCTGTTTTTTTCTTGAATATTTTCTTATTCATTATTATTTGTGTACAATTTGTTTTTTTCCCTGTTATAGGATATATATGTTGGGAATAAATGTATCATTATTATTACCTTATAATAGGTATCCGGAACATATGTAAAATTGTTGAAACCTCAGAATTAACAAAACCACCGTGTGGTTTTATTATTGATTGAAATTTATGATTGAGATAAATGAAACATTCCACGTTTTAACCAGTGTTAGGATATAATATAGAATAATGTCGTTCAAATACCGAAAGACCCATTAAGCTCATTATTTCACTGCAATAACTAATTGTTATAAATGTACAATATAAAATTTTACTGAAAAATAACGACAGAAATATACTGTAAGTCGTATGCATATACAATGATCCTAAGATTTGAGATGTACATTAATATATGCATTATATGTGCATACGACTTACTGTTTTTTTCTGTCAACGATCAATAAGACGGTATGAAGGATTGAAGTCGTTGCCTTTCATTTGTTGGATGTGGCGAAACTGATGAGTACGTTGTACTACGAAAACGTTAACTGTACTACGATTGCAATGAATGAAGGCATGGATTTCAATCTTCTCTAACATTTATTCCTAGAAGGATAATGGAGACATCGCATTGTTTATGTCTCACATAGTCAGCTCTGGGATAATGTTCATTTGAATAATTTGTCAAAAAATGTTCGAAAGAAAGTAACAGTATACTTTTAATATATTTAAAGAAATATTTCTGGCTTAGCATTCGGTTTGAAAGTTTTAGTCTTCTTCACCATGAGGAACCCTCTGAAAAACTCATGGTAAGCCAGGTGATTCTTATAAAAATGGAATATGAATAAATTTATTTTAAATCACAAAATATCGATAAAAGTATTACAGCGCAGAAATGCGCATAAACTCAAATAACAGTCTTAAATAAACAGGAAATAACTGAAAAACACGATTTTAATTATAACAATACGAAGATTTTACCAACTGAAAAAGCCAAAAATGTAGAGAAATTTCAGAAATATTACACATTCGTAAAAATTTCTGAAATACAGTAAATAAAGGAACAGAGATTGAACATCTTAATTCTATTTACAACGATTCGATAAACCTTACAAATAACACTCTTAAAGGGAATACACAACAATCACCCAGCATCACCTCTCAAAACTCCTTCTTTCCAGATCTACTTTCAATTTCACGCACATAAACCTATTAATATACTTATTCTGGATAGGTATTAAACTCAAAATATCGAAAAGAAATATCGTAATATTTCAAATAAAACTCTCAGGGAGCTGTCCACACAAATGTTGTCAACGAGAACGAACCCATCACTTTCGAGACGGAATATTAAGAGCCTTTCGAAAAATTCATCGATCTAGTTGAAGGATAATAGGATACAATTGATTCATCATTATCATGAATCAATAGTCCATATTTAATCTATCAATCAAGATCGATGACTTTCAAAACGCCCATAGGTCCTCTTCCAAATTGAGGGGAATTTTTGTCAATGAAAAATTCACGTGAACTCCCTCTATCGGAGAAAAGACGTATAAACTCTCCCTCTCGTTCAAAATTCCTACTCATGACACCAGTAGCGCGAGTGCAAGGCTTTGTAGACATTTCATTGAAGCACTACAGAAAACTGTTCGCGATGTGTAAGAATGTGTCCCATGTCTAATGTGTAGGAATGTGTCCCATGCCTAATCTCTTCAGAGCGGGAAGAAGTATAGTTAGTTTCAAGATTCAGAAATCATTCAATACTAGTAAATACTGAGACTTCCAATCGAAATATCGAAATATTTCAAATAAAACTCTCAGGGGGAGGACTACACAATTGTTGTCAGCGAGAATGAACGCATCACTTTTGAGAGAGAATATTACAAGCGTTTCGAGAAATTCATCGATATTGTTGAATGATTATAGGATACAATTGTTTCATCATTATTATGAATCATCAGTCCATATTTCATCTATCAATCAAGAATCGATGGCTTTCAAAAATCCCATAGGTCCTATACCAAATTGAGAGGAATTTTTCTCAGTGAAAAATTCACGCGAGCTCCCTCTTTCGTAGAAAGAAAGTATGAACTCTCCGCAGCGTTCAAGATTCCTACTAGAAACTAGCTATTTTTTTGCCCGCCAGGGCGTGATCTGGAGCGATTAAATCTGAAACTATTCTTACACATTGCCAACAGTTTTCTTTAATATTCGAATGAAATGTCTACAAAGCCTTGCACTCGCGTTGCTGTTGAGTAGGAATCTTTAACGCTAGGGGGAGTTTGTACGTCTTTTCTGCGATAGGGGGAGCTGACGTAATTTTTTCAGTTTTATGTTGAGATTTCAACAAATTATCAACATCAACACTACTATTACACTGTACACAATTGAAAAATATCTTATACCAAAGAGTTATAGTATTTATACCAAAAGCTCAAATTATTCAACTTCAAACTGCGAAAGTTTTGAAAAGCGTCTTATCTGAAATAACCCAACTGATGGGGGGATTATTAGAACACTTTGATTCTGTGGCAGATATTCATTTCCTGACCTGTACTAAAGTTGGTCGTGGTACAAGCCATGAAATGAGTATCTGCCACGGTATCCAAGTGGTCTAACAATCCTGCTATTAATTGACCTGGTATACTAATACAAATAGGACGCCTTTTAAAACTTTCGCAATTTGAAGTTGAATAATTTGAGCTTCTGGTATAAATTCCGGTCTATTGGAATGAGCTGATACGACGTTGTGAATTCTATGTGCATGGCTTTTGAGTAAAGTTAGGCTGTGCTACAACCCTACAGCTTGGAATTTTCTTAATGTTGTTCGGCCTATGCGACTTCAGAGGGAGAATCTATTAACACTTGTCGATGCACTACAATCTGTAATTTTTTAATTAACGATTCTTTGCCTCAATTTGAATTAAGCTAAGTGTAAACTTAATTTGAAATTCATGTAAATACTGTGCAGTATTTTAGGATTTCAAAAAAAACGAAGTTGTAATGAATATGTAGGGATATTGTCATTTTCATTAGATGGAAGGAAACATATTACAGAATATCTGTGATCTCATTAGAACGTCCCACCATCAACTGTCAACATATAAATGTGCTGGCAATATAAAATTTCTCTCTCTTCTCTCAGAGCTCTTCTCTGACAGTCACTTCTATGCTCAGCAATCTTTCACTCTCACTTCCATCGACAAACAACAATAACAACAACGTGTTAAATAGTTCGTTCCTTGTAAATAATCTTAAATATTGTTACGATTATGGGTTTCGACAGATGAATTCCAATAACTAACTTTCAACAATCAATAAATACCCTTTATTTACAAACTGAAAATAAACACAACAACTGTCAATATCGCTTATGTCACACTTCTATCTATTTCACCGTACTCTAGACAACTGTAATCTAACTCTGACGTGCCATCTTCTATCCTGGTTCATTATATACCCTAGAGTTTTTCTAGAAGATTCCATTTCGAGAAGGTTCGATTCTCAGAACGTAGGAGCCGTTGTTACATCATTTGACGGAATGTTCTAGATAACACAGAGATGGCTTCAGATATTTTCGTAACACTCCCCCCCTCTTAGTTTTGATCGTACCGATCAAAGTCACAAGTTTCTACTATGCTCCCTTCGAAGTATTTCGCCAACCTATCTAATTGTTCAACTTTCGGCTTTGATCTTGGGGTGCGTTGGATTCTGTAAACGACGTCATTTATTCGTTTCATAACCTTATATGCTCCTTCCCAGGTCTGTGTTAATTTCGGGGATAAACCTCTTTTCCCTTGAGGGTTGTACAACCACACCGCGTCCCCTTCTTCAAATCCGACTGAATTTGCTTTCAGATCGTATCTGGTTTTCATTCGGCCAGTGCTTGCTTCACTCTTATTTCGAACTAGTTCACGTATCTTATTCAAATGCAGTTTAAGCTCATCTGCATATGTGCCCTATTCCAAGCGTACTGTTCGGGGCTACCCCCGACAATACATCACATGGGCATCGCAGTTCTTTTCCAAAACGAATTTTCGCCGAAGTGTAACCTGTAATGTCATGAACTGATCCTCGATAAGCCATCAGCAGTACTGGTAAATGTTTGTCCCAATCTTTTCGATGTTCAGCTACTACCTTTGGCAAATACTGTTCCATTGTACGATTAAATCTCTCTTCCATTCCATCAGACTGTGGATGTAAAGTATTTGTTCTTGTCTTTCGGATGTTCAGTATCTCCATAACTTTCTTAAAGACATCGCTTTCAAAATTTCGCCCTTGGTCTGAATGTAATTCCAATGGAACTCTGTATCGTCACATGAACTAATCTCCCAATGTACGTGCAATAGTCCGAGTTTCTCGATACGGCAGGGCATAGGCTTCTGGCACTTGCTGAAATAATCCCTAGCAACCAGTATGTACTTATTGGCATCGTTGGTGGTAGGAAAAGGCCCGGACATCGACAGCAATCCTGTCAAATGGTATTCCGACATTGTACTTCTCCATTTTCCCATGGGTTTTCTTCGGTGGTCCCTTTGTAACTGCACATGTGGTACATTTCCTGCACCAGGCTTCTACGTCATCACGGTAGTACACACAGAAAAACCTTTCTCTGATTCTTGCAATGGTCTTATTCTCACTAAAATGTGCACCGGATGTTCCACCATGCATTTCCTTGAGAAGTTCTTTTACCTTGTCCCTGGATACAACTAAGATGGTTTTGACTTCTCTCTCATCTGTACTTTCCCATTTCCGCTTGAATAGCCCATTTTCTATAACTAACGAATCCCACTGTGCCCAAAGCGCCTTCGTAATGGATCCTATTGTTGAAATGTCTTTCCAGGTAGGCCTTCGGTCTATCCCTTTTCCATTCTCCAAGAAGTTTTACATCTGGGTCTGCTTCTTGTACCTCAATCAGTTCTTGTGTAAAACATCCTTGTCTCAACCCGGTTGTAGTCCTTCTTAGATTGACAATGACTTCTTTCTTCTCTACTCTTCTACAGTGGCCACATGCTTCCTTACATGGTCGTCTGGATAAAGCGTCAGCATTGTTATGGATCTTGCCCCGCCGATGATCTACTTCAAAATCATACTGCGAGAGAGAGATTCTTTCAATCCATCTTGCAATTTGACCTTCAGGTATTTTCATTTGCAGAAACCATTTCAATGCTGCATGATCTGTACGAATAAGAAATTTCCTGCCATATAAGTATTTGTGAAAATGCTCTACAGATTTTATTAGAGCTAGAATTCCTTTCGAGTTACACAAAAATTCGTATCAGATTTGCTGAAAGTTCTGCTATAGTATTCAATGACTCTTTCCTCACACCTAGCACTTGCGATAATGCAGATCCGATGCCACTATTGCTTGCAGCGGTATCTAAAATAAAGAGTCCAGAGGTGTGTGGATTGGACAAATCAGGGCTAGAGCAGAGTGCAGCTTCAAGTTGGCGAAGTGCTGCTTTACATTATCTTGTCCAGCTGAAGTTGATTTTGTTTTCTGTGAGGGTATGTAATGGTTTGGCTGTATCAGCAAACTTATCGACAAATCTTCTATAATAAGTGCATACTCCCAGAAAACTTCTTACTTCATATTTATCTTTAGGTCTTGGCCAATCCCTCACTGCCTTGATCTTATCCTCTGAGGTGTGTATACCAGTAGCTGAATTTTTGTGCCCTAAAAATTGCACCTCATTTTGAAATAGGCAACCCTTTTTATGATTCAGCTTCAAATGAGCATTCCGAAATCTACAGAATATTTATTTTTGATTTTTCAAATGGTCTTCAAAGGATGATTCCATCACCATTACATCATCTAGGTACACTAAACAGGTTTTCCAAGTCAGTCCTTTTAGAATCATTTCCATTAGTCTTTCAAATGTCGCTAGTGCATCCCATAATCCAAAAGGCATAACATTGAATTGATACAATCCACTTCCAGTTGAAAAGGATATTTTTCTCTGTCATCAGGATGGATCTTCACTTGTCAATAGCCACTTTTTAGATCTAATGTAGAAAACCATTTCGATCCTGCTAATGTTGTTAATGTGTTATCAATTCTGGCTAATGGATAGATCTCTCTTCGTGACATCATTGAGCTTTCGATAATCCACACAAAATCTTGTTGTACTATCCTTCTTCTTGACCAGAACAACAGGTGCTGACCATGGACTTGCTGATTCTTCTATAACTCCCTTCTCTTTCATGGATTCAATTAATTCATCAACTTCCCCTTGTTCAGCTAGTGGAAATCTTCGTGGGGCTTGACGAATAGGGTAAGCATTCCCTGTATCAATTCGGTGTGAAACTAAGTCAGTTCCCTCTAGTTCATTGTCGTCAAATTATTGAGCCAATTTTATTTGTTCTGGTGATAAATGTTTCCATGATAACTCAAATTCATTCAAATCAACATATTTATTCTTTGGTTTCTCTAAACTAGATGGTTCTTCACATCGGACTCTCCATGACACAGGCTATAAGGTAGCTATTGGTTTTCCTTTTTGAATGTCTAGTTGTTTGTTTCTGATATTGACGATTCTTACCGGTATTTCTAGTTTTACATTTATATTTTGGTTCAATGAGTCCAACACACCACCTTTTTGTATAAACTCTTCATTGCCAATCTTCAAAATTCCAGAAACATTATCATACATTAGTCCATATTTCTTCACAAGGTCCATTCCCAAAATAAAATCATCAGTTATATCAGCTACAAGAACCTTATGCAAAATATGTAACCTCTCTTCAATTTCTAATAAAATATCTGCTTATCCATGAATATAACTTTTCTCTCCTGTTGCTGTTTTGAGAGTTTGGTTTTTCAAAGGTTCGATTTTAGACTTTGATATTATATCAGGTCTAACCAATGATATTTCAGCTCCTGTATCAACAATAATATTTATATTACGTCCTAAAATTGTACCACTTACTGATAAAGTTCCACCTGCTATGCTGCTTTCTATCCACAGCCAGAGTTCTCCCTCTTAATATTTTACTATCCTCATCTCTATTTCTTCTGGAACGGAATTCTATTTAGAGTGACCATACTTGCCACAAGCATAGCATTCACATCTGAAGGACAATATATTAATTCTGTATGATGAAACTATACTCTTTAATTGGTCTATGAGTTCTGAGATTGTTGTGTCCTTTTCCATCTCTACTTGTCTTACTTTATGACTAGTTCTCTTTTGGGTAGAAATAGCTTTTGCAGCTTCAAATTCCAGGGCCATCACTAGTGCTTCATTCCCTGTTTTCGGTCAAAAAATCTTGAGATGTTCAATTGATTTTGAATCTCTTAATCCACTAATACATGATTTGATGCTGAATAATTCCAGCATGTCTTCAGCTACCATTGGGTAGGCTAAGCGAGTCAATCTCTCAATATCAGCATGAAACTCCTGCAACGTTTCATTATGTTGTTGGCAAAAACCTTCCAATTGGACCTGGTAAAGCATTTCCTTGTGATTGTCCCCATACCTGGAATTCAGTGCCTTCATTAACAAAAGATAGTCTTCTTGATCTCTCTCTGATACTTTTTGTAGTGCATCAGCTGCTTTACCTCTTAGGGGGATAATTAATTCTGGAGTTTTTATTTTGTCGTTCCAACCATTTATTTGTGCTGCTGCTTCGAACTTTTTTTGAATACTAACCAGGAAGTTTCTACATCAAAGGAAGGTGGTTTTGAAGTAGTTCTATCTTGTTTTTGATTTGATGTCATTCCATTTTCATGTTTTTTCAAATTTAATAAACGTTCATCCATATCTTTAAGTACTTGTGACTTCAATTTTTCTAATTGTTCTTCTAGGTCTTCCTTGATATTTGTTATCTGAGTATTCATTTCAGTAAAAATTTCGAGCCTTCAGTTTTTCATATCCTCTTGCCCACGGTTTTCTAGATCTGCTTAAATATTTTCTAATAGGATTTTGTCTTCTAATCTTTCTTGTTGGCGTTTTTGTTCTTTCTCCAGCTGACCTTTTTCCTTCTCCACTTTTTCTTGTTGGCGTTTTTGTTCGTCCTGTTTTCGTCGTTTTTCTTTCTCCAGCTGACGTTTTTCCTTCTCCAGTTTTTCCTGTCGACGTTTTTGTTCGTCCTGTTCTTAACGTTTTGTTCATCCTGTTATTCCTGTTGAAGTTGTTCTTCTTGCTCGCCAAATTTTTGCATAAGTTTTTCGAATATTGACTCCATTTTTGTTGTATTTCTAGTTATTAGCCTTCCACTTCTGACACCAGTTGTTACGATTATGGGTTTCGACAGATGAATTACAATAACTAACTTTTAACAATCAATAAATATCCTTTATTCAAAAACTGAAAATAAACACAACAAATGTCAATATCGCTTATGTCACACTTCTGTCTATTTCACCGTACTCTAAGATGTGAATAAAGATAAGAAATGTTCAAGATAACACAGAGATGGATTCAGACATTTTCGTAACAATATAAGTTCTCAATACAAGTGTCGTTTAATATTTCAACACATAGAATATTATAGCACAAGCGCTATAAATTGGTTACCCCCAATTAATTTCCACTTACTTGATAGTAAGTGGAAATATCAAGAAACAAACATCTCACAAAATGTTTTACCAAGAGATGAAGAAAACAAGATGTTCCACCACAATTCTGACCCACATTCGATCAACAGGAAGTAATTCAAAAAGTTACTATCAGAGAAGCAGCCCGCAACAAACTACAAAACATGCTACGAAAAACTACTGAAGGTCAGCATGAACTCCGAAGTGCTTTGAACAACAGAAGAATCATTTAAAAAATGCAAAGAAGATTCAGCCAACAACAAAAATCTTGATCCACCTCTTCACCCAAGCCATTCAACAATTCAGAGATAAATGAGAGGTTTTCACGGCATTATCAAGAATGATAATGCCGTAAAAAGGCGAAACTAGTCGAATAAAGAATTGCTCAGTCAGTGATTTTTAGACAAGTATTTATTATTACCTCTCATTTAAATATGAACTATCACAGAGTTGATTCATCGTCCATTGAATTAATTCAGAGATAACCAATGGAAACTTTTGATTTTTTTTTCGTGAAAGTTGTCCCAAACTCTAGTAAAATACAGCACCTATGATAAGGAACTTATAGCCATTTAGAGTGAAATCAAATACATAAGATATCTAATTTGAATGAAACTAAGTAGTTTTTCGGTTTTCACTATAATTAATTCAAAACATGACAATATCGTTTCGCCAACACAGTGGCTTCATCAGATGTTGATGATAAACTGAGCTATTATATTGTGGACTGCGTATATTTATCCTGAAGTGCGTGGGGTGGGAATGACCATAGAACAATGTTCTTCTTTCACAGGGGGATGACTATAGAATATATTTCTTCTGGATTGTGGGGAATGACCATAGAATACTTTTCTTCGATTGCATTTTTAATGGAATAAATTTCATAACGGAGAATTATTCATTAAACCTTACTGTTGTATGCCGCTGATTTGTGATGGAAATGTGATGGATTTGTGATGGTGTTCCATCACAAATCAGCGGCGTACAACAGTATGATCCATAGACTGATAAATATGCCTTTATCAGCAGATAATTATACTCATGAATTGAACATCATTGAGCAGATCACACAGAACAATGGATATCATCATTGTTCCGTCGATAACATTATACGAAAAAAGTTATATAATAAGGTCATTTCCCAAGTATATCCGAAAGTAACAGATAGTCACAAAAAGTCTGTCCAAACTTATTGTGACAATGAAAAAATGAGACATACTCTTTCCAACACTCTTCGGAAGCATATCTTTCAATTAATTGCAATGAGCAAAACACTTTTGTCAACAAACTCAGAAAGAAATCATTAAGTCCACAGCGATCATCACCATAAAGTGTTGGTGCCTCTAGAATTGAACCGTTACAATAACCTAAGGATGGGCCATTCAGAATCATCGGCAAAAGTGATAAGTTTCAGTGTAGTTTTTGCGTTCGCAGCAAAACATTTAACATTTCCAGCATTTTTTTCTCAGTGACGACTTAGTTTCGCACGACCATAAATATGCCTTCCGCGAGAATTGTATCGTGTTAACTTTCCAAGCTAGTCTTAATAAATTATATGTATCAATTTCAATATATAACACAGGCCAACACACATTTTGGTGCCTGCGATTTTTTAACTGTTCCTGAGTAATTTTTGGATGCAGAATGTAAAAAAGTTCTCAGATTTTGTCTATCAGATCTAGTTTTTGAGATTTTTTAAAAAATTGTGTATATAATTTACGTTATAACTGTTATAATATATAATATTACTATTGACAGTTAAAAAAAACAAAGACACATGGATTTAAGTATTTATTGCAAAAACTTAATTTACATAATTACATTAGTCACTAATCACATAAAAATTTTCTTTTATACAATTTTCTAGAATGGAGTTTACTAGGGCAGTCTCGCTGAAGGCTCCAGCAGTAGTCCGCCATCATGTGGCTATCCCATCGTCCTTGATAACGATCTTCCATAGTTTTAATATCCTGGTGGAATCTTTCCCCCTGTTCTTCACTACAATCACCTAAGTTGTCTGGAAAACGATCTAGGTGGCTGTGGAGGTAGTGAACTCATGTTACAGCCGAGAATATTAAAATTTGAAAGCATAGTTTCCACTAATTCTACGTAATTCTCTGCTTTATGATTGCCAAGAAAATTTTGTACTACTTTAACAAATGAACTCCAAGCGTTAGATTCAGTCTCGTTCATTGATGTGGTGAATTGTGGATCTTTAACAAGTTGCCTTATTTGAGGACCATCAAATATACCAGGTTTTAGTTTTTCCGTGCTAATGCCAGGAAATTTACGTGACAAATACCCAAGACAATTTCCATCTCGATTTAAGGCCTTCACAAATTGCTTCATTAGGCCTAGCTTGATATGCAAGGGCGGAAGTAAGATTTTTTCTCTTGAAACCAAAGGTTCGTTGATCACGTTCTGTATTCCTTGAATCATGACATCTCTTGAAGGCCAATTTTTGTTAACCCAGTGCTCATTTTTAGCTCTGCTGTCCAAAAGGCACAAAAAAGAAGGATATTTTGTATAACCACTCTGCTGTCCAAGGAGGAAGTTAATCATTTTTAAATCAACACAAATTGACCACTGATGTTCTTCGTATTCAATTTTTCTCAAAACTAATACAATTGTTTCATATTCTTCCTTCATGGTAGTAGAATGACCAATAAGAATTGAGCCATATTTGTTACCGTTATGTAAAAGAACACATTTTAAACTACGTTTTGAACTGTCAATAAAAAGTCGCCAATCATCTGGAGTGTATTCAGGCAAACCCATTTTTTCTAAGAGCCCTTTTATATTGTTACAGAATACCAAGTCATTTTCCTGAGTGAAAAAAGGCAGCAGATCCTTATCTATTTTACGATAAAATGTAATATTAGTACCTCGACAAAGTAGATTTTTTTCTTTTAATCTGGATGCTAGTAATTCAGCGGATTCCTTTGAGAGATTCAGGTCTCTTATAAGATCGTTTAGTTCTTCTTGATTGAAACACTGCGGAGTTGCTAAATCTGCTTCAAAATCGCTGTCGTTTTCTGATTGAATTCTTTTAACTTCGTCAGACGTTGATGTTTCTGTATCATCCTCTGTCAGTTCAGGTAGACTGCTGAATGATGGAACGGGTATTTCTTCCGAATGCACTACAGGCCTTCTTGCAGAATCTAGATCAGGATATGTCCATTTGTGTCTATTGTTTCTATTTATGCCTTTAATATTAACGAGACAAAAATAGCAGTCGTCATGATGGTTCCGCGGTTCTCTCCAAACCATTGGTACACCAAACTTTAGGCACTTCCTCTTTCCAGTTGTCCACTGTCGCAAATGTTCAACACATGTTTTACATATGAAATGTGGGGCCCAAGATTTATCTTGATCTCCTTAATGAACGCCAAAATAGGCAAGATAAGCTCTTTTCACAAAGACAGAAATCGTTTTTCTGCTCTCTTTCAAAGTGTATTCGCCACACACATAACAAAAAACATCGGCATGATTTACACAGGTACGTCTGCTTGTGGATGCCATTGTTTCAGTTTAGTATCTTGATACTACAAAACGACCAAAATTTACCCAAAATGATAGCACAACTTTACTTGGGAAAACTCAGTAATATACTAAATCAAGTACAGCCAAGCAGGTATAGAGGGATCGGGTCATAGGCAATTACAGGTATAAAAGTAATTAAGAGCATTGTATTGAGTAGTTCCTAGTATAGGAACATTGGGTCAGGGACAATTCCAGGTATCCATTTGGCTAATTACATTCTGGGAAATTTTTATTTTGACGATTAAGTACATATTTATCTCTTTATTTGTTGTCCTTTATCAGAAAAAAATATATCATTTAACCTGTAACGTGTATCTCAAAAACTAGAGCTGATAGAAAAAATCTGGTGGCATTTTTGGAATCGGCACATTAAAACATCTAAAATCAGATGTTAGATTTCTGGCACCAAATTTTTTTTCATTTTGTTGGCCTGTGTAATCATTTCAGCATTCCAATATATGTACATATTTCATGACATTCACGACTACTGTTTATTTATTCATTTCCATCATGACTCCGCCACTAGAGGGGGAGTTCGGAAGGGATATTGTCACTGTCATTTAATGGAAGAAAACATATCACAGAATAGTATCACTATTCTGTGATCACATTCGAACGCCTCGCCATCAACTGTCAACAAATAAATGGGCTACCAATTCACAATGTATAGCGGTTGTGCTATATTATTCTATGCATGGAAATATTAAACGACACTTGTGTTGAGAATATATTTTCAATTATTGTTGTTACTCGATGGAAGTGAGAGTGACAGATTGCTGAACATAGAAATGACAGTCAGAGAAGAGCTGTGAGAAAAGAGAGAGATTGAATGATGGTAACCCGTTTTATATGTTGACACTTGATAGTGGGGCGTGCCAATGTGATCAAAGATTAGTGATATCATTTTATGATATTGACAATGACAATTCCCTACAAATGTCTCTCTCTTCTCTCAGAGCTCTTCCGTGACAATCATTTATTTGGTCAACAATCTGTCACTCTTACTTCCATCGAGTAAAAACAATAACAACCACGAGTTCAATAGTTCGTTCCTTGTATCTTAAATATAAATTCTCAATTCAAGTGTCGTTTAATATTTCCACACATGGAATATCTTCTTCTTCTTCTTGGATCTTTCAACCATGTGCCCGGTTGCATTACCATCTCTACACAGTAGACTGACTCATCCACCAGGCCCGCATAACTGCGGTTCTTGAAAATTTAAGGTATTAAAATAGAAGGTAGGTATACTATGTACAGAGTGAGAAAATTAAGGAACTGAATGGTATTAGTAAAACTGCTGAGAACTAATTTATATTAATTTAATTTTGTTTGTTGAAAGAGAATCAGTAACCAACTGAATAGTTGTACATAAAAATAGAGTGGCGTTTTTACTAGGCGTGAGTAAAATTGAAAGCAAGTAATTATACTATTTTTACACGAAAGGAAAATATGAGGAAGATCTCCACATTCACATAGATCGTCGTTTTTGACATTTATTCTGAATAAATGAGCTGGGGAGCAGCAATAATTGGACCTCAGTCTACAGAAAGTTGTTATATATTTTCGATCCATATTACGATACCATGGCTTAATGATCTCATGATGATTGACTTCAGTTTTATCATGGAAGTGTATAGAAAGCCCTTGATAGAGCCCAACTCCATCCAATCCTCTGTACATCTTTTCCATTAAGTACCCTCCGAAACATTGGCCAAAATTCGGAGGCGTCTACTTTCAATTGAACAGGAATTTGGTTTCAGGTTCCGAACTTAGCCAGTTGATCTGCCCTCTCATTTCCTGCTATATTTTTGTGACCCAGGATCCATAAAAGTACCACATTAACAAAATTCTGAATTAGTGATCGTATTTTGGCACGGGTTGGAAGGGTAATGTGTTTATTTTTGGCGCTAACTTTCCAGGCGGCATGAAGATTCCTATACCGACTTGATCGTTTATCTTGGATGCATCCGTAAAAATCAGTCGATGGGGGGGCTATTTTTCTAGAATTTTAAGTTGAAAATTAACATAATTATCTAATGTAGATTTGAGTAAATTGAAAGATTACGTATTGTAGAGATGAATAGTTGATGTCTATTTCTTTGTCGAAACATGGTAATCGTACCGCAGTGTACACGTGTTCAAGAGACGGAAGAAGAGTAAATGCCTGGACCAAAACAGATATGTGTTCCTACGGAGCACTCTGACAAGAATTCAGAGATGGTACTTTTTGTAGGGCCGGATCATTTATGGCTTTGTGCATTTTAAAGGGAGTTCGTCACTTTCAACTAGGAGGACATTAATACGAGTGGACCTCATGAGCCCTAAGGGTATGCGTAGAGCTGAATATTGGATAAGGTCATGTTTTAAGGGTATATTTTTGGAACATTTTTCATGGAGAATAGTGAAATTCAAATTCAATCAAACAGTTGCTCTATATAGAATGAGACGAGTGGAGGGGTGGGATACCCACCATATTTTACATAGCGTTTCATATGCTTGACTCATAAATTCGTTCCAATCTGGTTGTTATCAATGATTCAAGGATTTTGATGAGGCAGGAAGTTAGAGCAATGGGGCGATAACTACCTGCTTGCTTAATTGGGAGATTTTCGTGGTTTACAGATTGGAATTTTAACCGTGTTCTCAAGTGAAGAGTACATATGTGACTGAGAGATGTTGGAATTAATGATTTCATGCAAAACTTGTTTAGCTTTTGAAGGAAGATTTCGAAGCATAGAGTATGTAATGCCGTCTAGTCCAGGGGATGACTCTTTTTTAGAATAGAGAGTAACCAACAATTCGTCAATAGATATTGAAGGAATGTGAATGGGGGTCTAAGATACCGATAGCTGGGGGTGGAGGAATTATAGGAGGACAAAGCTGATGGAGAATCTTGACCACAAAAAATAGTGGCCTTCGGTCTATCTGTGAAGAATGGTCCCGACTCAAACTTTTTAAAATCTTCCCATAAAGCTTTGTCATTAGCAGAAGATATATTTTCACAAAAGGTGGTGAAGGAAATTTTTCCTGCTTGCTTAATTTTTGCTTTGACAGTAGCTTGAATTCTTTTGGCTACGATAAAATTTTCCATGTTTGGGTTCTGAAGATATGCATTAAAAGCTTTCATTCTAACGGGTGTCCAAAAAGGGTAGGGGTATTTTTAAGTTCAATTAAAACCAAATCACAAGTCAGAATATATATATATATATATATATATATATATATATATATATATATATATATATATATATATACTGAATTTTGCAGCAGATATAGGGAAATTAATATGGAATTTATATGGAAAATTAATTGGCAAATATTATGTTTTCCAAATGTTGACCCTCGCTTTTCTGGCATTCCTCTAAACGAAATCGGAAATTAGCCGCCACGCGGGTAATCATCTCTCCGGAAATAGCGGTAATTTCGGTGCGGATGTTGTGCTTCAGTTGCAGTAGATTTCGTGGTTTATTTGCGTACACTTTCTGCTTAAGATATCCCCACATGAAATAATCAAAGGGTGTCAGATCGGGGCTTCTCGGAGGCCAGTTGATGGTTCCTCGACGAGAGATCACTTTTTCTGGGAAAAGTTGATTGACAACCGCAAGCGACTGGTTTGAAGTGTGGTAAGTCGCCCCCCTCTTGTTGAAACCATGTGAGTGCTCTTGTTTACCGTGAGTGCTCGCCCTTGCCGGTCTTCAAAAAAATACGGCCCAATGATGCCTTTCCCTTCCCCTTATTTTCAACTGAAGAAGTCAGCTCGGGGTTCAACTATCCCACTCTATATTAAGAGGGTTCTGACTTATTTTTTTTTTCGTATAGATTGAGTGCCAGCCAACATGACCATATCTTGGAAGGATTTAAGATTACAGACATTATTAGATGAAAGGTAGTCATGAATAAAGGCTTGATACTTGGCCCAGTTAGTTTGCAAGATATTGAACTTTCTAGTAGACTAAGATGCAGTAGAATGTGAGGGACATTGAAGAGAACCGAATACTATATGGATTGAGAAGTGGTCGCAACCTCCTGGATCCGGAATAACGAACTATTCTGCTGATAATCTTATGTCTGGAGAGCAAAGGGATATATCAGGGCAACTCACTGAAATCCCTGGTGATGTGACTCGAGTTGGAGAGTTATTGTTCGTTTTCCAAAATGAAGGTTTCGACTTTTTCCCATTTTGATTAGAGCTCCCTGGGCCCCACATATAACTCTGAGCATTGAGATTATCACATAACATATTAGAAATGGAGTATATAAATTCATGAGTAAGTCGTTCCAAGTGGACACATTCATTATAGCATCAGAAAAACAACATATGTTAATGATGGTTTTATCTCCTAGTCGAAGGGTTTGGAGTTGAACTTTATCTGGAACATTCAAATATGGGATAGTAATATCGGAATATACAAGAGATGATCGAATGAGAGAGGCTATACCTCCTCCGCGACCATTACGATCCTGTCTCAATACACAGTAACCAGGATTATGAAGATTGTGTAATTCTGATGTAACCATATTTCCATATGCAAAAGTATGTCAGGAAAAAATTTCTCTTTTATTTTTCAAGTTTAGTATGTTACAATTTATTGATAATCCACTGTAATATGTTTGGATAGAGATTAGAATTGTAAAATAAGGCTGGATTAAAATTGGTTTTAGTCCGTGACCTGTTCTTCAGTCAATGGAGACGTCGACCTATTTGTATTTGATGTTGGAATCTTTTGTTTTATAGTCGGTGGGGCCGTTACCTCATTTCCTGAAGGCAGGGGATTGTGAACCAAATTAGGCATTATATGATAAGAAATGAATTCAATAAGACTCTGAACAAATTCTGTGTTATTATCATGACGTCGTTTGGTAATGAAATTGAGTATTTCTTCTTTGGAAAGAGAAGAAGAAATTGAAAACGTTTGATTGGAGTCGTTTTCAGATTTTTTCTATTGTTCCTTAGAATAGAGGCATGATTGAAAGAACTTGCAGAAGGCATGAGTATATTTTTATGATATATTTTGTAGCAATTTTATCATAACTTCCTGAGGATGATTGGGGTTTCCTTTTCTTGTCAACTGAGGCAAAAGAAGGTGTAAAAGTTACAGTGGTATTTCTTTGTAACATTTTCCTGTTATGTGCCAAACCGATTTGCGCATCCTGAGGAGACTGAGTACACCTCTGGGAAGATATAAGAGGATACATTTGAGGGGTAAGAGATGGGCCTTCAAACACTTGAGTAGTAGGGGATGATCCTGAAATGTATACCTTTGGAACGAGTTTGACTGCTTCAAAGTAGGACAAAGTAGGATACGAGTATATTTTCTAACGCAAAAATATTATAGATTTGTTTTTGGCGGTGATATTCTGTGCAAGTGGGATCCTTTGATGAATGTGCTACTGAACAGAACATTCATTTTTGAACATTTTGGAGTTAAGTTAGTTTCACAGTTCTCCTCTTCGTCGTTTTCACCACAATCACGACAACTTTTATTACCTTTGCAATTTAACCTAGTATGTTTATATCTCAAACATCGATAACATTGTATCACGGAGCCAATATAAAATGAGACCTTTCTGACACATCCCCAAATACCTATATTTTCCAGAAGATTTGTACCTTCGAAAATAAATGACCAAGATTTTGATGGTTGATGTGTAACCTCTTCCTACTTTAATATCCTCTTGTTAAATTGTTTTTCATCGATTATTTTGACTCGTGAGTCAGCTGTGTTAATAATTTCTTCTCCAGTTATAGAAGGGCCATCATTATTAATAACTCCCATACTAGTTAGTAGTCTTGTTGGGATATATATATATATATATATATATATATATATATATATATATATATATATATATATATATATATTATTATTATTATTATTATTATTATTATTTCGATTATTCCCCATGAGGAGAGCGACTGAACTTGAATTCGCAATCATTAGGAATTTTGCTTCATCTTTTTTGCCTCCCAAAAACGCTTGATCCTCTCTGACTGCTCTTTCTTCCGTTCATCTGTCCACTTTACTCCAGGATGACGATTTACTTTTTGCTTAAACTTTATATGTGCGATTTTATAGCGGCATTCAGTGCGATCTTCGAGATTTTTTATATTGACCTGTTGTAGATCCTCTTGGACCTCTTTTAGCCACTCTGTTCCGCATTTACTATTCATAATTATATTGAGTAGTTTCTTCGGTATTCTGGACTGTTTCATTCTGTAGACATGTGCATAGAACTTTGCTCGTCGTTTCCTGATTTCTTCCGTTATCGTATTTGTCTTTTGATACAGTTCATTTTGAGGTCTTTTCATCCAAATACCGTTTCTATTGATTGGCCCGTAAATCTTTCTGAGAATTTTTCGTTCTTCTTTTTCTGTTTCTCTAATTCTTGAATGGCCGCCAATAACCATTGTTTCAGCTGCGTAGATTGCTTCTGGAAGAATCGTTGTGTTATAATGCCTCAATTTGGCGCCTCTCGAAATGCACTTTTTGTTATAGTGAGCCCATGTTAGTTTGTAGGCCCTTTGGAGCTTGGTTATTCTCTGTTCATTAGCGATTCGGTTTAAACCTGAGGACTGTATAACTTCCCCGAGGTATTTAAAGTGGCCTACTCGCAGAATTTCACCATGTTTTGTCATAAGAGAAGATTTATTTTCTGGTTTTCTTTCCATGTATTTGGTTTTATCATAAGAAATTTGTAACCCGGTTTTCTGCGCAATTTCATGTAGTTTTTCCACGGCGCGAATGGCTTCAGTTCTGTTGTCTGTGATGATAGCAATATCGTCTGCAAAGGCGAGACATTTGACATTTATTCTATTTTCTTTTTTGATGCCCACTTGTATGCCCTTCACGTGAAGTTCCCATTCCCTTATGATCTTTTCTAAAACAATATTGAAAAGAATTGGCGAAAGTCCGTACCCCTGCCGCACACCGGTTTTGATTTCAAAAGGATCTGATATTTCGCCCATAAGTTTTACCTTGGATGTTGTACTTGTAAGTGTCTGTTCTATAATTGTTCGGGTCTTTCGATCGATTCCAAATTCTTTCATGATTTCGAAAAGGGTTTCGCGGTCTAGCGAGTCATATGCTTTCTTGAAGTCAATGAGTGTGATCACTGTATTTCTACATTTCCTCATCTGTAATATCGTCTTCAAAGTCCAGATCTGTTCAGCACATGATCGGCCTTTTCTGAAACCAGCTTGGTATTCCCCAATTAGTGGATCCGCTTGGTGTTCTACTCTGTTTAGGAGTGCTTTGGAAAGTATTTTGTACATATATATATATATATATATATATATATATATATATATATATATATATATATATATATATATATATATATATATATATATATAAATATATATATATATATATATATATATATATATATATATATATATATATATATATATATATATATATATATATATATATATATATATATATATATATATATATATATATATATATATATATAAGAAAAGAAACTTACGGTATGAACCTGAAATTTTTGTGACAGCTGTTAACATATGTTTCAAGCTTATTGGCTATCGTCAGAACGGCGTAGTTCAAGTTTTAGATGTTCAAACTTGGATGTTAATTAAAACGAAAAAATCACAAAACACAACACAAAATTCTATGTAAGGAATCGACTTCTTTTTGGCTTGGGATTGAATATCTCTGTTAGAATTCATTCGACTCCGTTTTGAAGACTGAATCAATATCAGCCAGTGAAACGATATTCATACCTTCTCGAAATTTTGTACCGAACAATAAATATAATTTGAAAAGGATTATACAAGTATTAAGATAAAAGATAAGAAACTTACGGTATGAACTTGTAATTTTGGTGACAGCCGTTGACATATGTTTCAAGCTTATTGGCTATCGTCAGAACGGCGTAGTTCAAGTTTTAGATGTTCAAACTTGGATGTCAATTAAAACGAAAAAAATCACAAAACACAACACAAAATTCTATGTAAGGAATCGATTTCTTTTTGGCAGTTACAGTTCATTCGACTCCGTTTTAAAGACTCAATCAATATCAGCCATTGTAACGATGTTTATACCTTCTGGATATTTTGTACCGAACAATAAATATAATTTGAAAAGGATTATACAGATATTAAGATAGAAGATAAGAAACTTACGGTATGAACCTGAAATTTTTTTGACAGCCGTTTACATATGTTTCAAGCTTATTGGCTATCGTCAGAACGGTGTAGTTCAAGTTTTAGATGTTCAAACTTGGATGTTAATTAAAACGAAAGTCTTGGAGGAGATGCTAATAGTAATAACTGCTTCTTGAATGAGATTTGATTAATGTTTTCTCGACCTGTTATCACTATCAGCATTATTTGTATTTTTATTATTATCTTCATTAAACTGAAGAGTGGATAGAGTTATGTTTATCTGTCTATTTTTAAAACATTATATTTACACATACCTGCTAGAACCTGGGATAAATTGTCGGCTTCATTATTCATCTTGAAATCATGACTAAATTGTGCTTTAATCATATTTATTTCTCTAGACAGTACAGAACCATCTGCTGGTGAAAACTTGTTCAAGGTCAAATCATCTGAATGTCCTTCAATCAATATTGTATTTAACGTTTTAAGGTAATGCAGCGTTAATTTTCAAGCTAAATCAGGAGAAAGGAAAGAATTGGGGGACTCTTGGATCCCCCAGACCTCAAGTCCATCAAGAGTTGTAGAATAAGCTGTGTATTAATTTACCGGTATACAAAATTTTTACAAAGTGAATCGCTTAATTTTATGTGGATAAAACCTACCCAAAAACACACCTCAGATACACAAATTGTTATTAGTATTATTGTTATAGTATATAGGAATAATATAGAATATATTTAAAGAAAAAATGAAAAATTAGGAAGAGCTAAAGTGCACCCCGCAACTGTTAACCTCCGAATCCACATAGAATGTTATAGCACAAACGTTATAATTACTATACTAATACTAACCTTACCTAACCTAACCTTACCTAACCTAACCTAACCTAAGCAAAGATGATCAAACCTAACCTAACTTAACCAAACCAAACCAATTTTGTATTTGTCGTTTCTGAAAAAATTAACTGTCATAAATTCACAAAAATAGTACTAGGCACTGACGTCATCTGCTGTCATCACATGAACGTCAGTTATCTGACGTTAAAACGAAATGATTCGACGACCGAATGACGTCGATGACTAAAATTAACCGAAAATTTACTGTAATAATACTTCATGTTACATTAGCTTGCCACCTGAATTTAGTCTCTCTAGGTATCTCAGGAGAGTAACACCAAAAGACACTCTGGTAGTCTGGCGCTGTACACTCTCCAATAGGTTTTGGTCTCGTATTAGTACCGGTCTCCACACTACGCATAAGGTACTGCTACCGCGGATTATTTTTCCTATTTGAAAGACGACATTTGTCCACCTTCAAATGAAGAACCCAATCTGAACATCACTTAGCTATTATGTTCAAATCTGATGGTATGGTTGTTATTTATAGTTTGATATATTTGTTTTTCATAGCCCTTTCATAGATTTGACATTTCATGTTTAATGCACTTTTGCATGAACGAATAAAATTAGTTAGTTCTTCCTTCGACAGTTACCAAGAATAAGCGTTGTTATTACTCTTCTACCCCATCGTAATAGGTTATGGGCCCAGAAAGATTCGAAAGATTATTCGAGTTATAGTGTCGCAGTTATTCAGTTTGGTGTCGAGGACAATGTCTCAAATAAACTACATAAATGGTGTGCCGAAACTAGTTTAGCGAGAAAACTATTAGGAATGGGCGTTCGCAGTGGAAAACTATTTCGTCATCGAAGGTTTATCGTAAAAATATACGTAAAAAGACGTGTAAAGAAGTTTGGGACAAAATGACAAATCTTTATACTGACACAGGTTTCTCAAGACAATGAACTCTAATTTCCTTGAGGTTAGATAATTGCGAATCCATGAAACTTTATGTTAACCAGGTAATTGAGACAGAGCAAAAGTTGAGGAAAACCGGCTCTTACGCATTACAGAAGAATGGATCGGCTCTCTTCTTCTAGCAATTCTGCCTGATATAATAAGTATTCACCAATGTTAATGGCCATCGAACATGCAGGAATCTCTATTACAACCGATGTCTTAAAGAGCAATTTGCTCGATATGGTGCCAGATGACGCTAGTGGTAGTAAAACTAATGCTTTTATGGTGAGAAACAAGAACTATAGAAAATCATCTAATGTCAAGGACAGCGTAAAGACAGCTCATGACAATTATGACAGACGAAATGACAAAAGCAAAATCACTTGTTTTAGATGCAAACAAACAGGTCATTTTATGTCCAAGTCTGACAGCAAATATACTTTCAGTGTAGTAATTTTTAACGCAAAGTATAATACGAATGACTTTTATCCACATTCCGGTGCAAGTAAGCATATGTCTCCGAATTAAAGCTGGTTTAAAAATGTTTCGCAGCCAGATATTCATGAAATAATCGTCACAAATCAAAAAAAACTTCCAGTTAAACGTTCAGGTGATTTGAATATTGTAACCTCAGTTAGTGAAAAAACCTATGATATAGCTGTTGAAGAAGTTTCAGTTATTCCAAAGCCAACAACAAACCTTTGTTTTGTAAGCCAACTCATCTCGAAAGGTAACAATGTTTGTTTCACCAGTGATGGATGTTCAATATACACACAGATTAATAAATTGATAAAAATAATAATAATTTATTGATTTCCCAAATATACAGAGTAGAATGGAAAACAGGTCATTCCAAAACAATACAAGAAAAGAAAAAAATTTCAAATATTGACTACATGGTCACTACATGAACCATAAAATTCTTCAATATTGTATGGCTCAAGATGTACAAGAAAGCGATAAAGACTGAGATTGAATTCTCGCTTAACTCTGGATGAAACATAATTAAATATTGAATTAAATTAAATTCTTGGCTTAATGTTTCACGATTATATTTAACAATATGAATTTGTCAACATGTTTCGAGCTTGAGCTCATTTTGAATGAGCCCACGCTCATTAGAAATGACAATACAATGAATGACAATACAACTTTTGTATGTTTACTGGTAAACTGTTAAACAGTTTAATACCCATATACATCTGGCCTTTTTCAGTTAGAGACAGAGAATGAATCGGAAAAATAAATGAATGCATTCTTTTAGTGTAATTTACATTTGAATGTCTACCGAAATAATGTTTGTTTTTATGCATGAACATCAAGATTCTATAGATGTACAACCCATAAACTGTTAAAATGTTATTCCTCCTGAAATACCCTCGACACGTTTCCCTGAAACCTAGTCTGAATATTGATCTCAAGGCTAACTTTTGCGTTCTCAAAATTTGATGAGACCCCGAACTGGTTCCCCAAAAAATGATGCCATAACTCAATAGTAACTGGAACATAGTATAATACACCGTTTTTAATACAGCTATATCAACCTGATCTCTAAGCACCCTCAATGCATAAATAACCGATTTCAATTTATTATTAATTTCTTCGACATGGCTGTGTTATTTCATGAAACTGTCTATAAAAACTCCCAGAAATTCAACAGATGCGCTGATTGGTACTTCAGCATTACAATAGGTTATGCTTTCTGGATAGTTACGGTTTGCTCTATTAGTTTTAAAAATAATACATTGGGTCTTATCATTATTGAGCACAAGCTTATTTTCTATACACAATTCGTTAACTTTATCCATGGCATCCTTAAATTCCCTTATACCATTCACAATGTTCAATGCAGAAATGATGATATCTGCATCGTCCGCAAACAACAAAGACCTGATATAACTAGAAAAGAAAATGTTAGGGAGGTCATTAATGAAAATAACAAAAAACAATGGTCCAAAGATACTGCCTTTTGGCACGCCTAAGTCGATTAGCTTCTCTAAAGACAGGTATTCACGGTTTCCACTAGAAACAAAGACCCTTTGTCTTGTATTCTGAAGGTAGCTCTCGATCAATTCAAGCTGTTTGTCCCTTATACCGTAGACACTTAGCTTATAGAGCAAAAGTTTATTACTAACACTGTCAAATGCTTTGGCCAAATCGAGCACAAGAGCTAGGGGTACTTCGCCTCGCTCAAGAGATTCTAAGATGCTACAAGTTCAAAAACAGCAGTTTCGTTACTCTTTCCCTTCATGAAACCATGCTGGCAGCCAACAAAAACATTGAACTTCCGAAAAAATTCTGCCAAACTACCAGCCAAAACCTTATGATAGCTACAGCCAATTTAATTAATGGAGTTTATAAGCTTAATCTGAAGCATGAAAAGTGTATGTTTAGTATGTGTGAAGAATCTGAAACATGGCACAGAAGGTTAGTACACATAAACAATAATGAGCTACAAAAAATGAGAGAATTTGTGGATGGATTAACCATAAAACAAATGTCCAAAATCAATAAGAACAATTGCAGTGTGTGCTGTGAAGGTCAACAGTCGAGGTCACATTTTCCAACTATTGGAACAAGGAGCACTGGAAATTAACAGTGACCTGTATGAAGTTAGCAACGAAATCCCAGCAAAGAATCGTACCTACAGGTGTCACACGCCTCAAGATATGTATATAATTACTTCGAAATCACAACTCGGTCATCAAGAATATCAGTTGCTGATACTGAATAATTTTCTTTTCTTATATATATTTCGAAAATGTCGCTGTAAGTGGAAAATATCGATGTAGGAAAATGTGTTGGTAGATTGTTAAGTGTTTTGAACTTATTTATATATTACTGTATTTTTTTAACTAAGTTAGTTAACGAACGTGTGATAAATGATTTATCACACTTGTGAAAAATGTGTGATGAAGTATATGGTCTCCTCAATGTCGCAGCCACCATTGGCGCCGTATAGGGGTGATAGGGGCAAAAAACTGATGTATTTTTTTAAATAAGTAAGTTCACAAAAATTTGATAGATGATTTCGATAGTATATGGTCATTTCAATCTCGCAGCCGTCATGGGCGTCCTGTTGGGGTGATAAGGACAAAAAAGTACTGTATTTTTTTAAACTAAGTTAGTTCACAGAAATTTGATAGATGATTTTGTTTACATATTTGAATCCCTTTCGATAGTACATAAACACTACAATGTCTCAGCAGTCATGGGCGTCCTATGGGGTGATAGCTGCAAAAAAGTGCTGTATTTTTTAAACTAAGTTAGTTCACTAAAATTTTGATAGATGGTTTTGTTTGCATATTTAGATCCCTTTCGATCGTAGTGGTCACTTCAATGTCGCAGCCGTCATGGGCGTTCTATGGGGTGATAGCTGCAAAAAAGTGCTGTATTTATTAAACTAAGTTAGTTCACAAAAGTTTGGATAGATGGTTTTGTTTGCATATTTGAATCCTTTTCGATAGTAATGGTCACTTCAATGTAGCAGCCGTCATGGGCGTCCTATAGGGGTGATATAGAAAAAAATTACTGTATTTTTCAAACTAAGTTAGTTCACAATAATTTGATGATGATTTCGTTTACATATTCGAATTCCTTTTGATATTATATGGTCACTTCGATCTCGCAGTCGTCATAGGCTTCCTATAGGGGTGATAAGGACAAAAAAGTACTGTATTTTTTAAACTAAGTTAGCTCACAAAAATTTTATGAATGATTTTATCTACTCAATTCAATACCTTCAGATGGTATATAGTCATTTCAATGCCGCAACCGTCATTTGCGTCTTATAAGGGAGCTGAAGAAAAAAAATTATTCCAACTTGCAATCTAAATCAGTTCACAAGAAATTGATGAATACTTTTATTTACTCATTTCAATACCTTTCAATGGTATATGGTCATTTCAATGTCGCAACATTCCATGGCTCCGTATAGATGGAACAGATACTTTTTTCCAACATAAGTTATATTCAGAGAAAATAACATTCCTACACAGTCCCATCTGGAACTGTTATACTCCATAAGGGATGTTATGTGATCTCTTTTATTGAAACAGAGGTGATATACCGAAACCTGACGGCTGCAAAATTTATTTATCTGTCGTTGATACACTGAGTTTGTCCTCTGCAGTCTTTCCTTAATTTTTGCGCTCAAAGAATCACTTTGACGCAGGGTGTTGGTCGTTTTGGTTGTTTTCATCATTTCATAGTTTACCTCGAAAGTTCCTTTTTGAGTATTTAAGTTTTTTTTAGTTTTTTTTAGTAGTTAAGTGGAGTTGTAAATTTATTATATAATAAGGCATGTTATTTCATTTTTTTATATTTGATTTTTATTTTAGTTGCACAATTTCATTTAGTTAGATTTTTTACTCGAGCTGAAGCAAAGTGAAGTTACCAGTGGTGGATATGTTGTCAATAGTGAACACCACAAAATTCATTAACATTCCCACTATTGCAAGTGAGAAATGTCTACTTTACCTTATTACTTGTTGGTATTATTCAGATCATTTCTCTTTCTTCTTATTTTTTGATAACGCAAAGGCATCTAATTCCGACCACTGATCGATATGATTAGGAGAATCATTCAAATGATGATAAAATTACTCCAAAATCACCCCTGATATGTAAACAAAATCATTTATCAAATTTTTTCGAACTAACTTACAAGTTCAAAAATTACAGTACTTTTTTATCTCTACCGCCCCAATAGGACGCCCATGATGGCTGCGACATTGAAATGACCATATACTATCGAAAGGGATTAAAATATGTAAACAAAATCATTTATCAAATTTTTGTGAACTAACTAAGTTTAAAAAATTCAGTACTTTTTTGTCCCTGTCGCCACTATAGGACGCTCATGACGGCTGCGACATTGAAGTGACCATATACTATCGAAAGGAATTCATATATATATATATATATATATATATATATATATATATATATATATATATATATATATATATATATATATATATATATATATATATATATATATATATATATATATATATATATATATATATATATATATATATATATATATATATATATATATATATATATATATATATATATATATAAACAAATCAAATTTTTCTGAACTGACTTAGTTTCAAAAATGCAGTACTTTTTTGCCCCTATCACCCCTATAGAACGCCCATGACCGTTGCGACATTGAAGTGACCATATACTACCGAAAGGTATTCAGATATGTAAACAAAATCATTTATCAAATTTTTGTGAACTAAATTAGTTTGAAAAATACAGTAGTTTTTTGCCCCTACCACACCCCTATAAGACGCCCATGACGGCTGCGACATCGAAGTGAGCATATACTTACGGAAAGGGATTTAGATATGTAAAGAAAGGCATTCATCAAATTTTTGTGAACTAATTTAGTTTAAGAAATACAGTAGTTTTTTGCCCCTATCGCCCCTATAGGACGCCAATGACGGCTGCGACATTGAAGTGACCATATACTACCGAAAGGGATTCAGATATGTAAACAAAACCATCTATCAAATTTATGTGAAATAACTCAGTTCCAAAAATTCAGGAATTTTCAGCTCCTATCCCCCCTACCATTTCCTATCGAAAGTGATAATAATATATACATTATTAAGTACAACACACTATACAATCTACCAACACTATCGACATTTTCGATATATAAAATAATATAATATAAAAAAAGGAAAATAATTCAGTTTCAGAAACTGATATATTGATGATCGAGTTGTTATTTCGAAGTTCTTATATACATATCTTGAGGCGTGTGACACTTTTAGCTAAGATTCGTTGCTGGAATTGCGTTGCTAACTTCACACCGGTCAGTGTGAGTGGGTGTAAAAAATCAAAGTCGATAGTGAGAATGTGAAAACGTATCGTGCAAGACCAGAGACTTTACCCAAAGTGGAGGAGTGGATTATAATGAAACTTTTTTGCCTGTTGTTAGGCACTGCACCCTTAGACTCTTATTAGCCCTAAGTGTAAATTTAAGTTTAGAAATTTCTCAGTTAGGTATAACTACAGCTTTTTTGCATGGCATTTTAGAAAGAATTGTTTTTATGAAACAACCTGAAGGTTTTATAAAACCAAATCGAGAAAGTACTAAAGATTGAAACGTGCAATTTATGGATTAAAACAGTCATCTCCTGTTTGGTATAAAAAGGTAGAAGATGTCTTGAATAGTCTAAAGTATGAGAGGTCTGATTAATAATGAACCCTGTGTTTTATCAAACATAATGAAAAGCTTTTCACTGTAATTGCTTTGTACGTTGACGATTTTTTTGTATTTTCAAATGACATCACAGAGTCTAATATATTGAAAAAGGAATTAGCACAAAAGTTTAAATTAAAAGATTTAGGACAAGTTAAACGAATCTTAGGCATAAATGTATGTATTAACAAAGTCAGAAGTGAGATAACTTTAGACCAAATACATTACATAGATAATTTGTTAGTTAAATTTGATATGACTGATTGCAAAACTATTGAACGCCAATGGAAAAGAATTTAAATATGTCAAAATGTAATAATAATTTTAATTCCATACCATACCAACAATTGATAGGTGGACTTATGTATCTATCGGTCATGACTAGACCAGATATTTCATATAGCGTCAGTTATTTAAGTCAGTTCAATAATTGTCATGATAATTCTCATTGGCAGAGTGCTAAAAGATTATTAATATATTTAAAGAAAACTAAAGACCTTTGTTTAAAATTTAGAAAGGAGTCTAAAGGTTCAGTGGGATTTGTAGATGCCGATTGGAACAGAAATTCTCTTAATAGAAGGTCCTATTCTGGTTTTTGTTTTTGTTATTGAAATTGTACAATAACTATCTTGAGAGAGTAAAAAACAGAAAACTGTTGCCCTCTCAACCACTGAGGCGGAATACATGGCCTTAGCAGAAGCAGGTTAAGAAGCTATTTATTTACAAAACCTTCTACAAGAATTTCAAGGCTCTTTTGACTGTGCCCTAAACCTTTCGTCAAATCCAATTTTCCATAAAAGGTCGAAACATATTGACGTTCGTCACCATTTTATAAGAGAGGCAATAACTAATGGTTTGATCAGTACCGAATATCTGAAGACAGATGATATGCCCGCAAATGTTTCGACGAAGGCTCTCGGAGATAGTAAGCATTTAGTAAGTATTAAGAAACTTTTGGGCATGGAAAAATTGATTGAATAAATGTATTTGAAAATATTTCAGACTATGTTGGTGTTATTTATAGTTTGATATATATTTTTTTTCATAGCCCATTTATAGATTGCGCTGACATTTCATGTTTAATGTACTGTTACATGAACGAATAAAATCAGTTAGTTCTTCCTTGGACAGTTACCAAGAATAAGCGTTGTTATTACTCTTCTAACCCATCGTTATAATGGTTCCATGTTCCTGTTCAGGATTCCCGTACACTTTGGTATCATCAGCGTGAAACGCTCTTTTTTTTACAATAATAATAATAGAATTTATTCTCATAGGATTACAATATCTTGTAATGAAAGAAAACAGGTCAGAGATAATCGCACATATCAAATTAGGTTTTACAGGCATCAAAGTAATCCAGAAGACAGTAGGGCTCCATTTTGTTTGTATTTAGGCCTACAAAAGTTTGTGGCCAACGTGTAGTTTTGAAAAGAGTACTCTTTTAGATGATCCATAGATTGCCAATGCTCAACCAATGCAAAAAAAGATGGTTTCATATCCTTGATAAGCCCCTCCAATCCGTTAAATGAAGTACAGAGGCACTGTATGTTCATATAGAAAATTGTTACACGAAGGCTTATGCATACACTCTCAGTCATCGGACAGATCTACTTGACAATTTCTGTTTTCTTGACCGGAGAAAAAAATTTCTGGAATTGAATTATCTGAGTACACCCCCTGATGACCAAAAATCAGGCTTAGAGATATCGTGATATATTTCCTCACTTGGACAGCCAATAGAAAAGGCCGAGTTTGAGCCCTTCGTTGGCAACTTCTTTATATCGATTGTTTCAAAGTTCGGAATATTATCCATATATACCAGAATATCACTTTCCGACACCTCATTCCCTGCTACTCTTCCCAAGTACATCCATCTCTTCTTAATTGCTCCTTTAATTTTATTCTTTTTAAGACCGCTATTGTTGTTAACACCTGTTATGTGTTAACATTACCTCTACGATGTATTTTCTTAGCAGCTACGGTGCACCAAGTTTGTTCAGCAGTATTAGGGGCAGTGTCGTTAATACTATTTTCATTATTAGTAGTAATGTTTACATCATTGCTTAATTTCAGTGTGGTAGGATTTGCTTTTGATTTATTTGACGATGAGGTTAGGCTTGATAAATTGTTTAAATTAATGAGTTCGATCATTTTTGATCTTCGCGCGACTTCTAAAGGACGATCATCAATATTCAAATCGGCCAGACAACTCCAGGAAGGATTTCCAGTTGCGGCACTCCCACCGGTGTAAATCGTGGATGTTTTATCGGAGATTTTCTGCCTGCTTGTGTTGTTTACTCTTTCGTTAGCGTTGTTTCGTTTCATTTGCCACATTTGCGTTTAGTTTTTTGTTGAATTCCAATATGAAGGCATCTATTGCTTCAATAAAGACGCATTTTCTACAAGGACTGCATTTTTATCTTGTAGTTCTGCAATTATTCTCATTAATAAATCATACCGAGATGAATCACTTGTAATAAAAGTAATTTTCGGTTCCATTATAGTTGTCTCTTCACTGACTTTATCCGTTATCAGTATTTCCGTAATTTCAACATCACAACACTTCTTTAATTTCATGCTACAGTTCGGATTAAATACTTTAGGGCAAATACTGCATTTAAGACCATTCTTTACATTTGAATTTCTGCAATAACCACATTTAGAAGTTTCAAATAACGGATTGCGGTGACTAGTCATATCCTGCCACTGGATGCACCAACCGATAGACTAAGTCACAGCAAGGAAGAAGAAGAAAAGACGACTGCGAAAGAAAATTGCAACCAATTTGGTAAAACAGTACAAAACTTTGGTTTACTCAAGCGGTAAGTAAAAGCATATATACCAATGGGATATCGGCACCAGGTTTTCGAAACATTGCACATTTCTCATATAGAAATTAGGGCTACGAACAAATTTATTAAATAGTTTTTCACTTGACATAATATCAATAAAGACTGCAACGAATGGTCGAGTCAATGTTAAGTTGTAGAAAAGCAAGATTCACGCTACACAGTAAATTCACTCACTGGCCAATTGAAAAGATTTGACCATGGTCACCTCGATATAGTAGTTCCTCTACCTTCTTCAGAAGATACAAGTTATTATTTGACAATGACAGATGAATTCATACAATGGCCAGAAGCTGTTCTAATTACAGATATCAAAGCAGATACAATTGCGACAAAATTCTACGAGAATTGGATATCACGTATTGGAGAACCTTCACGATTAACAACGGATCAAGGACGGCAGTTCAAAAGTAATCTCTCACAGCAATTAGCTCATCCAAAGGGATTCAAAAATAGGGACCACTCCTTACTATCCGCAATCGAAAGGCCTCAACGAATAACCACCGTCCACTGAAATCAGCCATAATTGCATTGAACATTGGACTACATTGCCAACCATAATAGATTTTCATAAAGTATTCAGGGAGGTTAGTACGTTCCCCACAATTTATGCTAACTATGTGTGACACTGCGGGGGGAGTATGCGGTTACTAGTCATATCCTGCCACTGGATGCACCAACCTATAGACTAAGTCACAGCAAGGAAGAAGAAGAAAAGACGACTGCGCATGCTCGGACGCAACCTCAGGAGAAGTCAACAAGATCTCGTCGACTTCGGCGCTAGTCGCCAAGCAGTCAACATGAGTGTAATCAACAAACATTATTAGTGCACTTAAATGTATTTAGTTGTAAATAGTTATATTAAATAAAGTTGTTCATGCTAAACAGAGTTTGGGTATACATCCTAACAAACCCCAACAGGATCATTACACGCACCCATATGATGAGTCTTATCGCTTGTATACAGAACGAACATAAATAGGCTCAGAATAGGGCCCTGTAGCACTCCACTCTTAACATTTCTTCCGAATGGATAGCTCCTTACCTGCTCTCACAGGAAATTTTCCATAATATAAGTAATTTTCTCTCCATAGTAGCAAATTACTGCGAATGATATATGATCCTAGTTTTTTTTGCACCTGACCGTTGGAAAACAATTGAGTTCTTCAAAATATTGCTTCCAATCATAATTTAATATATTGCTCTGCAAATTTTGTGACGCCCAGAAAGAAGCCGAGATTTTGAGAACCTGCATATGTATGCTTTTCTTTCGAATATAGACGAAAATAATTCATTTAATGATCTTATTTTGTTATTGTTCGATGAGAATGCTTCTTTTATTTTTCCAAGATTCAGCAAACCATTTACGTCTTGCGTACAAGATTTGCGTAAGGAAACCTTTTTTTGAAGCTTTCTTGAAGAAAAATAATAAATTCGTGATGCAGTTGAGAGTTTCTATCTTTAGTCGTCACAAGTCCAATGGTTTAAACGCTCCAGTATGTTACAGAAAATTAGTGTTAGAGAATACTCTTGGATCTTCAATTGGATCGTAATCTTGACCTCATGTCAGTGAGGTCATTTTCGATCCCACATTCTCTAAAGAAGCCTCGTGAAACTAATTATCTTTTGCCTTAATTACCTTTTCCTCTGTTAATGCTGCACCTCTATTGTGCTGAATTGACTACCGTTGATGATTGTGTGATAAAGTATATAAAAAGCCTTATATTTAGTTATAAAATGGTATCCTTGGAAGACATTTCTGAAATAATTATGTCCTTCTAATCTTTTGCTGGTAGTTCTCATGGCATTAGCGCGAAAATGTTTCAATTGTATTGTCCAAAACTTGTTCCATGCGTATATCATTTAGTGAACTGTTATCTTCAGGCTGATTACTTCTCTCAGTTATTGCGCACTGTTTTGTTCGGCCACTCGCGAAATTCCTAATCCCTATTCAAATGATGAGTTGGGCTCAATTAGTATTCTCTCTTCTTCAACTAAGTTCTGTGAGTTTCTGTATGTACAATTTTATCTTGGAGACTGACATAATTCCTCAGCGCGGGCACGCTTCTGAAGGAATTGTAGTACCACCACCGCTCTGCTGAATGTCCCTTAGGAAACCATTAGATAGTTCTGTGCCGGTTTATCACTGGTGTTGTTTTTTTTTTGGTTATTTTAACGCGTTCAACCACAGCTAACTTTACTACAGGCTATGAAGAGCATAGTCCGACGGTTTGGTAAATTGACTTGAGAGGTATACTCTCCTAGCCGGTTGTTCTCAAACTTTCAAGCATTATTTCAAGTCTTTTTGTATATTGCGAACAAGCAAGAAATATTATTAGTATTTATAACATATAGAATATTATATTGGGTATTGTGAGCACATATTTCTGTAACAGAAAAATGTAAAACATCTATTTTTGCAAGAAAACAACGATGTTTTCGATAAAGCTCCACTGCGTAAAAAATACTTCTATTGGTCAGTGGGATTTATTTACATGAAAAGTTGCCTAACCAAAATTATTGAATTATTTGAGAGAAAAAGAGCCTTGAAGAAAACGCAGTAGGAATTACTTATATTGAATTATTTACCTAAGTATGAATAAATATTATATTTCTGATTAGCGCAACCAACAAACTACTTTATGAAAGTATTGAGCTTTCTTCGTTTATTTTTTGGTTCAGTTTTCTCGTGTCCAACTTCATTATTTTTTTGTGTAGTCATTCAATAAGATATTAGAAAAAATGGAACACAGCATGTTCAGAATATTTTTATTGTCTTCACCACATAAACAGCAACAATAAAAATCTTTCAAGGACTCATTCAATGACGTTTAAAATAGTGAGATTGTACAAAATTGCTTTCTGGTGTATATTACGAGTATTTAAAAAGGCCCGTTCGAGTTAAATGTCATTAATAATTTTTTCAAATATGGCACACATGTGAAATGAGACATTTTTAATTAAATCTGTAGATATAATCAGTCCTCCCCAAATAATTAAAATATTATAAATAAAATAATAGCTTACAAATACTCTGTTTCGAGAAAAGTTTGGATTTTGAAAGAATGTGTTATTGTTAGTTAGATTTGTGAATAGCGATCTGTTTATTCGATGGTTATCGGTTATAAATAGGTAAGAAAATATACTTATTAGAAACTCACCTATCCCAAGCTCGAAACTTACTGAATCATCTACGGAATATCTATCATCCACACTATATTTCACAAAAAATTTATTAGTAAGTAATCCGTTCTCAAAACACAACACAAATTCGATTTCGATTCGATTAAATCGTTTCACACAAAACACTTCGTTTTTATAATTTGATGTTATGTAATCCACAATCTATCATCACGAGCACCTATATTACACTACAGAAAATTGATGAATAGAGGATTAGAACTGAAATCGTAAAATATTCAACTTCAATACGAAAGTCTTAAACAACACAAAATTGATTTCGTTTCACTGAAATTTGTAAACAAACTAAACACTTTGTTTTTTAGTGTTTGATGTTGAGGTTTCAACAAATTATCAACATCAACACATGTATTACACTGTACACAATTGAAAAATATAGAATTTATACCAAATTCAAATTATTTGCATTCAAACTGCGAAAGTTTTGGGAACCGTCCTATTTGCATTAGTATGCTCAACTAATGGCGGGATTCTTAGACCACTTCGATTCTGTGGCAGATATTAATTTCATAGCCTGTACTAAAGTTGGCCGTGCTTCAACTCTAGTGATCACGACTCTATGCAAAACTGGATTATTTTGGGTTTGATACCTCCGCTGTCACTTTCTTATTTGAGTCAACGTACACAATCGATTGCTACAGATCAGTTTTTCCTAATTATCCATACCTACTCATAACATCTGAAATTCCTCAAAAGTCAATTTTGATCCCCTAGATATTCGTCATGTATACAGCCGAGATCTTCGATGGCGTTAAATATTGCATTATTTAAGTCCTTGCAGATGACCATCGAATGTATTATTCTTTCAAACCTAAGGAAATCATGATAGCAACGGCTCGCATCAATACACACTTTGAAAGATCGTTTGTCATTCATAAAGCCATACCTTGAGCGTAAATCCACCCAAGTGTTAACTTCTTGTATATGCGTCGTAGTCGAAAAGGGCAGACATGATGAGTGACCTGAATATATTGAGTGGTCATAAAGCTGTTTTCGTGAATATGTGATATAATAGGTCCAAAAAACGCAACCTTGAGAGCGCTAGGTATATAATAAATATACAAATTATAAATATAGGTATATAATATATAAAATTCCATCAGCTTCGATAGCTGAAGATCGATAATCTCTAAAAGTATATTTATTCGCCGACACACACAGTTTAGGAACTTTTGAGCAATGAAAAGTTTCAATTCTTTTTTATACGTTATACATACCCGCAATGGTGGATTCATACTAGGGGCACTCGGGGCTAGTGCCCAGGGCGGCAAAATTTCGAAAGTGAGAAAAAATTTTCTATACAATATAAAATTAAATAATTCTTTCAAATAAACATTTCATCTTTCAAGAAATATAATTTAAGTATTATGTACCACATTAAAATTTTGTATATTATAATATAGGAAATTTAAGTAAAAACTATTCAAATAGTTTAATTAATTTATTTCCATAATTTGATTGAAAAAATTGAAGTTGATATTTTTATTTTCTGGAATTCATAAACTTATGTAGTTTCTCTGAAGAATTAAAAATAAATGAGTAAATAAAAAATAAATATAAATAAAACATAATGTATGATAAATAATATATAATACATAATAAATTTCCTGCAATCAATTAGTTATTCTAATTTAAAAAAAAAGATATCAAAGCTATTAAAATAAAATTTAAGTCATAGGGCGGCATTTTCTTCAGTGCCCCAGGGCGGCACAAATTTAAATCCTGCCCTGCATACCCGTAATACTGAATAAACGTGATTCTTGATAGGTATTACAGTATTTTTGCAACTTTCTGAATTGAGTTTCCACTCATTGTATTGAAATCGTTAAGTAGAAGCAGTGTAAGCTATACATTATTTTGATTCTTTTTGAATTTCTAATATGTACGTTCTCAAATTATTCTAATCAATTAATTTTAGTTAGTATACTTCATTAATTTCAATTTATGCGCATGAGGGTTAATTAGGAGTAGCATAGGTATGCTAGCTTCATCCTGCGAAAACTGCATGAATTTATGATTTCAATAGATATTAGGTATTTTTCTCGAATTTGAAATTTCATAGGATGCCGAAAATCCAGCAAACTCGTATCATAGGAATTAGGCTCATTGATCATTCATTTACAAATATTCTTACAAAACGACATGTATCTGTTGATCTCGTATTATACTATACTATTAGAGGCGAAACGTCCACCTTGCCAATATACCACATGTTCAATAATCAAACGCCAGGTCTGCATATTTTGCCTTTTTCTTCGTGTGGTCATCAACCACGTTATTTGGTGTTCATATGTCCACAACAAATGCCGAGCTAGAATCCTTGTTAACCACAATATGGTTATCCATTACCATTATATATGTAATAGTCTAGTCGTAGTTAAAAGTTCTTGTTATCTAGCACAGACATTGTTTCATATTTATACGACATATTGACCAATAAGAATTCACAAGAAATAGGATTCAATTTTTCAGACAGTTGTTTGTATTGTCAACTGAAAATTGGAAAGGATTTAATTTCTCAACACCTTACTCTTCATTCCGACTTATCATAATAGTCTAGTGCAACAATATCTTGCCAAATCAATTTGACCAACGCCAAAAACCTACCATTCTCAATAGAATTTTTCTCAGTTTGTGAAATAACCTTCCAGAAAAAACTCATCATTAAGAGCATACCTACCAATCAATTCATATTACACATATGGATATCTTAAAACAAATATAGACTGAGTAAAACCTGTGAAATTGTAAATAAACCACCTGGCTTGGATATCACATTAAATGATTAGAAATTGAAAAATGTTTGTACCTGCTAGAGTTACTAAATTTAACATTCAAAACTTTCAATATTTCATTAAAAAAAATTTGAAGAAATTCAGTATGCATTATAAAATCACAAAAGGAGCTCAGCTTGTAAAATAAAAATGCAAATATATCATTAACCAACAAAAATATGTATTTTGATTTTAGCATCAACTAAAGGAAATAAATCATATTACAACAAAATTCGTTTTGTTATCAAACCCACACTTTATCTATTTAAAACACTCGTTAAAAATTCTTCAAGAGAAATTTTTCTTTGATAAAATTATCTTATAAATTTATTACTTTTCAATAAGAGTTGAAATTAAAGTTCAAAGCTTCCATAGGTTTTTACAATATTTCATCAGTAACAAATGAAAATGTATAATCATTTAAAACTTACTTTTTTGTAGAAATATCAAGAGTACACCTCATTACTCATCCTGTACCAGGTTTACAGATGGCTTTTAATGTAAATATTTAGGAATTAAACTATTTAATTTTTTTTATTAATTTTAATGTCTTCATAATGAAGAAAAATATTCAACAAATAGAATTCCTTGTTTTGATTTTTAAATTGATGTAACACAAAATTGAATGAGAAAATATTTTCCAGTAACTAGGACACTACCCTGCCAAAGGTCCCGGATTCAATTAGAGGATCAGAAAAGGCAATTGCTCAGTATATTCACTACCATGTTGTGTTTTACACTTTCTATATTTATGTATAAAAAGGTTTACAGTTTCAATAATACAGTTACATTTGCAGAATACAGTTATCCACATATGTGTATTCATATGATAGCTAAAAATTATGAAAAAGGATGAATTGTGTAAGACAAATTTTAACATTAGAATAGTATCACAAGTATGAACTGAACTTTAAAATATTTGAAATTTAAACTATTGAAAATTCTAGATTATAGAATTCGTCTTTGAATTTCAAAAACTGAAATTACACTCAATTAACTAATTCAAGTCTAATAGATTCTCAAAAACCTTCAAAATTATTTACACTGAAATATTTGTTCAATGACTCACAAAAATCTAATCCTGACTTGAAAAATTACAAGTTCTGTTAATCCTGAAAATCAAAAATTGATTCTATCATATAAAGCATTTCGCAAGTAAATAATTTTTAGTCAATAGTCCTAACGAGGAGTTTTGCATCAACTACTTCAGAATTTTATGAAATGTTCTCATTTGCTCCTAACTTTGGCCTGCACACCAAACTGTCGATAAATTCGCAATGTTTATTTAATACATTTATGAAACATTGGTGAAAGAATTGAAACGATTTTATTTATAAATACATCTAATCGAACCACAGAAAACCTACATATTTATTTATCTAACAATTACATTACTTATGAGTGGTGTAATCGTAATAACGCGTGTCGTAAAAAAATTTCAACACACCTCACACTGATAATCCGGGACCACGGACGTTGATATATGACGGAGCATTGAAAACACTTGTGGGTAGTTTATGTACAGCAATAAACGAGCAACAAATCGTGTTTGGTGCTCCATGTGTTGGTAAGGAAGTTGGGCGAAAAATGGGCACGTGAAATGGGATAAAGAACGCAGCCTAACTCAGCTCCTTACAACCACAATATATTAATTAAAAAAATCATTCAAATAGTAATAATAATAATAAGCTAGAGTACAGGATCAATAGAAGTTTCGTTATGAGAAACAAGTTTACAACGTAAAAACCACCATGGAGTTCTTCATGAGTGTTAGCATATTGTGGTCTCAAGGAAGGCGGATCGGCGACGAACACAGTCCAATCGAAAGCAAATATACAGAGATTATTTCAAAAATTAACCAAATAGCTGGCCCGTTACAATCCTCCACTCCACTATCTTCCTTAAAGTTGTGTATTTGTATTTTTGTTTTGAATTAAATAACTTGTCTCATCTAAAACGTGAAGTATGGGAATATTGGGTGGCCGGCGCATCACATAGCGTACTTGCGAGTCCACTCGCGCGCTAACTCGTTGTACTTTTCCCGATCAGTTTTGTATATCCTAGCGATTTCGGGTACTAACGGGTCATCTGGATTTGGGTCACACAACAATGAGCAGATAGATAACAGTACTGGAAAAGAAACGAACAATTATTCACTCGTTAATAATACGTATAACAAAATAACAATGAAAATCAGATAAAAATGCTATCAGCACTATACAACAAAATTCAATTAAACCGATTTTCGTAGAAACAACTTGTCATCTCAATGCAATAGCATAGACATAAATTAACAGTTTTCAGTGAGCAACAACATTAGTATTAATCTATATCTAATAAACTGAAGTTATGAAGTATGTGTATTGTATTCGTACCACTCGAAAAAAAAATTCAAACAAATCTTATCAATTACTTATTTTATTGATCCTCCATTGAAATCAGAAAAAATTGAAACGTTTAAATTAACAAAATAAATTATGACGATAAAAAAATTACTTTTAGTGATGGATCAAATGGGGAATTATTTGATAGCTAGAAAAAATCAATTTGTTTATCTAGGTTATAATTTAATATTTTTAGTATGATTACAATCAATTATGGCGTGTATAAAGAATGGGTTTTAACATTAGAAGGGCTGGGCTTCATACATCTTCAAATACCGCAGCCATTAAATTTGACAACTTGACGGTTTGAGATTCAGTGAAATTATTGTTTCAGGGTATTATAACTTTCTGTCTTTGAGTGGTAACTGAAGTAGATGTTCTTTACATACACAAAATGTATGTGTCTTTATCATTCAAACACACATACATGTGTTTTCAAATATCACAGAAATATTTATTTCTGTGACTTTTCGGTACAGAATCCATGACTCTATAGCTGCTGAATCAAGTAAAAAAACGTTAGCAGCCACTTTGGGGTGCAGAGTAAAAGAGAGAGAAAAGGTGATTGAAGGTCAGAATCCAAACGTATTGAACATTCGTACTTCTAACAGATATAGCAGAAAACGGATGCGGTAAAGAATGCCCCTGAAGAATAATATAATTTTAAAGTTTTTTTGTAGACATTTTTGAAAATATTTTATGTTATTGCTGAATTGTATAAGTATGTATATGAAAGCAAGCAATTGCCACATTCAGCCAAATTAGAACATTATCCAAGAAACGCTGACTGAAAAGCATATTATAGAGCAGTGGTTCCCAACCTTTTCATGTCCAGGGACCATTTCAATGTATTTGGTAGGGAACATCAAGAGAAAACAAAACACAAAAATTTGGAGATTTTTAATCGAAACTTCGTAACATGGCAATGTTATAAAGATTTCTTATAATATTATTATAAGAAAAGTACATGTGAATTTTGAGCTTTTATGTTTTCCACACTCAGCAGATCTAATACTCCTACTCAAGTCTAATACTCCTACTCAAAAGAAAATCTAAAATCATCAAAAGCTTTGACGCGAAATGGAAGGTATACAAAGACGATCTCTCGACTTTACCCCAAAACTACTCGAGTGTATTTACCTTAGATGCGGTGTTTTTTAAAATTGTCGGTACTTTACTTACATGCGTGATAAAAACGTTTCGAATCAATTATTAATCCGCTTTTCTTGTCTGAGTTACATTCCCGAAAGTAACGATTTTAATTGACATTTTCCACCATGTGTTTGCTCAAAGGTGTTCTCGTCAATGTATATTTCATTCAAATTTGAGTTGAAATTTTGAACATAAATTTATAGGCAATGGAAGTTCGACAAAATATTGGAAAATTTCAAACGGTCCTTTATATTTTCTACATGCTTTCGCTGACAGCATCATAATTTATATTTTCAGTGTACTCGCTTACAAGTCGCGAATGTAGAGTAACTATTGTCTTCAATTTTTCTTTACCATAACTGAAGTTTGGAAGATAAAAACACGAAGCTTATATTAAAGACAAAAATATTTCCTACGTTCTCCTACTGCTTGTGTGCGGCATCTTGAACTTGTAAGTTCTCTTCATTCTAGTTTACAAAAATGTCGACTAGATAAGCTGTTCACATGAGACATCTGATCAGGAAACTTTTTTCTCTTAGGAAACCAAACCTTTGCTTTGACTTCGTATAATATTACCAACGCGTTACCTGTCGAAAGCTAACGTACTTCTGTGTGAAATGGAAGTGTCTTGTAACCACATTCCATTTCATGGCAGTTTCTTGAAAGACGTAGGTATATTTAAAGCGATACTTTTTGAAAATTTAACAACTTATATTGCATTGGCCTATTGCATAACATAATAAGATCAAAAACAGTTTATGGTCGATTGAGTAGTATAATCACCGCGATAAGCACGGGGGTCAAACTATAATAGAACGTCTGCGAATTCACAAGTCTTTAGCAGGCCACTATTCGGTTTCCGCCGGACAGTGGTTGGAACCACAGTTATAGAGGATATAGATAACCTAAAATTTTCAAAAAGTTATTTTGCATTTTAAATATTTGACAGATTCGTCTGTTACTTTGATAATGCATAGTCACGACCGACTTTAAACAGGCCATAAAATGAGTATTTGGCAACAGAGTTACTATGGGCTATAGAATAATACAACCCCACCATTAGTTGAGCTGGTGGGGTCTTATGCAAATAGGACGCTATTTGGATATTATGCAGATGAGAGGCTTCTCAAAACTTTCGGAGTTTGCAAGTTAAATAATTTGAGGTTTTGGTATAAATTCTATATTTTTCAATAGTAGTGCAATACATGTGTTGTTGATAATTTTAACATCAAACTATAAAAACAAAGTGTTTAGTGTCAATCAATTTTGTGTTATTTAAGACTTTGGTAGTTGGAAGTTGAATTTTTTACGATGTCAGTACTAATCTTCTATTGATCGATTTTCTATAGTGTAATATAGGTGCTAGTATTGATAACTTGTCTATAACATAACATCAAAATATAAAAACTGTTTTGTGTGTACCGGTTTAATCGAATCGAAGTAGAATTTCTGTTGTGTTTTGAGTACAGATTACTTAAAAATAATTTTTTAGTGAAATATAGTATAGAGCAGCGGTTCCCAAACTTTTTTGATGGCGTACCACCTAATATGAAGTCTTCCTTTCATGTACCACCAGTATAAAAATGATTAATCATCATTCCATTGCCAACATAGTAAAGTTTGTAAATAACAATTAAAAAATAACATTTAGCCTTTTAAGTACTTTACTTTAAAACAATGTTTATTTAGTTCTTTGCAGTTAGTTGTAAATAAATTAGTTAAAATTAAACACAATCTTTCCCACTCCGACTGTCACCCCTCCATCCGCTGCTCGCTCACCCTCACGCTACTAGTAGAGTATACCAATTTTCGAACTTCACTCGCGTACGCGTACCACCAGTGGTACGCGTACCACAGTTTGGGAACCGCTGGTATAGAGGATAGGTATTCCGTAGTTGATTCAGTAAGTTTCAAGCTTGGAATAGGTAAGTTTCTAATAAGTAAGGTTCTAATAGGTGGTCAGGACGTTACCTCAATTTTAATTCACAACACCACATTTCACAAAAAAAGGCGGTTATAATTGGTTCAGCAGGCCGGACAATAAAGCTCAGCGACCTACATGAGGCAATTGATAAGGCCAAACAAGTTTTATATCGTAACTCATACCCTAGAAAACTAGTACATGCCATTTTTGAATAAAGATGTAAAAAACACCTAACACATCAAATAGAAAACGAAACTAATGAAATTAAAAATACAACTAATAACCAATTTCTACCTTTGCCATATATTCCAAATCTATCGGAAAACCTAGATAAATTTTTCAAAAAAAACAACATAACATTATGTCATAAAGGACATAATTTGCTGCAATATGTCTTCAGTAAACTTAAGAGCATCATACCAGACAACAAAAAGACACCCATTGTATATCAGATACCTTGTCAAGACTGCTCAGGAGTGTATATTGGACAGACCAGCCAACACCTACAAAATAGGCTAAATGGTCACAAATATGATCACAAGAACATCACTACATTAAAAAAACACGAACAAGCATTGAGGCATAGATTTCACTTCATCAAAACAAAATCCTAATATAACAAGAGAAAACGAGAATATCCCGGATGCCATTAATGACAAGATAGATATAAAAGGACTTAGCAACATCCTATGCGCATAGTGACACCGGAGAAACAGGTGTAGTAGCCTCACACAAGATATCCAAAAAAGTACAATGTAACATCTGCATCTCGCTAGTTACTAAAGCTATAGATAATTTGACTGATAATGAATAATTGAATATAAACTTAAATGCAAACACTTGAACTTACGATTTACATTTTATTGACTACATAGCATGACGCATTTCGTCGTTACAAACGACTTCTTCAGATGCTTACAGAATAATGATAATAATGATAATGATTAATAATGATAATGAATAAGTTTATTTGCATCGGGGAGGACTGAATATAACTACAGATTTAGTTAAAAATGTCTTATTCCACATGTCTGTCATATTTGAAAATTATTAATGACATTTCTCTTTTTGAGTAATAAACACCAGAAAGCAATTTTGTGTAATCTCACTATTTTAAGCGTGTCATTGGATGTGTCCATGAAAGATTTTTATTGTTGCTGTTTATGTGGTGAAGACAATAAAAATATTAAGAACTTGCCGAATTCCATTTTTTTAAATATCTTATTGAATGAGTGAGTACACAAAAAACTGAATCAAAAAATTAAAGAAGAAAGCTCAATACTTCCATAAAGTATTTTGTTGGTTGCGCTATTCAGAAATATAATATTTATTTATTAAATGACACGGAGGTTTCGCGTATCTCTTGATGAAACATGTTACAAAAATAAATTGAAATTAACACACTTAGCTTAAGTTTCACTAAATATATTAAGAACTCAACATATCTTTCTGTTGGTAAAACCATTTTCAAGAGTTATCGGGTGGTTAACCCATTATCAGTAACATTGAATACTCTTGACAATGGGTTAACCACCCGAAACATATGTAGAAATTTTAATATATTTAGTGAAACTTAATCCAAGTGTGTTAATTTTAATTTATCATATTTATTTATACTTAGGCAAATAATTCAATTTGAGTAATTCCTACAGACTTTCTTTCAAGGTTCCTTTTCTTTCAAATAATTCAATAAATTTGGTTAGGCAACTTTTCATGTAAATAATCCCATTCACTAATATATTTTTTACGCAATGGGACTTTATTGAAAACATCTTTGTTTTCTTGCAATAATAAATGTTTTACATTTTTCTGTTACAGAAATGTGTGCTCACAATACCCAATATACTATTCTATATGTTATGAATACGAATATCTTTTATTCGTTCGCAATATAGAAAAAGAATTGAAATAATGCTTGAAACTTTGGCAACAACCAACTAGGAGGGTGAACCACTAACTCAATTTTAGCAACACCCCCAGACTACGCTCTTCATGACCCGTTTAAAGTCGGTCGTGGCATAGTATTATAGAGAAAAGTACACTTAGTTTTTTATCACTATATTTATTAGTTTGCGACTGCAGTTTCGTAGTATTACTAGATTTTCAAGTACATTCACGAAAACGAACTTCTCTTGATATTGTTCTATATCTTTACTTGAAAACACACAAATATTGAAAACTGATGTCTTGAATTAAAACTACCTGAAGGTGAAAAAATACAGCCCGACAACTTTTTGGCAAAACATATCAATGGTAACTGTTGCAAAGGGTTTCAATGGACTCTTTGGGTTCAATGGACTCCAATTATTCAGTTTCAGAAAAAGAAGAAATTAATATAATGACAATTCAACCCATCCGAGTATCAAGGGTAAGTTTGATGTGGAAAATGAAGTTGTGACCTAGTCACAACTAGTTCCGACTCCTAGAGGAACTCTGACAAGAAAAACGACGACTAAGACCATCTATAGGGCCAGAATTGAAGAGAATGCACTCCCTGACAACCAATTCGGAACGGTTGAAATATATATATATAGGCTGCAAAATGTTAAACAAATATTAAAAATAGTCGAAGTTGGGGACATTTTTTATGAAATAGTAAAAAAAATAAATGATGTAGTCAGAATCCAATATGTTGAGACTAAGCCAAAAGTGGTCATTCAGATAGATTGAGCAAGTACAACAATTGAAATATAAAGGAAGATTAATAAGATAAAAGTGTTAGCTTATTGACTCTGGAGTTCAGACAAGACTGGAAGTTAAGACATCCCTAGTCGTCCGATGAGCGATACCTCGCAGCCTAAAATATGTAAGAAACTCGGCTCATCTGGAAAAATCCGTGAAGATAGTAATCAAAGAGGGTAAGAGTGCAGAAAACGAAAGGAATGGCGTTCTTTAAACTTGACAGTAGTGCCTAAAGTTGAATTTAGTTATTGTCTACTGTTTTTATTGTACATGAAAAAAGTGTTATTTTTAGAATTTGAAATAGTTATTGAATTCATTAGCCACAAATTCATGTGTCCATCTAAGTAATGAACACAGAAAAAAATGTTACACTACAAAGATATTAATCTCATGTCAAGCTGCATATGCCATAAAACCTAATAGAACTCGTTTAACTGAGGAAAATATTTTGCATTGCTTAAATTAAGAATTGAATAACTTTGATAATAAATCACATATAAACTATATATTCGCCATTTGTTTACTGCAAAATATTCTCTGGGTAACTAAAATTTGTAGTAGTACAAAATACAGTCTTAAATTACATGAAACTGCGACAAATAAATGATAATTTGTCCTATAGAAGAATCAGTTGCGAGATCATAGAGCGAAATTTTCATTTGCACAGACAAATCATGCTGTCATCAAATTATTTGTTGTGTAATTGAGTATGTCAATCTCCTTAGAAAAAAAAGACTAACTAATTTTGTACGTATGTCTTAAAAATCTTCACTGTGCATTTTATAATGAGTATACTAAAAATCTATAACATAATAATTATAAAATAGAAAGCTTTAGATATTTTTAAGATTTCAGCACATTTTGAAGTAAAGAAAAATTTTTGATGAGGAAGCAAAGACAATAAATTTAGTATCAATAAAAGCAGAGGGGAAGATTAATGATAATAACACTTTGTTTTCAAACCAACAAAATTTTTGTTAGTTTGAATATATACTAATAAAATATCAGATATAATTATTATAATCAAAATACCTTTCAATGAAATACAGAACTTTGTTAAAATATAAGAACAATCTACAAAAGTGTCCAAGAGTGTTAAGCTCAATTTTGAAAGATGTTAAGATAGAGAACATTCAATAAATTAATTAAGGGGATTAAATTCATGAAAGTGTATTAATGTAATTGAAACAAAGATTGAAGTATTGAAATTGAGATTGAAAAAATTTTGAAAGTTATTCTAGAATAAAGCTAAAAGAAATGTTAAAACAATGAAAAAAAAATAAGTAAACAGTTGAGAAAAAACTCTGTTTTCTCAACTCAATAAAAAAATTCTGTGCTCTTGATCATGAAATATCAACAAAAAAGAAAACACCGAGTTTTTTTTTAATTATCAGCAAAGAGATTTGTTTTTCACTAATGTTGGCTAGCTGTATTTGGTGCACCTACTCCATGAGATAATTGCAATCTATTACTGGCATATTTGATGTCAATATATGTCAATGCGTCAAATAAATATGCAAACCGTTTCTCCTTGGTGCACTGATAGTCGGAGAGCTGGTCGCCACCTTAACTAAGGTACTCCCCACAAAGCTAAAATTTTCTGTATAATTTATTTGATAATAATAAAGTATGAAAACGTACTTCTGCCAGGGGTGCCGCGGTTGCAAAAATACCCCCTTTATTTTTATAATTGTAAAATGTTTTTAAAAAAAAAAATTCTTTCACAAGGCTGCCGTTTACATATGTTTTCATTTATATTATTTGTAATTCATAAAAAAATTGGCAGAAGATTCTCGCGGTTTTAAGTACCTGCCAGGTGAGTTTGAAATTGTGACGAATTGTCGTATTTCATAATATACTTTAACAAGTCTGACGTTTACGTATGTTTTAATTCATACTATTTTAACTGTGTAAAAAAATTAGCAGAAGATTTTCTCGGTTGTAAGTACCTGTAAAATTGATCTGAAGAGAATGCATTTGTATTCAAAACTCCACATAATACACTATTCTTATATGTTAAAGAAGTATAATAAAAGGGCATGTAAAATAATTTTTGAGCATACATACATTTTATATTATTATTTTCAATATTTTATAACAATTTTTATTAAATTTTGAAAAAACCGGAAACCAATTAAAAGAAAAATTTATAGCAGAATGTGCAAGTGATAATAAAAGATTTGAAGCAGCATTAGTAAAGTCAAGTTACAAAATTTTTCATCCGAAACTGGGAAGAAAAAAATGCAAGTAGGAGATACTTGATAAGATAGTAGAATCGAAGAAATACGCATTCAACGAAATTTATTTGGACGGTTACTTGCAATATCAATAAATGAAAAAATTGATTTACAAAAAGTTTTATCATATCCATTAATACCTCTGCCAACGTCTTTATGTCATATGGATGGAACAATTCATAAAACTGTAAAATCAGCGCTAGTACCAGTTTTGGAAAAATACATAGTAAATACAGAATCACCCATACATTTTGATATTGTTGTTTTCGATGGATATTATTTATTACATTCGATGCAAAATATTCCTAATACATTTGGAAATATATAAAAAAAATATTATCAACTATGACAGCTACAAAAGCATTGCGAATTGATATTATATTCGATCAGCAATACTCTCCATCAATAAAAGACTAACGTCAACAACGTCAAGAAAGCAGAAATATCAATTACATCATTACTGGCCCAGAACAAGTAAGACCAGTCGATTTTGGAAAGGAATTGAAAAATATTTCTCTTAAAGAAGCTCTTGTAGACTTTTTGATTCAGCATTGGAGCACAAATGAAGTAGTACCTTTCATCGGAACTACAGAAATTAACTTGAACTACTTACATTGCCATAACTATGTAGTACGAAATAATTCCCTCATAACAGCAATTAAAGAAAATTTATCGAACCTTGATCATGAAGAAGCTGACACCAAAATCGTCCATCATATATGTCAAATTGAAAATGATCAATCTACAAATGTTTTAATTAAATCATCAGATACGGATATTTTAATGATAATGCTGGGAAACATGGATCATTTGTCGAGCTCATCATTGAACATTTTCATGGAATACGGCATCGGAAACAAGAAAAGACACATCAACATATCTGAATTGTATGTTCAGTTAGGACCATCACTATCATCAAGCCTGCCAGGGTTCCGTGCGCTTACGGGTTGCGATTATAATCCTTCCTTTTTCAGACGAGCAAAGAAAAAGCCATTTGAAATTTAAAAAAAAAACGCCAGCTTATCAAAAAGCGTTAACGGACATTTCAACTGCTCACATAACTGGACGTAGTAATGAAATATTCAAATGTTTGGAACAATTCATTTGCCAAATATATAGAATTACAGCTGATAATGTTAATGAAGCCAGATACTACAAATTCATATCAACATATAATGCAAAAAATGAAAATGAACCTTTCAACAAGAAATATGTTGATTATGATGCATCAAATTTACCACCCTGTGAATCAGAACTGAAACAACTTTTACAGACTCAGTAATTGCAAGCATATGGCGAAATGCAAATTTAAAGTGTCCCACAACACTGACACCAGAGGATTATGGATGGGTAATAGATGAAAATAAATATAACTTCAAGTGGCATGAAGGAAATATTGTACCTTCATCTATTTACGATGTTTTGCTGAAATTAAATAAATTAGAAGCTTCTATTTCAGGTAAAAATTTTCAAAACCAATTGGATATATTGTATAAACATCTATAAATATCCATACATAATCAAACTTTAATCATACATTTTAATGTTTCAGAGAGTGAAGGCACAATAGATGAAGATACACTCAATTCAGAAGATGACATCGTCTATGACGAGGGCACCGATGAATAATTTGTTAGAATAAAATAAGAAGAGAAATTTTGATACGAATGTATAGATTTGGCTATTGTCAATAAAAAATAATAATATAAAATGTATGTATGCTCAAAAATTATTTTACATGCCCTTTTATTATACTTCTTTAACATATAAGAATAGTGTATTATGTGGAGTTTTGAATACAAATGCATTCTCTTCAGATCAATTTTACAGGTACTTACAACCGAGAAAATCTTCTGCTAATTTTTTTACACAGTTAAAATAGTGTGAATTAAAACATACGTAAACGTCAGGCTTGTTAAAGTATATTATGAAATACGACAATTCGTCACAATTTCAAACTCACCTGGCAGGTACTTAAAACCGCGAGAATCTTCTGCCAATTTTTTTATGAATTAAAAATAATATAAATGAAAACATATGTAAACGGCAGCCTTGTGAAAGAATATTTTTTTTAAAAAACATTTTACAATTATAAAAATAAAGGGGGTATTTTTGCAACCGCGCCACCCCTGGCAGAAGTACGTTTTGATACTTTATTATTATCAAATAAATTATACAGAAAATTTTAGCTTTGTGGGGAGTACCTTAGTCAAGGTGGCGACCAGCTCTTAGACTATGAGTCCCAATCTATATAAAATATATGAGTTATATACAAAAGGAAGTTATGCAATAGTTTTCACATCTCTAGAATTGAAAAGGAATGATATCCAACTCGCAATTTTATTCATGACTATAAAAATTTCTTCACTTTTCATATAAAGATGAATTTTCAATATAAATTCTTACCTTTAGAAATAGTAAGTGCTGGAGACCATTGAGAACGTAGTATATCAAGACAAATGCTACCATTACTGTTTATATTAGGATGATAGATTCTGGTTGTGAACGCCACTTTTGGAGGTTTGAATGGGTAGTCTGTTGGAAAGTGAATTGTTAAGAAAAAGACACCACCCTGATATGGACTATCTGGCTGAAAAAGAAATAAATCATGAAAAACACATAAAATTATATCAATAATTCAAGGTAGTTAACCTTAATTTGAACCTTTCTTTAAGAAATTGATATTGCTTCAGTACTATGCCAACTTTATACAAACTTTGATTTTATTTGTATAAAATACCAACCTGAATGATACATAAATGGGGATAGATTGACAGCTTACAGGAAGATTTTTGAGGACACAAATTATAATATCAATATCAAGGTTTGGTGATAGAATTCCATATATTTTTGTAATGTTTTTTTAGCCCCAAGATATTTTATTAACCTTTTTCATCCGAATGATGCTCAAATTACAATAATAATTATAGTATTTTTATTTCTCAGTCCCTAGAAAATGAAATATGGAAAAATGAGAATGTTTTGCCATATTAGCCAGTCAAGAGGTCTTACAATCATAAAAAAAAATTTGCTATGCACTTTTATAATTGTATGCTGACACTTATAAAGCTTATAAAGATGACACTTATAATTATATGACAATTTACAAAATCTTTCATGTATAAAAATATCTCAATATTAACTTCAGATAAGATACTTATTGCTTTATTTTAGATATGGCAAGATTTGAACAACATAGTAGTATTACTCGTAACTTACATTCATTGATATGATTGATACACAGTGCTAATAGGTCTGTGGTTACTAACTCTCATTGCCCATTTCTTCCAAATTACACAACAAAAATTAAAATGCAATGTTGGCTTTCATTAAATTATAATAACCTTCACTAAAAATCATTTTTTCCATAATAATGCCAAAATTAAAAAATTAAATTACTTGAGAGGTAATTGTATTAAAGCAAGTATTATATCACAAATATTCACATAACAAATAAGAGAAAAATCTTTTTTTTTTTTATAATTTCTTTAAACATTACTGCTCCTTATGCAACTCTAGTCATAACTTCATTTGGAATTTTTGTCAAAAAATTTCAAAAGGATCAAGGATTCAAAAGAAAAGCATAAATAGAAAAATTTAAAAATTTGTTGCATCTTAAAAGTCAGAATTAATTTTAATTCAACCCTGTAAATTGCTATAAATCATATATAATAATTTTTCAACTAATATTTTTCCTTAATAACTAACACAGAAATATTTTTTGTCTTACTTAAGTTAATAGTGCTTTACAGTTTCAAAAGACAGGTGCAATGAGTATTACCATTTTTTTTCTAATGAAAAGGCTTTTACATCTGTACATTTCCTAATTTATTGCATTCCTTCAGAAAATGATACCCACTAATATGTCTTTAAAAAATGCAAGTATATACCAAATCATAAAAAAAAAGTTCTAACCAAAAAGTACAACCAGCAGAACATAAGAAATTCAACAAACTGCGTGATATTATGTAATTATATTACACTCTTATTTTATCAAATTTAAACATTAAATAAAGCATTCAACATTTCCAAGACTTATGAGAAGTTTGACAGAATAACCAAAGTAAAAAAATTGGAATTTTAATAGCATTTCAATTTTTTCAGTGAAAAAGGAATTTACACATTAAAAGGATATTGTCTATTTTCAATCACTTTAAAGATTTCAGTATCCAATATCAACAATCACTTTCATATTTGTATCTGTTGAATTAAACTTAATTTATTTCAAACGTAAAAATTTGAACTTTGCATTTAATATCATGGCAAGAACATGCCGACATGAAAGAAAGTTGAAAATTGGACTTGTTCAAATAAAACCTGATAACTTTGATAATTACTGAATGAGATAAAATTGAAGGTCTCACAAATATTGTTGATTCATGTTGTTTTTCTTCAAGGAACAATATTTGACAAAATACCTGTCTGAAAATCAAAATATAGGAAGAGTAATTTAAATTAAAACTTTATAAATAATTTTGTTAATATTAGATGCTGAATTTTAGTTCCAAAAGAATATGTAAAATGCTTTACAATTCTAACTAAAACTCTTAAAATTAATTGTTACTCCTAATATCATAAATTGTTTCATATGAATAACCATCAGAAAGAAGAGAAAGATAAAATGTACTTACTGGTCCCATAATTGTGGCCTGCCAATGAAACACTGAAAATAAAAAGTACATATTCAAAATCAATGAAAATAAAATACAATGTCAAATAGAGAATATCATAATTTTAGATGATACACATTTTAGAACTATAATTCTAGAAGACTATGTTAATAATGGATGGAATTTGAAAAATACCTATGGATATTCTATATTTAAACTTCTAAACAATCTCACTTACAATCATCTCCAACTGGTCCAGCGGAACATTGTGCAGGTGGATCTCTTCCAAGGTCTTGTAATTCCTAATTAGAAAGAAATTCTAAATCATATTGTTATAAATAAAATTAGGAGGCCTAATATGGTTAGGTATGAAATAGGTTATAGATACCTGAGAAACATCTGTGACTGGGCCAAGGTCTTAAATTTAGACATATCTTGATATTGTTTAACTTGAAATTATTCCATTTCTACTCTAATGTGCAACATTTGATCAAAAAAAATTTAAAATTTTTGTTCTGTTTAATTTTAAAAGAAAGAAAACAATGAGAACCGTGATTCATTTCAAAATATTGAATTACATATAACGTACATTAAAATTAACAAGAATAAATGATATTTCTGCCACCTAGATTCATTAAAACCTGATAATTACAGGAATTACGGTTTTTTTAGATGAACTTAACAAGGGCGTTTGGTGGTTTTTATATCAGCATGGAAGAGTATTAAAATTACTGAAAAGCAGGAACTAATAACGCAAAAGCATTCACTTACCTTATTAATTCTTTTTAAAGCCATTTGATGAACTATATGTTTATTGAATACTGGCTTTAGACCAGACAACGAAACCTCGAGCCAAGGACCTCTGATAGTGGTTTGCAAAGATGGCCTCCTCCAAAACTTCCACACACGACGTAAATCAAAAGAAAACTAATCTTTATTTGGAAACAATACGTTACACTAATATTAAGCAGCTCACTTGAACTAATTACCTAGCAGCAAAATATTAACTATTTAGTCCTATAACAGTTTCAACAGTACTTTTAATTTCTAAAGTTCCAGAAAAAGATGACTGATCACTTCCGTGACGATTCATGAATACGTCGATAATGCAGACATTTTCATCTAGAAATCGCCGGTCGATAAAAGAGGCGCATCGAACAAATAGTTTATACGATATAATGTTCTTCCAACAGATGGCTATAAAAGTGTTTTTCTTAGAATTTATCACGGTGCAATATTTAGCCAGGTTAAATATTATATAATATAACAATATATATAAACTAGCTGACTCGGCGAACTTTGTACGCCCAGCTATTTTTCTCTGAATACTTTGTGCTACGCTATCTTTAATGTTTATCCCGTATAGAGCCAGGGACTTACTCACTTACGAAGGGACTGCAATACTTTCTGTTATTTCAAAATAATCGAGCTATCAAAAAATTCCTATATTAACACGTTTGATGTACTGAAAGTTATAAACCTGTCCGTTCTATAGTTGAACGGCATGTTCCTAATTTAGTAGCAAGTACTTGTCCCATTATATCTCATCATTAATTATAAGAGATATTTGCTGGATATAAATTTAAAAATTTTCAGAGTTTAGTCCATTTCCGGAAACCAGTGAATATAGTGGCTCTGGCGCTGGTCACTGTACCAATAACGTCTATTTGAATTGAGTCTTTGCGCAGAGTTACCAACTCGTGGAATCTTTTCCCCCCGTAGTCAAGTTGAAAAACCCCTAAAATCCCCTAGAATTGTTTGTAAAATTAAAATTTAAAGAAAAAATATATATTCAGGTTTTAATTTGCAATTATAAGGTACTTGAGTGTTTTTTTATATTAAAATTAAAATATTATTGTATATTATTTTGTTATTATTAAATTTTTCATTTCACTTTTGGAAATGAGAATATTAGGAATAGTTTATAGGGTATTATTTTACACAAAAATTAAATTATTTATTTACTATTTAAAAATTTTTTCATTCACCAACCTATATAAAGAAATAGTATTGAATATTGTCATCAAGAAATGGATTTTTTTTTCAAGATAGAAATCAAAATTAATTTTAGTTATTTAAATTATTATATGAAATATTTTGGCTTACTTTAAAAATACTCCTAAGATTACCCCTGAAAATTGTAAGACCCCAAAAAACCCCACCAAACATTTTGTCCCCCTAAATTTAGAGGGAAAACCCCCAAGTTGGTATCCTTGTCTTCGCGCAATATTTTGTAGCATCATTGGTAGTATTTTCTTATCAATAACAATGAAACTTTGCCTTGCAATATTGACACACAACGTTCATTGGTCCAATAGCAACGATTTTCTGTGAATTGTAATCTATTTCAACGTTATAATTGAATGCAGGTCGATAGGAGTTAAACGCAATCTTTCCATATTTTCAATTTCGATTCCGTCGATTCCGTTCAACTACATTTCGAACTTCACGTTGCTCGCGTTTGACTTGCTCCTTTATATCTTTGACTTGCTGCATTGCGAGTTCTACGACTTGAGTTTGTAGCTAGAATTTTTAAAAATGAAATTTCAACTGTTAATTAAAGAAAACTATGTATTCTTGTTTATAATAAAAAATACCACGTGCTATGTTAGTAACGTGTATGTAATTCTATTCAAACTTACCAAAATTTTATATTGAATTGAAGTTTTAATATTAGTCGTAATAGCTCTGAGCTAACCATGTGATAAGATAATCAGTTTTTTTACATCGTCGTTTTGAGAACTATTATTTCTTACTGATATTATCAATTATTCTTAAATTTTCTAATTTTACATGCAATATTTTGAATTTTTCGCCTGACAATAACAAACACAACAAAAAATAATAGTAAAATCGGTCCAGGCGTTCACGCGTAATGGCCTGACCAAGGGAAATAGAGATTCATTTTTATATGATATAGGTAAATTAGAAATAATATTATATGATTGTTGAGTATTCTTAAATAAGTATTCTCCAATTTTCTAATTTTCCGCACAATTTTCATAATTTTTAATTTCATAGGAACCTTCTCCTGGCAATAATAAACCCAACAAAAAATAATAGTGATTGGTTAGACAACACAGATATGAACTTTATTGAATAACAATAAAGTTCAAATTGACTATACACTTTAGTTAGAAAACGTTTTAATGGGAAAGAGAAAATTGGACTTCAACGAACAATTAAAGAAAAGAATTGTCAAAATTGTTCCAGGCATTGTTGAGTTATGCGCTTACCAACACATTTTGCAATTCACTTTTTTATATATATATATATATATATATATATATATATATATATATATATATATATATATATATATATATATATATATATATATATATATATATATATATATATATATATATATATATATATATATATATATATATATATATATATATATATACCCAAATTCGCATTGGAATTGCAATGGCTCTTGGTCGAACCTTAAAAGATCTGCGCACCCACTTGAGAATTTTTGGTATCACAATGACTTCATTATTTGATGATTTCAAAAATTTTAAATTTCAAGAAATTTGAAAAAATTTCAAACTGCCGATGAAATAAACGCTGAGGTACCTCAAATAAAATCTGTTGTGGTATGTGAAAAAACTTCAACTGGCAGGAAACATAAGAGTAACATTGATGAACGCATCTGCTGAAGTTCTCTTCAAGCAATTGCTTTATATCTGTAACAATTTCGTCTCAACGAAAGACGTACAACAGTCTCGAACAATGCTAACCACAAAAATACCAATTGTTAAATACCCAAGCGAGCAATTTGGCGACTAAGAATAAAGATGTAAATAATTAAAATTAATAATTCTGAATCATATCGTTGATACGATATTTAAATCTATTGTCTGTGTAACACACAAATACGAAGCCACTAATTATCCAACAGAATTTCCAAACTCCTTAGACTCCGGTGGTTCAACACCGGAGTCAAAAAATTTTCAAATCAGTTCAGTAATTCGCAAGTAATTCACTTTCAAAGAAAAATGCTTGAAATTTGCGCATTTTTGAAGATATCTCTGAATAGGAATAAGATATTGGCATTCGGCTTTTCAAGCTTGTTGCTAATTCAAGCTGGTTCCATGACTAAAGGTGCATATTTCCATTTGATATTTTCCAAGGAAAACTACATTAAAAAAAAATTGATAGTGCTCTCTAGCGTATAGGTTACTCGTTACGTTGTTTCTAAATTAAAACTCCTACATTGGTGGAAAATAGCTCATTTCAAAAAGACTAAGTACCCATAAATCGGTTGAGCAGAACCTGAGTTACAGGCGTTTTTTCATGTTAAGGTTTCAACTTTCTCCCTCCTTTTATTTGAAGTGATAAGACTAAAACTTATGAAACGAGATATACGCAAAATTTCCGTAAATTACATAGATGGAAGACAACCGAAAGAGCTACGCGGAAATCGCGAAAGTTAAAACCAACACTGAGGAGAACAGGCTAACAATAAATTGACTGATGAAATGATAAAAAATGAACCGATGAAGAAAAAATGAAATAACCGTGAAAAGGGGGTAAATGAAATGAAGGATAAACAAAAACCAGCTGAAAGCTTTGGAAGAGACGAAAATGGGATACTGCAACTTTACTACCGGAAGAAATAATGGTGGTGGTGGAAGAAATAATGATATACTATACAGCGAAAGGCGGTGAAGGTGTTGAGTGGTTTGAGTATCGGGGATTATTGCAGAGCATCCTTTAGAGAATTGGGTATCCTCACATTGCCATCTTTGTATATTCTGGAGAATCTTCTATACATAAAGAAAAATCTACGCTTATTTGATGCTCACGGCGACATTCACACATATCCTACAAAAAATAGGCGGGATTTGGTGCTGGCCTACACAAGATTGAGAAGTCAGAATGGTCCGAGGTACTGGGGAGTGAGGTTTTTTGATGTACTTCCTGATGAGATGAAGGACCTACCACTTAATATTTATAAAGAGAAAGTTAAACATCTTTTATTGGTAAATTCATGTTATGAACATTTAGTGAGAGAAATATTTCAGAAGTCAGAATTCTAGTCAGAAGAATATTTTAATTGTATTGCTTAATGTCAGAGTTCTTGAAGTTTATGTTTTTAGACGTAAATATATTATCTATTGATTGTAATATTAACATGAAAAATTAATAAACAAATAAATTATTCTGGTAAATTCATCTCTTTTAAAAAGCTGTTGCAGCTCAGATACAGATAGAATATGATAGAAATATTGAAAGATTTGAATTTCTTTTCTTATGAAAAAGTTTGTCAATAATTAGCAAACTGTAAGAATTATGGCTTATAGGAAAGTCAAGAAAATATAATTGAAGTATTATAGAGAAAAATACACTTTTTTTTTTTACTAAGTATATTTAATATATTGTAACTACATTTTCAAGCATGTTAATGTGCTTGAAAATGTAGTAGTACTATGAAATAAAAAATATACGATAACAAAGAGTATTCCCAACACTGTCCTTTTACAGAGTAACATCAAATCTATTCAATATTTATAATTGAATTATTTCACTTATCACTGAAACACACAACCTCCCCCATTAGTATCAGTTTATTTTTGATAGTTTTTATCAAATATCTTCATGAATTTCTTCTTTAACATTTACTTTCTGTTGCTAAGCAAATAAATATTACGACAAAGACCATTGAAAGATATATCTGCTTACGTGTCGTTATAGAATTCATAAAGATGGTTAAAATATCTATATTACATTGAGACAGATTTGTTGAATAATTATTTACATCAATTACATAAAACTCAATTAGCGAATTCATGTAAAACTTTTGAAATTACCTAGATATCAGGAAAATATTCTACACTACATGTAAAAAGATGTATATATATATATATATATATATATATATATATATATATATATATATATATATATATATATATATATATATATATATATATATATATATATATTTATAAGTACAACTTACGCGCATACGCGTAATACCTGATTTCTAATTCAAAAGTCAGTGCTTAGGGTTGAATAATTAATTAATTATATTAATAAGGCTGAATATTGGGCGCAGAGACTCTTGTCGGGGAAAGTTTAAAGGTATGAGTTTCTTAACTATGTATGGCCTTTATATTTACAGATTCCTATTATTTGTTAACCAGGATCCTCAGTATTTTAAGAATTATAGGAATCTAAATACTACCTGAAAAGTTTTTCCGTTTATGTATCCTATTCATAGCAGTAGTTTATATGAACAAAATTCACTTTACATGGCCATGAAACTATTCAATTGTCTACCTGGCCATTTTCAAAAAATTTGTGAATATAGTGTATTTAAGAAAAAAATATATAAATTAATATTAAGTTGTGAACCGTATTCCTTGAACAAATTTTTTATTTTTTGTAAACTACCCACATAGTCGCACATATTTGTTTTCTTGGACGTTTTCCTTATTAAGGTCAAATGTATTTTATTTTTTTCTTTATTCATGAAAATAAAGCTTATTTCATTCTATTTCAAGTTATATGTGTATTTTAATCAATTCCAGACACAGGATTAATGTGGTAAGCTTATATCACCTCATGTTGAATTTTGACTAAGTGAAAATAAGAGATAACAGTAGATCATAAGTTCAAAGAACTGTATGTTTATTTACTGACACATCTCTCAATATTCACAACACTATATAAGTATCAACTGAATTTTCTTTATATGATTACAATTGATTCATTGCTAACTTCAATTAATTTCTAAAATCTATGTGGTCTTATTGGGTTATCGACATCATATAACTTTGGATCTTCAAGAAATTCAGAATTTTTAATATAGTAAGGCATCAAACCAGCATGTTGAGCTTTTTGTATTTCCCTTTCCACTATTTCTTGTTGCTGTTGACAAAGACCAGTAATATGTCTGCCATATATTCTTCCAGTGAATGAAGACTAACTGTGACAAAAGTCTAACATTTTTGTAATCCACAGGAACCTTGGTTTTACACAGGATACATTGGAGTTTTTCCTCTTCAAACGGATTTTCCATGTCAAAGCTTGGGGTATTTACATTAGAAGAACTAGAAGTGTTCCTTTTGAAATGTAAAAACATATCTGAAAATATATAGACTATGTTTAGATGATGTAATATTTACATACTAGTTTCTTACTATTCAATAAAGGCCTCTTGAATATAGCAGACATTTTCTCTGAAGTTAAAAATCTGTATCTTCTGATTTTACTAAGTTAGTAGGTTACAAATAAGAATACAGAATCTCTACTCCGTCGTATCTTTAAGTACTTCGGAGAAAAAACCCTTTAACTATATACTGGCTTTTTCCGCTAACATAAAACACTATAAAAATAATAGCAATTTTGTCAGGTTAGCTCTCTTTGAGGTTAGCTAACGCACAACCTAACTTTACTTACGTAAGTAGAGTTAGGCTGTGACTAACATAACTTTACTTTGAGACAGATCACCTATATGAGTGGCATGTTTTAAATATTTGCCTATGCTACAGATGTGTTCATGAAAAGACATATTGAGTACTGACTACTACATCAGATACGAAAGAAAGTTAAATCAATTATTGGCATTGAAAAAGATTTTTTATTGACTTGTTTCAACGTATTCAATATAGGCCTGATGTTGAGGCCCAGTGTGCCTCATTTTCACATATTCTTGGCTCACTGGTGCTGGTGGTTTCGGTTCCCACCGTAATTTCGGGCCGTTCGGATCTATATAGGACTCTGACCTCCCCTCTTAGACCATTGATAATAATACTGGTAGTTGATTGTTTCTACGTGATTTGAAATTTAAGCTCTAATTTCACGAATAGACATAAAAGTGTTGTTTGTTTTAACTCTATTGAAACTACCTCGTCTAGCATGAAGTATGTCATAATAATATTCTCCTTAAATATTCTACAACTATGTATTAAATATATGAATTCTTCTACAATTAGCACCAATAAGGTTGTATTTGATTATTTTATATTATTATAAAATTATTCATTATTTTCTACTTTTGTTTATTCTCATCCAAAATAAGTATATGAATGATTTTATGAATCTACAGTTCAAACTAATAAATATTTGAAACCTGTTAAATTTATTACCCCGCGTAGAAATACTGACGTTATTAACAATAACAATAAAGTTCTTAAAACCTGAGCATACTGGTGTAAAGCTTCGGAATTATATGTTCAATTTAGCAATAATATTTTCACATTTTTTTACAGTGAAGATTAAGGGCAATAAGAACAGTGTTTTGTCAATAAGCTGTTGAGGAATATGCAACTTATATTTATAAATTTCGAGTAAATATTGTATTCATATTAACACGCACAGGAATTTTTTGTGAAATGTTTTTTTTAATGTTTAATTAATTTTAATAATAATGTTTAATTTTTAAAATAAGCTTGTTATCATTATTTGTTTATATGATAATTTCCGATGATTCTAAAAAAATTTTTCCGGGTTTCCCTATATGAAGCTAATAAAGTGTAGATTAATTTGAGAGTCAACAACAACCTAAAATAATCTCAATCTGGTTGTTAGTATTGATTTTCAAAATTCTCAATTGAAAATTCTCAATATAGAGAACGTTCATAATATCAGATTATGCTGAAGTGTAATATATGCTTTTTGTAATCTAACTCCAAAAGGTATTGAGTCATAAGTGATTATAAGAGAATTCAGTACAAACATCCGAATGAATGAAATATAACTTTATAAACATTTGTTACTTCATGCACATTCATAAAATTGTAAAATACAGGACTGAATTTAATATAACATTATTACCACAAATATTTATATTATGGTGGATTAATGGTTGATGAAGGAGGATGGACAACTCTAATAATGGTGGACCACCAAACTTGAACCCTTTTTTACACTGACAAATATAAATATATATTACAAGCTGTTAATTATGAATGAAAATTGTAGGTTGTGAGGAAAAGTCATTATTATCCCCATTATTTATTTATAAGAATAGTGTATAGTTACCGATGTTTTCTGTTGAATACGGACAATATTGATAACAATAATGATAATCATTATTATTTTCAATTATAATATTAATATAATAAATAATAATAACTCATTTGGATGCCAAATATCAGAGAAAATCCAGCATATAACAAGGGGATGTCAAATATTCGCATCAACGGAGTACAAAGGGAGACATGACGATATAGCAAAGATTGTGCATCAAGAACTGGTATTAAAATTAAATCTTCTACATGAGGAAAAAGTGCCTTATTACAAATACTATCCGGGCGCAATTTTGGAGAATGACCTGCTAATACTCTTATGGGGCTGCACTATCTTGACTGATCAAACAGTTCTCCACAATAGACCTGACCTGGTCCTGGTTGACAAAAGAGCTAGGGAAACTATATTTATCTCGGTGATCATTCCAAATGAGAACAACCTAATTGAGAAGAATAGTAAAAAAATCTCAAAAATCAAGAACTTAAAGTGCGAGTGCGAAGACAGTGGTACATGAACATGGACATAACGGTAATCAAAGTCATGAAGGTCGCCAACTTGATGATTGCCGCCATGTAGGCCGCCGCCACGGGCCTTATAACTAGGAAAGGGCCCTCTACAGAGCTTAATCCCTCTGATATATAACATCTGTGAGGAACTGTGAAGCTGTAAGGTTTGAAATCGGGCATTATATTTATTTCAAAGGATGTTCTAGTTAATAACTATAATACAGCGAATGAAACAACGGCAGTAATAACAATCAAAATTAGCATATCGACACATATTCCAGTGAACATTCAAGGAGTATGCTTATAATTCAATTAGTTTTTTGAAACTATTTTTAAATGAACTCAGTTTTTCAAATCTGTTCACACTGTTCTGAAGTTTATTGAACAATGTCGAAGAAGTGTAATCTGAATATATCTCAGAAGCCGTCAGTCTATGCTCAGGAAAGCATTAATTCCGGTCACGTGTGCTGTAACCACAGAACATACCAGATTCATTAAGGGTATGTTCTGTGTCTGTAACTATGCATTTCTCAAATTGCTCCCTATTTTGAGTAGAAAAATGAGAATTTTCAATTTTGTAATTAGCATGTATTACCGCAAAGTCACATTTCCGGAAATTTCCCCTGCAAGGTTCTCTCTATTCTAGTCTCAAAATTGTTCTGATAACTCACTTCTGAATGGAAAATATCCTTCAATAATGAACTGCTGCCAGTGGAAATTAGCCGAAACTTCATCAACTCACCAAAGTTAGTATAGTAAAATACTCTTAAGGAATTCCCATTGAGATATCTACATAATATTTTTATACTCCACGATACTGAATCCAGTTTTTCCCGTATCAAATTCATTCAAACAATACATCCTTATCAAACAATATTACTTGATAAGGATGTTAAATCTCTTTCGAAAGAAAATATGTTATTACAAAAATTGCTTCAAGAAATGGAGTACACTATAGGAATCCAAAAGAAAATGATTTGTTCACTTGAGTATCAATTACAAACTAACAAGACCGAAAATTATGTCGGTAAAAGATTCGATACAGTTGAAACACCTGTAGCTGATAAGGATAATAACATTCCAACAGCTGATCCCGTAAATAAACAACCTGTTAGGGATGTACACAAGCAGTATTTTACGAAAGCAGAAATGAATGTGAAAATTAATCCTAACGGCAGAGAAGATCCCAAAACCATAGTGCATAGATCGGGTTTTTCTGCCCGGCACTCAGTAAGTGAAAATGTATTAAATTCTGGAAACGGCAACAAAATAACCGTGGATGATGTAAACAAGGCGATTATTTCAGCACAACAGTCATGTTCTTTGACTGAACAAAGTGATTCAAATAAAGTAAACTCATTGGGTAATTCCAGTTGGAAGGAAGTCGTCAATAAAAAAAGGATCCAAAAGCACTCGCGCTCGGCATTAGTAGTTGGAAAGTTCAATGGTGATTCAACCATAAAAGGTATTGAAAAATCCAAAATGCTTCATGTTTCAAACTTAAACCCTAACACTACATCTGAGGAACTGCAAACCTTCCTAAAAAAAATATTTTCGGCTGTTAAATGTGAATCTCTAGTCTCGAAATATCCTGAAAGCTATGCCTCTTTCAAAGTTATCATTCCTGAGTCCGAGTATGAAAAAGCTCTGAATGCAGAAAACTGGCCAATTCATGCAAGCGTACACCATTTTTTCCATCGGAAAAAGGTAATACCCAACAATCCTTAGCAAATTCATCTATGCTTCATGTACCAGCTAGCAAAGTATTCAATCCTACATTTAAGATCATGCAGCTAAATGTACAAGGTATAAACAATAAGCTTGAACTTCTAGATGTCTTCCTACCTACTTACAATCCTCATGTCCTTTGTATATCAGAGCATTGGTGCAATGAGTTTAATATATCTTTTGCAACATTAAATGGCTATAAAAAGGCTGCTGCTTTTTGCCGAACAGAAAAAATACATGGTGGTACCTCGATTTATATCAAAAGTAATATAGATTTCAGTATTGTAGGTGTATTAGACCTAACAGTGGAAATGCACTGTGAATGCTGTGCTATCAGATTCGTTTTCAGTAATAAAAATGTAATTGTGGTCAGTATTTATAGACCACCATCTGGTAATTTGGAACTACTACTGCAGAGACTAACCTATGTCTTACAACGATGCATTCAAAATATTGATTTCGTTTTTATCTGTGGTGATCTGAATATTGATTACATTAAGAATCAATCAACTGAAAAACAGTATCTTCAGGATCTCATTGAATGCTATGACCTCAAGGTAACTACGGATAAACCAACCAGGGTCTTTACTAATGTGAAAAGTCAAACTACAACTTCACAAATTGATTACATTCTGGCAAATAGTAGCCTTCATGTTCTGGTGGATGATACTGTTGAAACTCATTTCAGCGACCATAAGGCAATCTTTCTGGAATGCTTTCTTGGTGGCTGTCCAGATGAACACCTTGAACCCAAAAAAAAACAGTATGTCTACCGCGACATTTCCCTAGGAAATCTTGATAGACTATTGAACTCAATGTCTGAAGTGAACTTTAGTGATGTGTATAAATGTACGAATGTGGATGATGGGTTCCACTGTTTTATGAAAGTGATTCAAGACCTAATTGACCAGTGTTGTCCGAAAAAAGCAATAAAAGTGCATGAAAAATCGAAGGCGCTCTGGATAACTTCGGAAGTTAAGCAGGCTAGCCGAAATATGAAAGACCTTTACTGGTTGTATAGCAATATAAGAACTGAAAACTCCATAGATCTATATAAACTTGCCAAAACTCGTTATAATGCTGCTCTTAAACAAGCTAAATTAAAATTTCATGAAAATCTTATCGACAACTCTAGTAATATAAACAAAACCGTGTGGAACATCGTGAGCCGTGAGAGTGGCAGATCATCAAGTAAGAATAAAGCAATTAAGCTACAAATAAATGATTCCTTATGTTCGGAACCCAAAAAATTAGCTTCAGCCTTTTGCAAATATTTCTCTAATATAAGCAGACGTAGCTTGATGAATCATTACGGTAACTCACTATCGCATTCTTGTACTGTCTCGCGAATGGCGGATAATACTTTTTTCTTTCTACCAGTATTAGACGTTGATGTGATTGATGCCATAAGACTTCTTAAAAATACTAAAAGTACTGGCATGGACTCTATTTCTACAAAATTAGTGAAATATATTTCTAAAGCCATTTCAAAACCGTTGTCTTGCTTGATGAATTTATCGATCTCTTCTGGCATATTTCCTAACATGTTTAAGACAGCTACTGTTATACCTGTACATAAGAAAAATGATCCTCTTGAAATAGCGAATTATCGCCCGATTTCAATCTTAAGTGTTTTTTCTAAAATTATGGAAAGAATTTTTTGACCGAATGATGAAATATTTAAACAAGTTTAATAGAATTGCCAATTGTCAACACGGTTTTAGGGCTGGCAGATCCACTGAATCAGCGGTTGTTGAATATGTTGAGTTTATTCACGAATCTTTAGACTGTGGCTTATATGTTGCAGGGCTATTTTTTGACTTGACGCGAGCATTTGATTGTTTGATCTTTGATTTCATCCTTAATAAATTGTACAATCTTGGCTTCCGAGGCATATTTCTGAATTGGCTTGAAAGTTACATATCTAATAGGAGTATGTCAGTTAAAGTTCAGGAGTGTTGGTCTACAGAGGAGGTTACTGACTTGGGAGTTCCTCAGGGCTCCGTGTTGGGTCCCTTACTATTTATGTTATTCATTAATGACTTACCTGGTCAGGTGGGGGCTGACAGTATAACTTTATTTGCGGATGACACGTCGATCGCGGTCACCGCACGGGACCCTGAGGAGCTCCTCGGTAAATGTGCACTTCTGATGAATGAATTTAGTGCCTGGTGCCAATCAAATGCTCTGATGTTGAACATCAGTAAAACTGAGTGTCTGTATTTCAGTCATAGCACTTTGGATCGAAAATTAATAATCCCATTTAAAAATGATGAAGTTGAATCAAATGCTTATGTTAAATTCTTAGGAGTTTTCCTTGATCATGATATGAAGTGGTCTGTGCATATAGCTGCGTTAAATAAAAAATTGAATTCAGCGTTCTATGCAATAAACAGAATCAAGGATTGTTTGCACCTTAATTATGTGATGGAAGTTTATTATGCTTTAGTTTATAGCCATATTACCTATAATATTCTGCTTTGGGGTAATTCAGCTGATAGTCGTAGAATTTTCATTTCACAGAAGCGTATACTACGGATGATTTTCAAACTTAAACCGCGCGACTCTTGTAGGCTTTTGTTTATTGAGAAGGAAATTTTGACTACTCCTTGTATTTATATTTATAAATGTCTGATGCATGTTAAACTCCATGAAAAAAGATTCACAAAGTTAAATAGTTTCCACTGTTATAATACTAGGCATACAGAATTATTGTTCATTCCTAAACATGGTACGGCCAGGTTTGAAGAATCACCAGCCTATCAGTGTATCAAATTGTACAATCACTTACCGCTGGGGCTGAAGAGTCTTGGCCTTGTCAGGTTTAGGAGAGTTTTAAAGTCGGTACTTCTCAACAAAGGATATTATAGTGTTGGTGAGTACCTGGCTGATAAATTTACTTAGGAATATTATTAGTTTAACCTGACGTGTCCAATACATTTCAAAATGTCTAAATGGATGTAATAAAATTATTATTATTATTATTATTATTATTATAAAAATAAGGATAGTATATCAACGAACCTTTTAATCTATGTTTTGTTTTATCTTCGAATAATATTGACATTTTTAAGTTATTATAAGAGCCAATTAAAATCTGAAATCTGAGTTTTTGATAGATGTTGAATTATTAAGCATTCGAATTATTTATATGTTAATATAATTATATAATATAATGAAAAGTGCTGGCTAATGATATTTGTCAAGATCAATTTGTTATTGTATAAATGAAAAAAAAATTGATGATTTGATGTCAATCCATCAAGTTAGAATTTCGTGAATGTCATTGTGAAAGTAACGTTACCTGTGTTTAATTTTCAATATATTACGACTGTTATCATATTCAAATGATATAAACCTCATAATGTAATAGTAAACAAATGAAACTTGATTATGTAATAATTACATATTCGAATAAATATAATAAGAAAATGAGCTAATTTTTTTTCATTTTCACCACTCCAAATGAGGAGTTTTCCGAATAAAATGAGGGAAATTTGGGTGATTTTTTCTGTTGTGAGTAGATGTCGAAAAGGGTACGGATAGATGGAATCAATCACTCTTTTGATTGAAAAATTATACATTTTCCAGATCCCAGCATATTTGGTTAATTAATTAACCTATCAATTCTCACTTTGTTTTCGAAAACTGTTAACTCCTATTTGGATTTTTTGTGCAACGTGATTTTCCATAGTCAGACCTAATCTTCACATTTTTTGTCGAGTTCTAGGAATATGGTAGGAAAATAGCTGCAGCGGATACAATGGAACCATCAAAATTTCAGTACGGCGATCGGCGATGAGAAAAAAGTTTGAAAAACAGACTAAAAAAAATTGGAACTTTTGGTTCCAATATATGTATATATATACATATATTGGATCGCGTTTAAATACGCGAAAACTCAAATCACAGCCTTAAATAAACATAAAATAACAGAAAAACATGATTTTGATTACAAAAATACGAAAATTTTGGCAACTGAAAAAGACAAAAAATGTAGAGAAATTTTAGAAATGTTACACATTCGTAAAAATTTGGAAAACACAGTCAATGAAAGAACGGACATTAAACATCTAAATTCTATCTACAACAACTTAATAAACCTCACAAATAACACTCGCAAAATAAACACACAACAATCACAAAACATCACATCTCACAACTCATTCTTTCCAGATCTACCTTCAATTTCACACACATAAACGAACAATATACACATTCTGGATAAGTATATAAAAAACTATATGTAATTGTATATATGTAAATATAATCACACTTGAGAATCACCTGGCTTACCATGAGTTTTTCAGAGGTTTCCTCATGGTGAAGAAGACTAAAACTTCCGAAGCGAATGCTGAGCCAGAAATATTCCTCTGATAATGAAAATCAATAAGTGAATATACAAAAAAACTAATTTGATTTTTCAAAAAATTAAGTTTGACATTTGATATCCATAGTAACTCATAAATTCAATTATTCATTAGTTTTGACAAAGTTGTAATATAACAACGAAACGTCAACAGAAATAAACTTTTTCATATTAAAAAAGCCTGTTAATGCTAAAAACTTTCAAAATATATATATATATATAAATATATATATATGTATATATATATATATATATGAAGCCTTCAAGTAATTAGGGGTTCGGAGTTGAAAAATCTGCACTGAAATTGAAATTACCAAAAATAATGATATCTCCTTTATCTATTGAATTTATCGAAAATATATTGCAGTACTTGCAATATATGCAAAAAGCTTCTAGAATTGTCAGTTTGTTGCGGCCTGAAATGAACAATCATAGTCAAGTTATGACTTGGTAGATTTTCACTTATTTCATTTGAGATTTCAATTCATAATTCATTTATTTGAAAACACTTGTAGCCGGAATTGTTAAAAATAAGTTTTCCAATTTGAAAGCTTCTGAAAACGCTTGATCAAGCTCTGAGGACTTCAAAAATTGATAAAATTATTGTAAATTTTTTTGAAAATAATATGGTTCAATATAAATTGTTATTCGTTGCTTCTTATTAGGTTTGGGTGTACATCATTATTTATGAAGTTTTCTTGTTTTAACCACAGACTTTCAAGATTATTCCGCTCTTATTTCAATAATTCTAGAAATTCATTAACTTTTCCCGTGCAAAATCCAAGATCATACATTTTTTTTTGTAAAATATCAAACAAAATTTCGGATTTTGAAAGAATAACCTGAAATAAGTTGAAAAGGAAATCAAAATCAAATTCTTGCAATGTAATGTAAAAGCCTTTCGAACAAATTCGTGTCTCTCCATCCCATGTTGCAGCTCTAGTATGCATCTCTTCAAATAGTTCGATAAGCTCTGAACGAATACAAGAAACAACCTCAACGAGTCTACCACCACAGATCCACCTAGTTGCTGCTACTTTAGGTAAACGTTTTTGTACTAATTTATCCAAAGCAGCAGCTCTTTTAGACGATTTTGAAAAAAATGCAGCAAATCCTGATAATGTTTGAAAAAATATTTCACACTCTTCAATATGTTCCACTGATTGCTGTAAAGCCAAATTGAGTCTATGGGCATAACAATGAACAAAAATTGCATCTTGGTAATTGTCTTCAACCACTTTTTGTAGGTCTTTGTGATGCCCTCTCATTACTGCTGCACCATCGTTAGTCTGTGCAATTAGTTTATTTCCACACTGTACAAAATTTCCGATAACGGTCCCGATGAACGTGCTTCACTAACATCAACAAATTTCAAACATCTTTCACAATCATCACCGTCGGGGCAAACATATCTAAATACGACCGAAAGTTGCGATTGGTTTGAAACATCGGTGCTTTCATCCAATATAACAGCTACAAAACTTACTTCTGCAATTTCTGATTTAATTTCATCAATCATAAATGAAGATATAGCTTCAATAATATCGTTTTGTATGTCACTTGAATATCCCGAAAAAACAGTTGATGTTTCTAGATGTTGACTGAATTATTTTTTTTTGGCAATTAATATTAACGATTCCCTGTTACTGTCCCTATTCTCAGAGTCTTCCCCTTCAAAATGACCCCGAAACGGCAATTCTTGTTAATAACATACGGTGAAATAACATACGCAGTCCCGCCGCTAGCTGTTTCGTCGCTCGCGTGCAATACCGATTATGCCGCCCTACTATAAGAGTTTTGTCAAAAAAAGGATAATTCTTTCTTATATTTTCTTTATTATGTTGAGGAAAGAGAAAAAAAATAAACGAAGATAGAACATTTATTCTTAACTCAATACAATATTCTACAATTAACTTCTCATTTTTGTTTACTAATATGAAAAATTTTTAACTGACGTTTTCTATCTCTATTTATCTACAAAAAATGTACTCTTCTTGCTTTTAAATTTGTGAAATTTTCTATCAACTTTCTTGTGTCCAAAATATTTAAAATTTCATGTTCAAACTACTGCTAAAAAAATTTAGTCTTGGCTAGCAATTCATTTATTTTATTCTGAATTTGATCTCCTAAATAGTGAGTCATACGACTTGAATCTGATTTCGAAGATTGAATTCTGTGAATGTGTTCCCGCATGACTGAATCAATGGATGCTATCATTTCGATTGCTTCTAAAAAATCACCATTATCATGATCATATAATGTTTTTGAGGGCCCTCAGAATGCCAGACACTGATGAAATAAATACTTGATTACGCCTATGATTCTTTCTAATATATCACACCATTGTTATTATTCCGATTCTAACAGTATCAGTTTCATCTGATTTACAGTAGTTTTATTTTTCGAAATTTTAATTAATTCCACCCACGATTTCACATTTTCGCCGTTGGAAACACTTGTTACATGCCTTTCAATGTTAATGACAAATGTTTGCAATCAGAAAAATCGCTCAAAGCAGACAAACTACTAGCAGATTTACCAAAGAATTCACAACAAAAACAATGTATTGAATCTTTCAAAATAGAGTAAATAAACTATTCTCTCTTAAATTTTTCTTCATTAGGAAGATTTCTATAATAATAATTGTCTGTACATTTTCTTCTGTCTTCACTTATAGGAAAGTTGCAGTTACCTATTACGCCTTTACCGGACACGATTAACCAAAATATGAACAAGATCATTACTCATACTTGCAGGCCACAAACCAGGATCATCACAACAATCTAAAGTGCTGCATGTTACTTTTGAAGATAAACTGCTTAGGTCCTTCAGTAGTACCTTCTCTTGTTTTAGTTTAGTTCTTTCGAAGAACATAATATATCTTTCTCTTCAGTTACGCCCATAGCTCTTTGATTTAAGACTGTGCTGCTGCAAGCTACCTCGATATCTTCGTAGCATTTCGTTTCCTTATTATCTGGCTTACCACAAAATTTTCGTGAAGAGCCCGACATTTTTTCTTTGTGTGACTTTTTCTCGATTTTGCTGTCGAAATTGCGCTCCCGAAAGTTTTTTCCATTTCTGCTGTTCCTGAAATTAATTGTGTATGTAAGATTTTTTTCACTTAAATTATGCTTTTTATACAATAATATGCCAGAAAAGTTCAGTCAGACAAATAGGTTTTGACCCCACGTAACATTTTCTACAATGAGTTCAATTTCAATCATAACATAACCTACTCATTAATTTTCGAAATTAAGAAGTATTGAAAACAAATTTTTCATACTAAAACGTTTATAATGTTCTTGAACAGTAATTATTGTGATAAATAAGTCTATAAATGAAGGTAGGTTAATACTTACCATAATTACGATTCCTTTGCACTTTTGTTTTATACTGACTGATGATTAAATTATAATCACACTAGACAAGTTTAAATATCAATAAATTAAGCCGAAATCCATCTGAAGAGAAGTATTAACAAAATAATTGCAATTAATTGTGCCAGTCGTTCTATTTATCTATACTACCATAGCGAGCGAATTGAAGAGGACGCTCAAAGGTGATTCCCCAACATCAACAGTCCTGTTTTCCATAGAATGGCAGAGACGGCGTTTGGTGTTCCATCTTAGTTTTGATGGATGCCAATAGATGGCGGCGTTAACGTAATTCGGTCAGATTTTTTAAAATGCTATGACTTAATATTTATTTTCTTGAACAAAAGATATTATGACAATGACTTGAATTAGGTACGTGAGAAGTCGCTCAATTTGCTGCCCCCTGGTCGTGGCGCCCGCGTGCGGTGCACGCCTTGCACGCCCGCTTACAACGGCCCTGAACATACGGCATCTATAAGTGTGCTAACAATATATCTATTTTTTCTGACAATTTCATTATATTTAGCAATATTTTCCTTAAAAGCTTGGTTGAGACAACTTTCTATTCTTATTTTACCAAACTGAATCAGATTGGCTACACATCTCACATGTGAAAGAAATTTCATGTCTCCTCTTTAGAACTCTAAAACTATTTGAATCGTTGAGTCCACTGCTGGTCCACAAATTTTTTTCTGTAGAAAATAGAAGACATGGCCAACAATACAGTCTATTTTTCTTGCAACCACATAACCGACAGTTTTCACTATACCCACTAAATTTAAATTTTCGAACTACTTTTTTGATACCTTTTTAAAATCACTTAAAATAGATGTTGGTCTTCCATTTTTAATTATCTTCTTTTTTCTTCGAAAGTATACAAGGAGAATTACTTCGATTATGCAGCGGCAGTCATCCATCTTTAATTGCACGCAAACTAACGAATACTAACATTAACATTACCAATCACAGTTCCCAAAACAAAAAATGGTAACAAGCGTACAATGGTATCGCGCCTTCCCTCATTCTCGCGCTGTGGAACTTCGAGTACACGAGCAGGCAGTCGAGACGGCTCCTGATCGGAGCGGACCAAGATAACGCGTATCCACTAACGAAAGTGGTAACATGCAATCAAGTCGACAGTATAGTATAGAGTATATACCGACAGAGTATTATTTTCATGCACTTAGCTATTTACAAAATTACTATTACATATAGCTGTTGGTAAAAAAATAAGTAAAATATTTCAAAGTAGTCATAAAATATTTATTTACATTTTTACTGTTACCAATGGTAACAGTGGTTACATGGACGCTTCGGCACTGCACCATAGCTTTTTGCATCTTTATATACAGCCTTGGGTCTAAGTTCAGCTTCGTAGGGTGTTCGTGTAGCACTTTCGGAACTACACCGGTTGTTGATATTGCAAGTGGTTTTATGTACACCGCATCTATATCCCACATACTAAGGTATCTCACACTTCAAGTCCGTATATTTCCTGATTTTTTCTTGAATGGTGTTCATCAAGTTGTGAGTGTTAAGTAACGCTTTGTCTATGAGGTGGGTTTTCTTGTTGATTTTGTCCAAAAAACTATGTCTGGTCTATTATTATGTATCGTGCGGTCTGTAATGATAGTTCGATCATAATATATTTTGAAATTGCTGTTATCTAGCACCGGCTGTGGTTTGTATTTATAGTAAGGTGTTATATCTTTTGTCAACAGTCTGGTCTTCACAGCTAGCGCTTGATGGACTATGCAAGATACTTGGCTGTGCAAATGAGTGTAATCGATTTGAGCAAGAGATGTGCAGATTATTAATAATAATTATACTAATTATTATTATTAGTATTATTATTATTATTATTATTCTAGTACTTGCTAGTATTTGGTTAAGTTTAGAGATTATTGACTCTGATGTAAGAGTTTTCCTTTTTGAAATAGCTTTCGGTGCTATTTGAGGTATAAGCGCAAATTTTCTTCGGAAAGGGTAGAGTATCAATAGCTTTTAGGTGCATCAATACTCACATTCGGACGACGACGCAACGCAAGTAGATACCGAAGACGTCCAAAGTATCTACAGGTACCAGCGAAAACTTGTATACCTATATTATATTAACTTATGTTTTTCGATTATTACAGAAAATGGACCCACGGCGCTCTTCTTGACTTTTTACAGCACTCCGGGGCGCCTCAGCGGAGAGTTTGGTAATACCTGCTCCACAAAAACTCGTAAATCCTCTCAATTAATTGTCATTTTTGAGGTGTTTGTTGGTGTATATTGTGTATATACTTTCAACTTGCTAATTAACTGTTTCTTCACAAACATTCATCATGAGAGCAAGTTGCAAAATGAAGACGATAGAATATAAACCTGTCGTCCGCCTCATTCAACCTTTTCTTCTTCATGGAGCGTTCGGCTACCTCTTTTTGAACAGTTGCACATGTTCCCAAGGTGTATTCATATCATTAAAATTTCTTTATCCTCATTTGTGGTTATTTTTACGTTATCAAGTGATTTCTATATACATAACAAACATAACGCTATGTTTTATTTTCCAGTTAGTCTTGATAATGATCTGACCGCTACGAACATGTCGACTCAATGTTGTAATTTTATTTTATCATTCAATATATTTAAGAAACATTAAGTCAAGAGTTTGATTCAAATTTTTATTTAATCAATTGTACACTATTTATTAATAATTTTTGATTGCCAATTGGTAAGCGAGAATTCAATCTCAGACATATAGATATTATACACCATACAAAAAGCTGAAATATTACTTTTACTTATACAAATGGATGTTAATATTATAATATAACTTATATTATTTGTATCATCATTAAACTTATACTTACGTACTCTTACATATACTTTTTACTGATAAAACTGTACAAGCACAATAAAGTAGGTAGTGCAATTTGCAAGTATTCCCAAAATAGAATATTTACTGATGGTGAAAAATCGAGCTGCTGAGAATCGAAGAGGCATATCTTCGACTATCTGAATTATAATGCTTTTATATTTCATGTTAATAGTATCTTCTTTCATTATGCGGAGTAGATATAGAAAGTGGTCAGCTTCTCTTGTAACACCAGCACACATCAAAATTACCAATACGACACCCAACTGAAAAAAGTTTACTGAATGATGATTGATGCATTTAATTACTTTTCAGATTCTGTTACTGCAGTATTTATTGGAAAAACATAAATCTTTAAAATCGAAATGAATTTAGATGATGCACGTGTAACGCCTCCACCTTACAGGTATAGTGTCATTCTTTCAATCTTCTTTTTCTTTCTTCTCCAAAACCTTAGTTCACACTTTTCACTTATGAAGCGTTTAATTTTATTAACGAGGAATATATTACAGTGAAATATTTATACTGTAACTGCTGTACACATGGCTTTTCTAATTATTCGGGTCTTGTAATTCTCGACGTTTGCGATTTCTTTACTACTGTCGAAGTTAATTTTGTGGACGGTTTGGCGTTGGTGTTGAAATAGAGCAGATGATAGTTGTTTGTTTTCTATAGCTAGTTTGTATTCTACTAACCTAGAAGAGGTTTTACTGTTCGTTTGGGCCGACATAGGTTTTGTTACATGTTCCGTTACATGTTACATGTTCATTTACATTAACTTCGGCAGTAGTAAACAAATCGCAAACGTCGAAAATTACAAGACCGGATTAATTAGAGAAGCTATCAAAATAGAGAAGACTGGTCATTTGAACACAAAGGATGATACCCTGAAGTTGTCGAGTACGTGGAAATCAATAATAAGGGACACATCGAAATTTACCAACTTCAACTTAAAGAAACATTAAGACAGTCAACAGGAGATATCCAAGACAAGCCAATTGAGGAGGCGGAGACAACGCTACCGCTAAGCAATCAGCACCATTATAATCTCCGCCAGAGCCGAAAATCATAAATACAGATGGCCAGCAAACCGATCTCTCATTTCCTCTCGACGACTAGCATGCACAGTTGAGGGACGTGCTAAGGTAAACGCAGGTAGACGATTATCACGTGACTCGATCGTTGTAAATCTCACATCGCGATTATAGAACAACTCCCCAGGAAGAAAGAGGTCGACGAAATACGGAACACCGTATCGCGGGTTCTGCGTTCAGCGGATATTCGGAATTATAAACACCTGATAACGAAAACGACTAAATGAATACACAAATAGAAGAAGCAAGAATAAGGGCAGAGCAAGTCACAGAGCATATTATTGTTCTGAGGGAACAAGGCTTTGACGTGAACGGGTTCTTGAAACAACTCATGGCAGTGGGTAATGCGACCCCTACAAATGAAAAGACGGAAGCAGAACCCGAGAAAGTATAGCAACTTCAAAAGAGCCATGGAAGCTGAGGAATTCCAAATACTGAAGAAATCGGCCAAAATCGGAAGCACGAAAATTCATGAAGTGATAATCCATACTAATATTATAAATGCGAAAGTAACTCTGTCTGTCTGTCTGTCTGTTACTCTTTCACGCCTAAACGGCTGAACGGATTTTGATGAAATTTGGTATGGTGATAGACGATAACCTAGAAATGGTCATAGGCTATAAATAATCACGCCATCGTTCTTAGGGGGTAGGCAGTAGGGAGATAACTAAATTGAGTTAGTGATTTTTAGTCGTTTTTGTTGGGACTTTTGCTCTTTCACGTCTAAACGGCTGAACGGATTTTGATGAAATTTAGTAAGGTAATAGATGGTTACCTAAAAACGAATATAAGATCAAAATGATCACGTCATCGTACTTAGAGAATAGGAAGTAGGTAGAAAACTGAATTGAGTTAGTGATTTTTTTATGGTTTTTGCTGGGAGTATTGCTCTATCATGCCTAAACGGCTGAACGGATTTTGATGAAATTTAGTTAGGTGATAGAGAGTAATCTAGAAGAGGATATGGGCTATTAATATTTATGCTATCGTACTTAAGGCGTAGGCAGTAGGCAGAAAACTAATTAAGTTAGTGATTTTTAATCGTTTGTTTCAAAAGTTTACCTCACACACGCCTTTACGTCTGAACGGATTTTTATAAGACTTGGTTAATTTAAAGATAGGATCCTAGGCACGGACACAGGCTGCTTTTTACGGCGGGAAAATACCTCATTCCCGCGGAAATCTAGCGTGATCGAGTCAAGAAGCGCATGACGCCATAGCTACTGAAATGATTTTGATGTTTTTTTTTAAACTGAGTGTTACTAAGACTTCAAGTTAGCATTTAGGGAATTTATGATGAAATTTTGATGCAACTGTCTTTATTTAACAGTTTTACTTGGATCGAAACTTAGCGACATTCCATCACACTACTTAACTTATAGGGTAGGAAGGTACCAAAATTCAGACTACTTTTCACTTCGGGAAAATATCTCATTCCCACAGGAACCTATACATAGTTACCTATCTACAACATTAAAACTCTGTCTAGAATCACATTACGCCAAAACTATTGATATGATTTGTATACGATTTTTTATTCAACTGACTGTTACATTACATACAGATAAAATCTAATTACCTACACCACAGAATTAATATAGTACTGCATAACTAGCTACGCTTTAAACTTGAGGAGGTAATTAGGTAGACATTTATACGAACTTTGAGCCCAGTAATCAGTTCAGGATAGGTAATCAGTTCAGTTGATGTGAAGTTGAGGACCGGAACACGATAGTGGGACATTGTTGCAGGGGGACTTACAGCCGGGAGAAAACAAAAAAACTTATGCGGACGAAGTCGCGGGTAAAAGCTAGTTGAAAATATATTTCAAACACTGACTCCCGAGGACGAGATGGAAATTCAACCCATATCAGGTGACAACAACGACGCAAACGAAGAAAGAACAAGTTTCACAACATTGAAGAAACCGAAAAAAGAACGGATGGTTCCACTCATTATTCGTGATACTAAAAAATTCAAAATCAACTACACAAAGGCAAAGCTTGTCTAAATTGAGACTTCAACAGAGGATGACTACAGGCGTTTGTTCCACGTTTTCAAGGAACAGAAAACCTTGAAAAGAATAGAATTTTATACCTACCAGCTTAAAAGTGAGATACAGCTGAAAGTAGTAAAACGTGGAATTATGTGTGAAAACTCCAAAGAAGAAATTGCAGAAGATCTGAGAGACCAAGGATATCCTGTCACAAAAGTGGTCAAGATGAGAGGAAAAAAGGATTCCCAGGCCCATTAGTTCTTATGGAGATACCGAAGGATTACAAGTCGATATACAACGATGTTAGGTTCTGTTGCGACTCTCTGTTCAAGTAGAGAGTCTGAAACTAAAAACAGAAGTCGTGCAATGTTAGAAATGTCAGCTTTTTGGACACTTCCATAGGAACTGTCACGCTGACCCAAATGCATGAAATGCGGTAAAGCACACATCACTTATGAATGCACGAAATCAAGGACGACCACGCCTAGGTGCGCAAATTGCAGCGACGAACATTTATCAACAAATGCTTTAGCTTCGTTTTCGTCTGACCAATATAACACCGAGCACAATCTCCACAAGGTATTTTGTAGACCATGTTAGATTTATTCATTAAATCCTGTTCTTCATCTTTCAGTTTAGTGAAAATCGAACGGACTGTTTCCACGTTTCTTGTGGAAATCTTCAATTTTTCTTTAGATGAGATATTGATTAACTTAGATGTTAAACTTTCCACAAACGGAGGCGAAACATACAGTAAATCAGCATTATCTGTGTCTTCCCTAGTGCGCCCAGTATCCACCTTCTGTTGAACATCACTGTTCGGTATTTTAAAAATGAAGTGGTTCAGTAACTTCTCAGGATATCCATTTCTCGTCGAGAGGTGGTACAATATTTTTGAGTTTTTGTCTCTGAACGAACCATGTGCAATCTTTATTATTCTGGTTTTCAAGTTCCTCACCAGATTTATTTTCATTTTCATCGGATGATAAGAGAGGAAATTTATATACCAAGTATATAAGTTTTATATACCAATCTGTAATGGTTACACCATTGTTCCTTATCTCTTTCATATCCAAGAAAGGAACGGAAAAGTCCATTTCAGTTTCCACTGTGAATTGAATTCTGCTGTTAAATTCGTTTAAGATACGAGGGGAACTTCTAATTGAGTACAATGGTACAGCTGTCATGATGTCATCCATGTATTTCTTACAGAAAGGTAAGTTGAAAGGAAGCTTGAGTAAGCATTTGTCCAAAACCGGGGCCACCACATACATTGCAATTATCGGAGACACTATAGATCTCATGGGAGTGCCATGTTTCTGCTTGTGAAAATTGCCCTTAAAGGAGGAAACAGTTGTGCCAAATACAAATTCAATGAGCTTCACAAATTCTCTCCTCCCTATTGGACAGTGTTGATGTATTCTCTCCTACTTCTCATCAATGCAGAGTAGTTTCAATTCCAGAGAGATATTCGTAAATAACGATACCACATCCCAACTCACAAGCACGTAGTTCTCAGGTAACTTTCTATTGTTAATGAATTCAGAAAACTCAAACGAGTCTTTAATGTAGAAATCATTGCTGTAATTATATTCTTTAGTCAGCACATCTTCAATAAATCCAGCAATCTTGATGTTTGGACAATCCATAGACGCAATAATTGGTCTAAGACTAAGTGTTTCCTTGCGGATTTTTGGAAGGTCATAAAATTTGGATGAGGTACCCCTATAAAATATAAGTTTGGACGCCAGATCAGAATGCATCAATTTCATATTCTTCATGTCGTTCACTAACTTATTGGCTCGCTGTTGGTATGCATTACAGGGATCTCCCTGCAATTTCACATAGTTATTTTTATCGTCCAGATGTTCAAGTGCTAAACTATCATATTGAATCCTTTCCATAATAGTTGTTACTCCACCTTTGTCAGATTGAACCACTATTATATGAGGGTTCAACCTAAGGAACTGTTTCGTTACTCGAAACATCTGGCAAAGCTGATTATTCGTGGTGGGGTTTTGGAAATAGTTAGTAAGTATATTAGTGGCTTTAGCCGTGGTGACTTCTCTTAATGTTTCATTCTCAATCTTTCTCAAAGATTCATTGATATCTGACAATATTCTTGGAATGCTCAAGTCACGATGATAGGGTGGAATACAGAATTTGGGACACAGCGATAATACTGTGTGAACGTCATGTGGCAGTTCCACATTCGTGAGGTTTTTTATCCGCTGGTCATCTGCTTGCACAATCACTCGACTATCATTCATTAGTTTATCTAACTTAGTCACATTGATTGTCTTTGTCCTGGAAAAAATCCTGTTGATCTTCAAATTCATACGAAAATCAAACTCCAACCAAATATACTCAGGTAATATGCTTACGATGTTAAATCTCAATTCATTATGTCTGTTCTTGTTCTCCATTTTTCTCCGTTATTTCTATTTTCAAGTTTAATATACTTCGCCCTAACCTTTTTTTAAATGTGGCCACTTTTTGTCCTGTTTTTCCATCCTTATATTCAAATTGTGTATCCATTTCAACTAAGTTGTTCTTGACGTGAGTGGGTAATATGCCATGCTGTCTGCACTTCAATAGGAAGATTTTCCAGTTTTTCAATTTCGCCATCTTGATATCGTTGTTGGAATATTCCTTCATGTATGAAACTGTGTGCCTTCTATATAGATTCTCTTGGTGTTTGAAATAACCCATTTTATGATACTATCGTATTATATTCGTGACTGAATGGTAAATACAAATTGAGATTTTGTGGAATTGCAGTCAAGCAAAAACTAAGAAGACTCTTTTTTCTTTACTCGAGCTTTCGAGACTTTATTGTCCCTTCATCACGAGAACTGAAATACTTAAAATTAATAATAACACAGAACAATACATCAGGTACAAGAACTTACGAATGTGAGATTATGAATAATTATGTTATAAATTAAAACCATTAAAGAGAATCGACTGAACATTACAGTATGACAGGTCGAAGTATCAAAACAAACTGACATTCAGCGAACACATTGGGAAGTTTAACACCTAAGTTAATCAATATCTTACCTAAAGAAAAATTGAAGATTTCCACAAGAAACGTGAAAACATTCCTTTTGATTTTCATCAAACTGAAATATGAAGAACAGGATATAATGAATAAATCTAACGTGGTCTACAAAATACCTTGTGGAGATTGTGCTCGGTGTTATATCGGTCAGACGAAAACGAAGCTAAAGCAGCGAGTCACCTTGCATAAAGTTGATGTGGAATGTGGAATGTGGAATCCTCAGTCTTGGACGTGGAGAGTAAAACAGGGAAAAGAACCTTCTTGGAAATGATTCGGATTGCTCAACACGATATGGCCATGAATTCTAGAAAATATATTGATAGTCTGAGTGGCATTTATGCCTACTTGATCCAATTGGACAAAAATAGAAACGTGGTCCATTCAAGCGTGGCACACACGGTCGTTTTAAACTGAGTGATCATAATTGTCCTTTTTCGATTCAATTTGAATTGCGGTTTTATGTAGTATTAATATCCTGATTGTACAGTATGCTATTGTGTATACTTCCGCTTGTAATGCTTGTTGCATGACTGTTTTCAATTCGTTTTAATATTTACCAATGTGTTCGCTGAATGTCAGTTTGTTTTGATACTTCGACCTGTCATACTGTAATGATAGCTGCGTTCAGTTGATTCTCTTTAATGGTTTTAATTTAGAACATAATTATTCATAATTTCACATTCGTAAGTTCTTGTAACTAATGTATTGTATAACCATTATGTTATTATTAATTTCAATTATTTCAGTTCTCCTGATAAAGGGACAATAAAGTCTCGAAAGCTCCAGTAAAAAAAAAGTCTCCTTAGTTTTTGCTTGACTGCAATCCCACAAAATCTCAATTTGTATTTACCATTCAGTCACGAATATAATACGATATATATATATATATATATATATATATATATATATATATATATATATATATATATATATATATATATATATATATATATAATATATATATATATATATATATATATATATGGTATATTTTAAGTCTTTCAATATATAAATACAATATAGGAGTAAAACAAAAACTCAATTTAATCACAATATACCTATCACAAATTTATAACTAACATATATAACTTACCATTATTGTTGCTATTCGGAAAAATACTATTACAACTGTTCTTGTGACGAGGACATTTCTTTTTGCTGAAATTATCACGAAATTTATGCCATCCAATACCTCGAAAGTGCAAATCAAATTCATCATTATTATCTGATAACCAAAAATATCATTGAAAATTTGTATGGCTTCGAAAACATTTCTGTAAGTTTTCATGAAGTGCGTATAATGGTACAAAGGCCTAATAGATGATATAAACTTGATACTTTTCCTGAAATTATCAGCTTCAGTAGATCCAAAATCCTCAAGGAAAACTCTTAGTCTATCATCTGCAGAACGAATTCTTGCCACTGTGTTATACACAAAAAGGACAACGTACCAATTATAAATCAAGACTATACTTTCAAAGAATTCATTAATTTTCGATTCGCATACCCAAATTATATAATTTATCCAGAAAGTTGAGGATATCATGAATATATCAACGTAGGTATAACCAAGTACACCTACACATATTTTTGATTTATAATAAGCTTTCAAATCTTTCTCAACAACTTTCAGGTATTTTTCCATTAAATTCCACTTATCCGATTTTAGGAAATTGAGAGAAATCATCATGCTGAGGAAGTTACCAGTCATTGTACAATTACATATAGATTTCAACAGAATTTGAAGGAAACTTTTGTTATTATATTCATCAATAATTCCTTTAGTGTACCTAAAATATTCTTCTATGTTCACAATGATCACTAATGCGACATATATTCGATAAGCATCATTAAATTTTATATTTTTTCTTCCTATGGATAATGGAGAAACAGCCAATATATTTCCTAGAATTAAAAACCACTTAATGAATTTTTTGTTCATTTCTGATGAAACGTTAATCCGTTATGTAGAATGCTGGTAACGAAATAGCCGAGGAAATAATTGGAAACTATGATAATTAAGCTGATGGCAAAGAACAATTATTGTTTTAGTTCGATTTATCGATCTTTCACTCTAATTGTGCCTGTAATGCTTCATAATAATCTTGATAAAGATGTTATTTTGTCGATTCACTATATTAACAATACTGCCCTCAATACAAGAGCTCACACTGAAAACTCGACGGGTGTATTTTTAAGAGCCATAGAACTTTAAGTTGGCATTACTGTTGAAGATGGCGACCGATTCAACATCTGAGAAGTGATTTATTCTCAGTTTGGTTTGGTAATTGATCATAAATAGACTCACGCCTGAACAACGCTTGCAAATAGTACAATTTTATTTCGAAAATAATGGTTCTGTGTGGAATACGTATCGCGCACTACGTCCATTTTATCGTCGACAAAATCGTCAATCAGAGCAGTTAATTCGATTAACCATGGATCGTTTTCGCACCACGTTTACTCTTATTGAAAACTCGCATCCCTAGAGACGCCGTTCGTATAGAAGAAGCTATTGCTACTATAGAGTGTAGCATTGAGGAAGACCCGAATGAGTCCATCCGCCATCGTGCACAGGAATTGGATATGTGTCCATCCACTTTATGCAAGATTTTGCGGAAGGATCTTGGTTTGCGTGCTTACAAAATCCAACTCGTGCAAGAATTGAAGCCAAACGATCATCAAGCAAGGCGTAGATTCGTCGAGTGGGCCCAAAACGAGATTGCCGTTGTTACCGATTTTCATAAGCGAAATTTGTTTAGCGATGAAGTGCACTTCTGGTTGAATGGCTACGTCAACAAACAAAATTGCCGCATTTGGAGTGAAGATAATCCTCAAGTGTATGTCAAAACAGCGTTACATCCAGAAAAACTGACTGTTTGGTGCGCTTTATGGGCTGATGGAATCATTAGTCCGTACTTCTTCAAAAACGATGATGGCCAGAACGTTACAGTCAATGGTGATCGGTATAGAGCCATGAATACTAACTTTTTCATTCCTGAATTGAACCATCATGATGACCAGGAGTTGTGGTTTCAACAAGACGGCGCAACATGTCACACAACTCGTGTCACAATCGATTTATCGAAAGACACGTTTGGTAACCTCCTAATTTCACGTTTTGGACCTGTGAATTGGCCTCCAAGATCTTGTGATTTAACACTGCTACACTACTTTCTGTGGGACTATGTAAAGTCATTGGTCTATGCGGATAAGCCACAAACACTTGACCATATATATATATATATATATATATATATATATATATATATATATATGTACCACGTCAATTTCGGACTCGATTTCAGGCGTTCAACGTCAACTTCGGCTACAAATGTTATCTTCGGCCTCCGAGGTCAAACTTTCCACCCGATATTTCTGACAAAAACGTCAACTTCGGCTACACAACTTTGACTACACAAACATATAAAAATTATATGTTTAATGTAGCCGAACTTGAAGCATAGGGCGTAACACATGTTTTTGTGTTAGGGGTTTCGTTTAACATGATCATGAGAAATATCTAACTGAACTTAAATTTTGCATTGAATTATTAGTTCGTTAAAGTACTATTTATAAAACAAGCATATGATGATAAGAATACTTTTTGCGGTTCTCTTATTATAATATATTATAATATTATGTGGGTGCTTAAGTGTCTACTGCAGAAATAAATAGCGAAGTATTTAAAATTTCATGGAAAATATTCGAAAATGTTTTTATTATATAACAATGTGTATTATGTGTTTGGTATTATATTATCTGAAATATTTCGAGAATATTCTCGAAATAATGGAATAAACCCATCATAACAATAATTGTTCATGACTAACGAGTTCATTTGTAATTTTTCATTAGGTATGTCTATATGGAAAGTTGTTTTTCATCTTTTCATAATTGCATATTTATATTCATAAACTCAGTGAAGTGCCAAAAAAACTAGCGATTATATATTCTATTCAACGAATGACTTTTGGGATCAAAACTTTTTCTTTCGACTCCGAAAAATATGAACGAGCAGTCACTCGAAACAGATCAGAATTTAAATAGCTTCTGAAAAAATTCACGAGCTGCTTGCAAAATTGCATACGTCATAAACGTGAAAATGTCGTTGCAAATATCCCACACTTTGTATTCCACATTTCTGAAATTTGAAGAATAATTCAGAAAACGAAGAACGTTTTCTAGGAAGAAAACCCAAGAAAACCTACCGGATCTGTGGCACTAAAATATATATAATTTTCTTCTGAATATAGAAATTATTGATTTGAAAATTCATATATCGGATGACTGAATGAAAACAATTTTCGATCAATACATTTTCAACGCGAGTTTTCTATTAATTATGGATAAGATAATTAATATTTTTTTCATTTTCGAACATGAGTATTACATTGTGATAGTTTTCAAATAACATTGCTCGAATTCACTCTTCATAGGGGGCTATTTTGGAAAAGTATCAGAGGAGATTTCCGTTGAGAAAATTGGAAAATTTTCTTAGTGAATTATTTTTTCTCGTTGAACAATTCTTTCAAGTTGAAAATCGAAAAGTTTGTTGATCATTATAAAAATAATATACATTATATATGGATTCATCCCTTTTTGCATGATGAGAAGCTGCACGAAAATGATTTTCATAAATTTTCATTTCATATTCCTTGAAGATTTATTATAATGAATGTCCATAAGATAATCAGAATTAATTTTTGAAAACATAATCTCTGAAGCAAATGATGCTCTGGACTTTTTGAGGAAAAATCGAGGAAAATGAGTTAAACGTAGAAGAAAGGTTTTCCAATTTTATTCACAGGTGGTAAAAATTAAATATTTGCTGGTGTTAGTGACTTACTCGGGAGAATACCGGACTATAGTGCGGTACGTTCGGGTTCGAGCTTTGGTAAAAGCATGGGTGTATGGGTTGGTTTATGATGATTGAGTAGTTTAATGATGATGATTGTTGGGTAAAGTATAGTGAATACTAGTCCATTGGCCATTCGAAACCGGCGTCAAACTATAAGCCCACCGAATTCAGAAAAAAGTTATATTTTCGATAACAAATCCGTTTTCTAGCATTGAAAAGATTTTCCAGTGTACGTTTTTATGTAATTTTATGTATTCTTAATGTAATTAACTTTGACAATTAATATAAAATCTAATATAAGATTTGAGAAATTGAAAAATTTGTTCTTCAAAAGCCCAACGTTGTGATTGAATATGAAAAATCACTTCGAGGATTTTGAAATTTACAGATACCCTTGATGAAATATTTGTTGAACTGGTTTTTTCTTAAATCGATTCAGTGTTGTCGCAAATGGTTGCGAGTTTCTGGATGGAGTTTATACATAGTTTCAATTTTCGAAGAAATATTCCATATCTTATATATATTCTATATTATTATCTATATTCTGTATTATTGTAGTAAGTAAATCACTAGTATCAAGTGATTTTATCTATTATGGACTAGTTTCATATGTTTAGCATAAAGGCGCCTCGAGGGATCTGCTCGACCCTGCTTCGTGGAATTTTACTTTTTACAACATATTTAAGCAGCAACAATAATTTGAATGATTGAAATTCAATTCACCTAGACATTCTCACATAGGTACAAACTTTTGATTTTAATAAAAAAGAAAAAAATTCCGAAATGATTTAATTTTCACGTTGAAAGCTAGTAATTCTCAATTCTCGTAGAAGGCCACAAAAAAAGTCGAATTCGGTCGGCAATAAATATGCCATGTTACTTCGAGTTTTGCTTCATCTTATAGTGTAATAAACCGTTTTACACCCCTATATTGAGGATCTTGCATACTTGATTATAAAAATAATACTGATGGTTCTGTGATACTAAACTACTTTCAATTGAATAGAATTGAATCACAATGCAAAATATATTTATGAAATTATGCAATCAATTGGTGAATCGAAAAACTTTTTATTAGATAATAGCTGTTTTCGCTCCTATTCTACCAATTGACCAACATACATAAATCTATATATTTTTTAGATATTGAAACATTCGACCAAAAAACATTCGTTACAAAAATTTTGAAAATTACTGAATAGTAACGGAATATCAAAACCGAAAAAACTCACTTACTTAAATTATATATTGATCGGATTAACCTACAAGTGCGAATATGGATTTGTTGTACTGAATAAAATAGATCGAGTCATAATATCACAAAAATTGTATAATACTTGCTAGTTTCTCAATAATTCATTTATATCCAAGATTTTTCATAACATGAACTACTTTAAGAAGGACAAATAATCTATTCGTTTCACTAAGGTTTTTGAGTGATCAATCGCTGAGAATCGAGGCTCATGATGTGAGCACAATATTTGATTTTTCGTTACTTTTCTGATGCATATTTTTATAGATTATACTGTAGATGTAGAAATAATGCAAAAATAAATTGACATAATAACTGTTGCAGAAATAGGAAGTTTTGAAATTTCATGATCTGAGTTGGACACAAAGTTATCTACTCAACTTTCGTGAATAAAACGGTAGCTCATTAATATAAGGATTTATGTGATTGAAAATATTCTGCTTCTTGGTTATATCCTTACTTTTATTGCTATTCTGATTGTTAATTTTGGATTGTTCCGAAGTTACATTATCAATTCATCGTTTCTCATTTAAAATAATAGGGTGTTTTTCTTAATATTTCAACCAAATGTGAATTAAGTATTTTGATTTTTTTTAAATTAATGATCTTAGCCTTACAGTTTCGCTATTGCGGCTTATGAAATCCGATTATAAATATTTGAATACATAACACCTTACACTTTTCAATAGCATGCAAATGTTCAATATTTTGTTTATTGATTGTTTGCTGATCTCTTAGTGGAGTTAAATATAGAAGTTGAATATATTGAATAAAAACCTGTCAGGCAATTAATGTTATTTTCCTGAAATAAGAGGAAATTCAATAATTCATTACAAGATATCTCATGATATGCACAAGTGATAAAAACCATCTGGCAAAACAGATGTCCGAAAATTTGAGAGGTTTCATGGAAGAACCATTCTCAAATTTATTGCTGTTAACTTGGGAAAGAATGCAAATATTTTGGGTTTTCCTCAAGGATTCTATATGCATTTGCGTTCCATTTGTCCTCTCAGAATGAATTATAGATACCCACATGGAACTAAACCAGTAACGCTATTTTCAAAATGAACGTAAATATCCAAAGAATATTTGCTGCAATATTTCATGTTCTTGTAGTAGGCAGAATAGATCAAAGAAGCCGCATTGAAACGGCAATCAATATGCCATGTTTATTCCAGCTTTGCTTCATGTCATAGTGTTGTAAACCGCTCGGCACGCAGATGAGTTTTACCCAGATATTGAGTACCTAAGTTATAAAAAAAATAATGTTGTAACTGGGGAAAGAACTATTTTGAATATTACTGCATCTGTGCTGTCAGACACACAAAATTAACGAATACGAACTCCCACTTACATTTCGAAAATTGTGCTCCAGTTTGACGCTTCCAGAACATTTAACTTTTTGCGTTGCCTATCCGCCGATTAGTTTGTCTACAGTCTAGTAGTAATGATAATCTGAAAATTTGTGTGTTCTTGATTAAACAAAACATATAATAAAACAAAATGTTTCACGTTGTGGAGTTTGATGATAATATCAAAATGTGCGTCGATAAAATGAAAGTATCTAGTAATGGACAATATTCTGCAAAATGGAAACGTACGTGGTACAATGTTCGCCTTCTCTTTTCCGGTAGTGAATCTGATTGTGTAGAGTTTTTACAGCAAATTCAAGAGAAAGGTAAGTCAACTCCAATTAATTTTTCTTTATTTTTATATATTGAAATATAGTACCAACATATAGGGTGTTTTTTCAAATGTACTAATAATATTGCGAATAATGAAATTGATATAACCAGGGAACACCAAGAATTTCATTTTTAAAATCAGTTGCACTTTGTTGCACTAGTCGATAATTTTAGCTTTTCACGCGAAGAAAGTACCTACTCTTGTCATAGATCGCTACGACTGAAATTTTCGAAATATTCATTGAAACTAATCAATGCATTAAATTTTCTTCGAATTTGCTGAAACTTTCAAAAGAAAGGTAACTGTTGACGTTTTGTTGTATTCGTTATTATTGTGATTATTTGTTAAGACTCTGTTACTACAAGAATGCTGAGTTTGTACACTTTGAAAATATTCACTCAAAATGAAAAAATTCTGAATACTCCAGCATTTTTCCGAGTAGTGCACGAATCAATGATTAAATTGGAGTTCAAATTTTTTTCATTTTGAAAAAAAAATTCAAAAAGTTTGATGTTTTGAAAACTGACAATTTAATTTCTTCAAATCAAAATACCTCGAAACTAGTTTCTTGTGTCGAAATTTGACAAGAATACCTCTTCCACTAAAAATGGTTGAAGGATTCACTAATTTCCCATAAGTGCGCTACAAATTCGAAAACAAAATTGTGACTTTCTATGAGAGAAAAGTATTTATGGGTGGCGCCGCCTACAAACCTGACGTGAAATTTTAATTTCTAATACTGAATAAAGAAAAAACTTGAACATTTTATTTTCCTAGAAATATTAATTTCTAAGTAGGGTACTACTTTTTTCATAATATTGTTTCCAGAATTATTCAGGTGAAACAAAAATGAAAATAAATCTTGAACTTGTATCTCAAAAATTAAAGTGTTGCATACTAATGCTTATATGAACTGTTTTTCTCGAAAACACTCGAGGAATTTAATTATTTTCAAGTGAAAATTTCATCATTTCATGAAAAATACTCACCTTACAAAAATTCTATATTAAGAAGCAGAAACACAATATTGTTCTTTCCACTCACAATATATTTTGATAACTACTTTATTTTTTCATAATTAACCTTATAATTACTCCATTAGAGATTAGCCAATCGAAAAACGATGAAATCTTTCGATATTTACCTCGTGAAATTGGTTTTTTATTTCCCAAATATTTACTTGATATCAGTTATTCGAAACTAGTATCTGCTCATCGAATTTATTTTTTCAGTTGATGAAGATAAACTATTAGAAGAGGCTTTGTCACATGATATAATATTCGAAGATGTTATTCCAAATACTGTTGACTGCTCGTCAGACCAAGAAATACAGAATGTAACTCCAGAACAGTGCATTTGAAGAAATTATCTCAAGAATATGGAAGATTTTTCATCAGGGGAAAGTTGAACAGACAAGTTCCTGTCATTATAAGTAGGGAACATAAAGAATTTATAGATCTTATTTTGGAACATCGATCAGATTACGGAATTCCAAATAAAAATCCCTTTGTTTTCGGATGTTTAGGAAAATCTGAAAAAACCTATTTCAGGGCTTGTAACTTGATGAGACATTTCTCTAGAAGCTGTGGAGCACCAAATCCAGAAAGATTACGTGGTACAGAATTGAGGAAGCAAATAGCTACTGCTTGTAAGTTTTACAAGTTACCTGATCCACTGATAGAAGATATAGCAAACCACTTAGGACACAAAATCGACATACATAAAGCGATATATCGACAATCAGTGGGCAGTGAAGTCCCTGAAATAGCAAATATTTTATTGAAAGTTCTGGGGAAACTGATGAGGACCAACAAAATGACGATAACAATTTCGAACAAGATAATAAAGTACAAGATGAAGAAATTGAAATTTCAAAATCGTTGGATTCAACTCCGAAATGTTCAACCTCAAAGATATCATTATCGTCATCCGTTAGCTCATCTGGTTTGTATTCCATTAAGCTATTAGTGAGATTTGTCTTTGAAATAAAAATTCAATTTGTTTTGCAGGACAGTCCTCTAAAACGCCATGGACTTCTGAAGAAGTGCAGATCGTTAGAAGAAGCTTCAGTGAGTATATAGAGGCTGGCATTGTCCCAACTTATGCAGAGTACAACAAACTGAGGGAAGATAATTTTTGTATCCATCGGAGAACACCACCACAAATAAAAGCGTTTGTTGCTTATCAAACGAAAAAAATGAATACGAAGAAAACCTGCACAAGTCAGTAGATATTATTGAAATATGTATCATATTTTGTTACATGTTTCTTACTTCAGTTCATGATGAGAATAATAACTAAAATCTCATGATTTCTTTGTTCTAGGTAAGAAAACATGGAGCACTCCTGAGAAGAAAATTGTTCGTTCAATATTCAAGGAGTACTTGGAAAACAAGAAGTTACCATCGATTAACATGTGTGAAGAGACTTTTTCTTCCTATCCCATATTATCACACAGAACACCACAACAGTTAAAAGCATTCGTCAATAATTTGAACAGAAAATAATGCTCATGTTATGAATTTTTTCAATGTTTTCTAATTGATTGATTTGCTTTTCTTTATTGAATAAATTCTTTTCTGTCATGAAATGTGTTGTTTTTTTTCAAATGAACTGTTTTTTGATCCAAATGAATTGAATAATTTATCAAATGTATTTATTTTGGCATACTTGAAAGAACAAAATAATTTAATATCCATGTTGTCATTCCGCAAAATATACGGATTTTGACCTAGAATTCGGTACTTTTCCACATATATTCTTTTTATTGAATCGGAATATATTTTTAATATATTTTATTATGTGTATATATGTCAATTTAAATTAGGTAAAAATATGCCAATAGTCGAAAAAAACTAAGCTTTAAGGCCATTGATAATTCAGGAACAAAATGACTCAACTTAACCGTTAATCAATTAAATATGTATAACAAATAATTCGTTACCGAAACAGGTAGAAAAGTTTTAGGCGTGAAATATAAAAATTCTAAATAAAATAATATTGTAAATATCTTGGTTAAGAATTGCGAATAGAAAACTTTTCAAATACACGTTTATTAGGGATTACTCGGGTCGTTGTCAAGTTTCTCTACCTGCAAGGGATAACATCTGTTCACAATATTCAGGAAAAGGTTTTATGCTCTTGAAAATAAATAGATTAGAGGCTGATGATGTTCTGAGAAATGAATATATTTACTACAATAAGTATTAAATGAAGTTCTGTTTAACGGATCTGCTGTCTAAAACGATTCATTTTCGAAATTATTAAAGTTCAGACAACACAATATTGTTTGAAATAATACTTTTAGAACCGATAAAACATTATAGAATCTGACGTGTAACCTACGGTTTAAGATTTTCGCATCTTCTAGACACTAGAGCATTTGATCGAATTGCATTATCACAAGAAAAATACCTCATAGCAAGTAAAACTATTTTGAAATGAGTTCTACGTTGATGACTTACTTGAGGGACTAATACAACAGAAGACAGAATTGAATTACGAAATCAAATGATTGAACTTTCATGAAAAGCGAATTTGTTTTAAATTTTGTTCATCATAAATGATAAATAATAATTATAACATATATAACTTGCTTGGAGTGATAATAGAGGAGTGTTTGAATTTTATGAAAGTTATCCTCGAGTTTAACAGTAAATATGAATTCGGAAACAAATTTTTCTCAATAAAATTGATTGATCTCTCACATTCAATTTTGTTTTAAACTATTTTCTGTGCTATTATTCATAAGTTAACTAATAAGTCATGAGGCCTCCATCCGCGAGATGGTCTGCTTATGAGACGAGTATTATACATGACTTATTTTTTCGCATTTATGCAATGAAAACCTTGAAAGTTTCAATCTACTTGTTACAATAAAGAGACCTATTCTTGGAAAAAATTGAAATTCATAATAGAAATATTTAAGTTTTCTGAATATATTCAAGAATTGCTTCAGAATTTAAAGTATTGAAAATATAGTTGAAATTAATCATTACGATAACTTTAAATCAATAAGTTTGCATAATTCAGATGTTTTTTTTAACAGTCATATATATCTTAGTGATAAACCTTTGTTCAATTGTCTGTAAATTTATTGTACTATCCACCTACGAATACCTACGAAACGTGAAATTATTTTATAGGAAAAGAGTATCTGCTTATATTTTATAGGTGCCGTATCTATACCCAAATATGAATTAATTTTGAATATATGTTGAATAAATTAATTTTAATTCCATCGATGTGATGTAGACTTCAATTTTCTTTTTAATGCTAGATAGTTTTAACCGTGTCGATCGAGGAGAGAAAAAAAATAATTACTTGAAGATTCGAAAAATCCCCATTTTTGTTACTTTTTGCGTTGTTATTTCCAAAGCAAAAATATTTGACGTCGTTCAGAAAAAGTCAGTTTTGATTACAATCACTAAAAATATCAATGGAAAAAGTTAGGAAACAAATAATATCAAAAAACCTCTATGAACAAGAATTCAATATCTACGGTGGTTAAAAGCATGTATGGAATGAATTCCTTTTATGACATAAATTTCAGCTTGTTATATATTAAATAATTAGGTACATATTATCTATGGATAATCGCATTGTTATAAATGTATACAACGAAGCACACAAAAAATCAATTGAAACTAATTTGAAATAATATTCAAATACCTAAATAGATAAGTAATTTATCAGAAGAGATTATCTCCTCAATTATATAATATATATTATGAATTATCGACATATATTATTTCATATAATTTATAAATGAAAAATCAAATAAGAATTTATCATGAGTTAAAATATATAATATATAATATTCAACTTATATTAAAACCTATCCATAACTCATCTGTATGCTACGCCAATGAAATGAGGTCGAACTTTAGTTTGAACATATAAATTTTTGTAGTCGAAGTTGACGTCTAACACTCAAAATATTCGAATATATACGGTATAAATATATACCGTATATATTTATACTGAGGTTGAACTTGACGCGAAACATATATATATATATATATATATATATATATATATATATATATATATATATATATATATATATATATATATATATATATATATATATATATATAATATATATATATATATATATATATATTGAAGAATTTCTTTCATTTAAATATATTGATCTAGTTCCTCTGTTATATCGTTAATGCCTTTTTATTTTATTTTAGTTCATTTGATTAATCGGTTTATTTCAAATCGTTTGATGTAAGTAAAGTGAATTTTGATGTATAGTTATTATTATCAATTATTCATGAATACTTTTTTTATGAATTTTTTTTCAAACGTTTCTATTATATCTTCCCAAAGAAAATTTCTCAAAGAGAGTTTCCTCAAAGTCACCCAAAAATGCTGTCTAAACGCGATCGGGACCCAAACGACTTGACACAAAAAAACGAACAGGCAAATTGTGAAATGTGTGGGTACACGAGTTAAAATAGATAAAGTCCCTCCGTGCAGTTAGATAGATAGGCTTATATTTATTTATAAAATTGTTCAACAAAATTGTTAAACAATGTAAGTCAACAAAAAACGAATTACAGCACTGGAAAATGGAAATGTGTCAATATCTCCAATATTGGAAAAATATTTTCAAAACAATTCGAAAAACTCTGAGAAGAGTTTACTGAATTCTCTAGAATCGTAACAAATCTTCTACTTCTACTCCTAGATATATATATATATATATATATATATATATATATATATATATATATATATATATATATATCCTGAATATTTATTATTTTTTCCTTTGAAACACGATAAAAATAAATTCATATCTGTAAACCATATCTCAGGTCCCGGAAAAAAAATGTTTAACATAATGGTCATAAAGTTGAAATAAGTTAGATGAAAATAAAGGAATGACTCAATTCAATTCTATTTTTAATACGAAAAACTTTGAATTCAAAACTAGATTGTTTACGTTTTTTACTTTTAATTCTTTTACTTCTAATTCAGTCCCGATAATATCCGAAATGAAGCTTATAAAATAATTATATGTATATACTATAAACAAATGATTATATACTACTGGGATTATGAGAAATCGATTTCTCTGATATTTTAAAAACAAGTACCGTAGATGATCAAGACTTGCTTCTTACCTTCGAAATCATCCAAATTTTCATCGGGAAAAGTTTAAAAATACCTCATCGAACGAAAGGAGGTTATTATATAAAAGAGGCATGCGATATTTTTGTTACATAGATATCACGTTCGAAATTTATCGCACGAAATGAAACATAAGACATCACAATCAAAAATTGAAATGACAATAGAAATTCTTGGGGTTCTATTAATGGAAATATCAAGTAAAGTACAAACATCTTATTGACTATTAATAGAGTAGAAGATATGATCCATATAAGATATGATTAATGGCTCATATTCGGATATCTTATTCACCAAAAAATCCATTCTAAATACATAAAACAAATTCATTCTCTTTTCGTTAGTCATAAAAACTTCGGCCACCGTTATGCATTTTAAGAAACGCCCTTAAAAAACATCTGGGAACACTCCACTTGAAAAGCGAAATTGAGAAATACAGTCATAGTCGTCGCTTCCTTCAACTACCTAGCACGTAAAATGCAGTAACATTCCAACCCAATGCATTTGGGAACACTTGTACTTATTTTCAAAATTCAAAAAACTTATGTACTTTCGGACTAACTTCACAGTAATTGTAAGAAAAAACTTTTTATAGTGCCTTGCTATATAAACTGTTAATTTTTGTACTATTTTAGCCCTGAAGAAGAAAATAAACATTTTCGAAAGCTTGGAAAATACTAAAGAGGTAACTGATTTTCCTGTCCTAGACTGCATTCCCAATTAAACACTGAAAATACATATCTACAGTCGTTAAACATTCAACTATATATATATATATATATAGATATATATATATATATATATATATATATATATATATATATATATATATATATATATATATATATATATATATATATATATACCTATATTTATCTAAAAGATATAATAAGAAATTATGTTGATGGTGGAATAATTTTGACCAAATCTTCTCTATAATCTTTAACTTTTTCAAAAGGATTAATTTTGCCGCAATAGCTTATTCCCATCTATCTTCATCATAAAAAATACCAAAATGCAGGCTATCATCGCCATCTTCTGGTTCAGATACATATTCAATACAAATATTATGTAACCCTTCACAAGCAGTAATTATATGTGCAGCGACCTCTGGATGACAGTGATGTTTTCTCTGGTGTTTCAAGAGACATCTGAATAGCATTTTAAGAAGCCCATTGATCCCCTCATTAACACACCGTGTGTTTATGGCAACGGACATTGTAGTTTTGTAATTTATGGCAACTGATTGTGGTTCGAGTAATAGTTGAGGATTGGTGGGTTTTCTGTACCAATCCATCTTCAACGTGTTTTCCTCTGTTCGAAACACCAATCTATTCAGAGAAGGTATCGATATTGTTTTCAGCATCCGTTTCTTGCGCATTTATTTATTTATGCATTTAATTAGCATAATTTTAACATCCGTTTCCACTGTGAAAGGAATGTTACCGTTAGCGTCATAGTTATTGAATACTTCACGAACATGATTAGGAGAATTGAGCGTGATCTTCAAAGGTCTAGATAGACCCGCAATTTTCTTACCTAGGCGAAAAGACTTTATATTGAAGATATTTTTTTTTTGAAACGATTTATTTATCAACCAAGTATTACATAATATTTCATATTATAACTTCTAAACAGTATTAACTGGTATCGAAGCTAACATACATTAAATTTAAATCTAAATCTGCCATGGAAGCAACAGTAAAATCATAACAAGTATACAATTTAACAAGAAATCCAAATTACCAATTCCAAAATGAACAAAAAATTATAACTTATTCTATGTCACCACAAAGTACACATACATCCCAAAGAAGACTGCGCATAAGATTATTGAATTATAATTTTATATTCTTGAGGTAAATAGGTTTTGCCTGTTGCATTTACATACACTCTGCTATTAAAGATTTCACTGTCCTTGTAAAAGCATTGATATCTGTTGTATTTTTCACTAAGGCTGGAAGCTGATTGTAAACTTGGGCAGTCTGTGACAAAGGATTATTTAGCCCTACTTGAGTTCTTACATTGCTTAGGTATAAATTATTTTGGGTTCTTGTAAAATGAGAGTGTATGTTATTTGCATATCGCAATTGGCTTTTACATTTTTGTAGATTTTCCGTAAACTTAAACATCAATTTGCATTGCTCTAATTCTAATATTTGTTTCAAATTCATAATATTTAATTTTTTATACAGCTCGTCAGTACGGGTAAATTTATCGTAGTTGAATAATGATTTGAGAAATTTGGTCTGTATAATTTGTAATTTACTAAAATTTGTTTTTGTACATGTTCCCCATATACTAACCATGTACTTAAGGTGAGTTATAAAAAATACATTATATATATATATATATATATATATATATATATATATATATATATATATATATATATCATATTTGCTCTTATTTGTCAAATATGACCTACATATGTAAATACTTGGGAACATGGGTGCGACTCTATCCGCTATGGATTTTACGTGAAGATCCCAATTCAGGTATCGTCAATAATTAATCCTAGATGCCTCACACTCGTCACTCTTTGAATTGCTTTATTTTCTATAGATAATTTCAAGTTTGGTATTTCTTTCCTTTTTCTGAATACCATATATTTGGTTTTATCTATATTAATCTTTAATCTATTCTGGAGTAACCAATCTACATACCATTTGAGATCTCCACTAATTTCAACTTTGAGTTCACCCAAATTTGCGCCCTTGTACAACAGAACAGTATCATCCCTGAATGCAAAGCATATGGCGACAACACCCGACACTGTCAAACTGAGGACATATAGGGAATAAAGCTACGGCCCCAAGACCGAGCCCTGAGGTACGCCGTGAGTGTTCGTTGCTCGATCACTTATCACTCCATCTATCTGGATATATTGGCTTCTATTATTCAAATAAGTATTTATCAATGTATATAACGGCCCTCTGAATCCCATCAGGAATAATTTATTTAGTAATATATTTATGCTTACTACATCAAACGCCTTTCTGAGGTCAATAAATATGGCCACTACTACTAAACCACCATCCATTGCCAACGATATTTCATTAATTAAGTCCACTACAGCGCTTAAGGTATTGCTATTTTTAATAAAACCGTACCTACTGATATTTATCTACACTTATATATTCATTGATGAAATTTAACATCCTAATTTTGATGACCGATTCTACAATTTTCGAGAAAATACTCATCACGGAAATGGGCCTACAATTATTCATGTCTTTTCGGTTTCCGGCCTTGAAGACTGGCGTAACCTTTGATATTTTTAATTCGTCCGGAAAAACGCCAGTGCTTTTCGCCATTACATCTCAACAGTGTTTTCCTTGCCTTGGAGCTGTTTTTTCTTCACATCCGTTATAGAAGCTTTATCTTTTTTGCAATCCTCGCAAAACCATTCTTCTTTGTTTTTGCTAATTCGCTGATAGGTTTTTTGTGACATGTTGATACATCCACGATGCATCCATTTATTACATCCATCACATAGGACGGCTTCTTGGTCGTCATATACGTCCCTCTTACACATTTTACAGTATTCCGTCATACTGGCAACACCGCACTCCCAATGTGGACAGAGTTATGCGCACTCAGTGAGTGAAATTTCTAATTATTTAACAATTGAAGACACTGAAGAAGATTATTTTTTTTATTTTTCGTTGTCACACTCAAGTCTGTTCTTCTGATTCACAACCAGCACTTTTTCTCAATTATTTTCAGCTACTTTGCTCACTACACGCTTATTTTATGGAGCATCAAAACACCACCTGTGATGCTTGCATCCAAAAGTCGTATCAATATTTGGTACGACTTTTCCAATAATTCTCACAGCCTCCTGAGAATCACAGTTATTAGAAGATTCATTTGAATGATACATAATTATATTAGCCTCCTTTGAACGACGCGAAGCTATCTCATCAATCACTGATTCAACGTTCTGCTGCGATTTAGACTTTTTGAGCGTGTCAATGTCCCTCCGCAGTTCTAGAATAAACTGACGTCAATCATTTATAGTATTCATTAAAATTTATTAATCCAAAATATTCTTATCATTTGATGCGAGGCAACATCAGCTGTTGAGGATTCTGCTGACTTACATGTTGTACATTTCCATTGTGAACCCAAGGTACCCCTAATCCACTCTGAATTCTATTTGCCAATATTTACACATTTGTGGTGATGTTTTCTACATCAGCCGCACGCAATACAATTACTACGGGTCAGGTATACGTTCTCACCACAAGCATCACAAATATCCGACACTACTGCACTTAATAAATTCGAAAACGGTTCAAGAAGTAGTCAATAGGTTAGCAAAGAGCACTAGAACCTCACTTCAAATGATTATTCAGAATTCGAAACTCTCTTTTCACCCGAGAAAAATGCAAATTAGGTAGCTCCCAAAATAGTGTGCACACTCCATCTGATATCATATGACATCAATATGAGATGAGTATGATGTCACAAGATGATCTTGTTTTATTAGGTCAAGAGCAGCGTAAATATTTTTTCACCTAATTTTATATCGATGAACTATCCTAGCGAAGTAAGAAGAGTGACGAATCCAGATCTCCCCAGTGCGGAAGATGTGGATTCCTGGGTATATTCCTGGATATCCTGGGTAATGGACGTTTGTATATATAAAGTGAGTCTAAACCGATTACAAAGCTTCTCCAAGTTTTTCCAAGCTTTATATGAACGTTTGAGTAAATCTGTGCCTTGTGAGGTGAGAAGTTGAGAATAAATAATGTAGAAGATTACCAGCTCAATTGGAATTGCGTCATGCGGAAACTACGTTGAACTTTGTTTCCCCGTCTAATGATTTCCGAGTAAAAAAAGGTAAAGGTATTCAATGATTATATAATACAATTATAACGTTGCGTCGACATGATTCGCTCAGTCACCTCATTAACAAGACTAACAACAAAAACAGAACATAGAAATTTACATCTGCAAGAGGCGAGAAGGGTTGATTGTTGAAATTCTACTTGTTCGTTGCCTATCAGTTCTTAATTTTTCCGAGACCAACCATTCCCGCTTCTCACCTCTATATCATTTATGTACATTTGCTTTGTTCTGTTTTTGAAGTTATTCTTGATAATGAGCTGACCACTCGAAACATATCGACTCAACGTTATGATTTTATGGTATATTTGTGAAATATCAAGCTTATAGTTTAATTTGACTTAGTTATGTTTCACCAAGAGGTAAGCCACAATTCAATCTGTTATTAAAAAACAAGATTTACACAAGTTACAAACATTTTCATTAATACGAAAATTTTTCGAGGTTGAAATGAAATTTTTTCAATAAAAATTTTCAGTAGTCTCTAAACCACAAAACTTGTTACTTCATATGGTTCATATTTATTGAAAAAAGGTTGTCAGAATTACTAAATTACTCATTTATGAAAATAGAATGAAGAGTTGAGCCTTGTCAAGGAAAGGAAAAAAAAGCATATAACTCTGCAACTTATAGTTACTAATTGTTTTTTGAAGTTCAAAGAACTTTGAAAATTCTATTTTGACTAAGTTTGGTAGAGTCTTTGAGAAAAACTATAAAGTTACGAAAAACTAGAACAATATTTTTATTATTTTTTTGGTAATCACATCAAAATTGTATTATGTAGTATTTTCATCCCCACCAAAGTCCAGCTATATTGGCAGCAGCATCAGCAACATCCAAGCCTCTACTAATCTGCAACAAAGATTTTTTTCAATAAAACTAATATTTTCCTAGTATATTTATCAAAATAATCAATTTAAAATTGAACAAAAATATAAATGTTGTGTTAGGAAACCCAAGTTTATCTAATTATTGAGAATAAGCTGAATGAATATGGAAACCAAATGAAGTTGATCGTTCGTTGATCTCTTGGTAAAATATAAAATATATTGAGTAAATAACACAGATAGACCTAACGGTAAAGGATATGTCGCAATTTTATTGAGACAATCAATTCAGTTCGAACATTATAGTTTTAGTCCCCTTTCCTAGAATCAGGTCTGTAACCTTAGTTTTTTGTCCGATTCACCGGGATGCTTATTTGATAAATCGTATTTTGATTATGAGTAATTAGTTTTCATCCCTAACTTTTTTGTATTAGCTTCCGAGCTGTGAGGGGGAGTAAACGAACATCTTGAAAAAATCCATGTGGGAGCCCATTTGGTCCCCCGGGTCCAATTCAATGCTGTATATCTAATATCATCACCTCGACATGCTGTATATCTAATATCATTAGAAAAAAATTGTATATTATCGCTTAAAAAATCGCCAAAATAGCAGTCAAAATAGCATTCGTTCGGTCGATTGACTCGATATCTTAGAGGTGGGGGCGATAAAAAAAAATTGGACCAGGCATCATCCAGATTCGTAATCTGCAAGCTTTATTGAACCTAAAACAGTTCACAGAATGCGGTTTTCACGTTTAGCATACTCAACTCCTTCCAGATCCTTGTCTAATACGTCCTTTTAACTTTTTCATTTCTACGAGTATTACAACGAAACTATCCCCAAATATTTGTTTTATTCAGTCTGACCGTCGTTGGTAAAATCGCTATTGGTATTTTCAATTACTTCTTGGCTCCCAGTTAGATACTAAGAAATATTGCCAACCAAATCATTATTTTCGATAATTTTCTAGAAAGTAATTAATTAACACTTTTTCCTGTTCTCATTAGTACTTAAGCCCTATTTCTACCAGAGATATCCCAAATATGTCTCCTAACAGAAATATGTCTCCTAACAGACATATGTCTCCTAACAAAAATATGTTTCCTAACAGAAATATGTCTCCTAACAGAAATATGTCTCCTAACAGAAATATATCTCCTAACAGAAATATGTCTCCTAACAGAAATATGTCTCCTAACAGAAATATGTCTCCTAACAGACATATGTCTCCTAACAAAAATATGTTTCCTAACAGAAATATGTCTCCTAACAGAAATATGTCTCCTAACAGAAATATGTCTCCTAACAGAAATATGTCTCCTAACAGAAATATGTCTCCTAACAGAAATATGTCTCCTAACAGAAATATGTCTCCTAACAGAAATATGTCTCCTAACAGAAATATTTTCAAAAGCTTATCATTTGAAAGCCACAGGATGAAAATTCACCAATTTCTTATATCTGAACTATCTACATAAACAATAAAGGGACTTGAATCAAACTAGTCATATATTCACCTGATTGTTTTTTATTTTAATTCAAATTTTTTTATTTGGCAATGAGTTTGACTGATTTGAAACAGATATTTTCGGTTTTGATCTGAGTGTACTCCAATTTCGGAATTGAAAGGAAATATTTAATTTCAAATTCTCTCAGTTAGTTTAATTAATGTATTATTGAGACTATTTTGTAAGGAACCTACCGGAATTTGATCAGTTTTCACAACACAAGAAGAGTTGATGATTCGAAACTCCATTTAATTGTCCAGTAACAATCTGAAAGTGTCACTAAAAATATCAGATACTCTGTTCTTTTAACTCTAACATAACAATAGTTTTTGTGTTATTGGATGGTTTAAAAAATAATTTAGGTAACGTCTTGACGAAGTTCGCTTTTGATACCAATCCAACATAATGCTGTTTTTATCTGTTCTGGTTAGAAATGTATCTAGAAAAGGTACACTTTTCTCCTTTTCTATTTCTATTGTGAATATTCAGTCCATATTCAATTATGTCTGACGCTAAAGCGGTTATTATAGCATCTATAAATTTGAATATGAATTGAATGTCAAAAGGAAGCTTTTTCAATATCTCAACTGGAATGTGTTCCGTAACTATCTGTGCTATGACTGGAGGTATAGAAGATCCCATAGATGACACACCTTGTTATCCAAATTGAAAAAACACCCTTGAAAAACAAAACTGATCAGTTTCAAAGAATTCTCTTTATATATAGCAGTATATAATAATTTATTCCAATGAATTTTAATCAGCTCTAAGATGAGATTCAAAGGAATATTTGTGAATAGAGAAATAACATCAATAGATACTAATACATATTCGAGTGGTAACGTTGTATTGCATACAGAGTTGACCAAAGAAAAAAGTGTCTTTTACATTGTATGACGTTCTGTCGGCTAATGCATTTGTTAATATGTTAGTTGAAAATCTTGATAAATTATAAATTACAGAATCTACAATGCTCACTATTGGTCTCAATGGCGTATTTAGAGTGTATTTTAGGTGAACAATATTACTTCTAATTGTCATGATGTTATATAAGTTGTTAATTTCTTGGACTCGATTTCGTCAATCTGATGTTGTGAATCTAAAGTCTTAAATCTTGATCTTGATCCTGAGAATGTTCAATTGAACTATTTAGTTTTGTTTGCAATTGTGAATTGGAATACTTTTTTATCGATTGATGAGTATTTGTATCTTGTAATGAAGAATTGAGTTTCTCTTATCCCATTAGAGACATGGTATTTTGTAACTGACATTGCAATACCACCAAACTGGAGTGCGATATTTGGTTTTCGAGAAAAATGATTCTATAGTTTTTGTATCGTACTTGGCTATTTTGGGATTTTTTATACGTGTGAGTTTTTTATGATGTTGTCAAAAAATTAAACAACGGCTACCTTATTAAATTAATACAAAAGATTGTAATATTGTAATCAATGCAATAATCCAACCGATGTTGATCGCAAACCAGTTAATATAGAATTGAAAAAATTACAGTTAATTAGAGAATTGTCTGACAATATAAAAAACTCCGCACGTATAAAAAACGTCCAAATAGCCAAGTAAAATCAAAACATTATAAAATTGTTTTTCTTAAACCCAAATATCGCATTCCAGTTTGTTGGAATTGTAATGTCATTTCCAAAATACCATATCTTCAATGTGATAAATGCGACATAGTACAAACTGAAGAGAATTTAAAACAAAGAGTCACACAACATAAAAGTGATAGTCACATTGGAAAAAGATTTTTTGCATTAGCTTGTCACGTCCAAGACTCTGATCACAATTTCGAATACAAAATATTAAAATTTTAGATAGGGAGAGTAATCACAAAAAAAGATTAATATTAAAAAAGATTATATTTGAAAATGATACACAAAAACACTCATTAAAATTAACGATAGATCAGATATTAAAAATTTGAGCATTAGATATAACAATATTTCAAAATAGAACAAATCGAATCATTTTTCCACGATACACCACACACAAGTGCCTCGACTTAAGTTTTCAACGGAGTTGAATTTCAGACAATTTACGTTATTAGCAATATGTTAGGTACAAGTTAAAACAAAAAAAGGCGTTTGCTGAATAAGGTTAGTAGTGTTATTATCATTGTATAAACTCTAATTGTAAGTAGTTTTATAATTTTTACATATTCAATTTGATCATTGTGGTCATTACTTTACAGCCTGTTTTTCTCCTGAAGAAGAAACAAAAGTGTCGAAATATCGCGAATTGTTATGAATAAAATGAGTTTTTAAACACTTCACCAGACCGATTATTCCCGTTATCTAAATTCAATATAAGTATCGCCTAATTATCTATATATATATATATATATATATATATATATATATATATATATATATATATATATATATATAAATATATATATATATATATATATATATATATATATATATATATATATATATATATATATATATATATATATATATATATAGAAAATGAACACTAGAACATTCATTTGAAAAATTTAAATTCATTAACAGAATGTTATAGTAGAGCTAGATATGTGAACGTGTACGATGTGATGTCTCCATTACCCTTCAAGGGATAAATGTTAGAGAAATATTGAAATCGATGCCACACCTGATGGAAGTGCGAGACATATATGTTTCGTTCTGCAAGGAACTCGTTAGTCGCACCACGTCCATCGAAGTGAGGCAACGATTTCAACCCCAAAGCATCTTCTTGTGACTCCAAGTGGAAGACCGTAGAGTTATGAATACTCCACAATTCCATCTATAGGAATCAGTAGAACACACCTCTTAGAATATAGACACACCAAGCATCGAAAAGATTGAAGGTATTATAATAAGTGAATTAATAAATAATAATAATGAAGTAATTACTCCATTATTATTATTTATTAAAAAAAGAGATTGCTTATGCCATGAATGGTCATTACTGTATAGTAGGTGAGAAAATGAGTAAAAAAAATAAAAATACCATAAAAAAATAATAAATCAATTGAATTACATCCAATGAATTTAAAATCAATTTTTTTACAACCACCAAATAAGTATGAGGTGCAAAAAAATAATTGAACAATTGAAAGATAAAAATGGAGTTATAGACAAAATATGTGCTGAAATACTTAAACTGATGTCTTAATATATTAGTAATGCTTTGGCAAGCATTTTTAATGAATTGTATAAATAAATCGATGTGGCCAGATGCTCTTAAAGCTGTTGAGATGGTTTCAATAAATAAATCTGGACAAAAGCAAGAATCCAATATGCAATATTTGATATCTTTAATATCAAATATTGCACCACGTCCATCGAAGTGAGGCAACGATTTCAACCTCCAAGCATCATCTTGACACTCCAAGTGGAAGACCGTAGAGTAATGAATACTCCACAATTCCATCTATAGAAATCAGTAGAAAACACCTCTCAGATTACAGACATACCAAGCATCGAAATTTCACATTTCTTCTATACCCGTAGGTATCTACTAAATTGCAATGTCTATTTGACAAATATCATCATACGATGTTTTCAAATGTCAATAGGTAGCGTTAGTAGTACGCTCGCGTTTATTCCCGTATTTCATATTCATTATATTTATTCATTTTTTTATTTAATATAATAAATATCAAATATTATTTAATATTTATTATATTTATTCCGAGCGTACTATGAACATACTAAAATCTTAAGAGTCGAACCTAAACATAAACAACGTGAGTGGTGGAAAATGATACACATACAATTAAAATTGGAAAATACTGTTAATGACAGGCGAGATATCAAACGATTAAGCCAAACATATCTTCCATTCATGTCGAAACCAAGACCAGATATAAAGAAGAAGAAAACTGACGCAACAACACAGACCGACAAACCACCCTAACTCTACTTACAAGCCATGAACTAGGAGATCAGGCAACATCCAAGCAAGACCCATAATAGAGATGCTGTAATGGCGTTGCAATGGTTTCTGCTCGTTGCTGCTGAATAAATCGCTATTCAACGAGAGAAATAACATTCAAATCCAAAAAAAAGTTGTGAAAAGTGCTATTGTTTGAAGTTGTGGAGAACAAGCAAAAGAAATTTCCCGCAAATTTCGTATATAAACAGGAATATCTGTTCTGATTTAAGTTGTGCTTTTTTTGGTTATACCAGGACAGGTAGAAATAACACCATTTCCATCTCATAATTATGTAAAAACAAAAATCCGCCTTTTAGTTGTTGTGCTATTATGTGATGTGTAGTGTGTAGAAAGTGCTACTGTGTTTTTTTCAGCAACAGACTAAGGAATACCTTTGAAATTTGTATATAAATAGCTACCGATTACTGTTTTGACTGAGTAGTTCAGACATTAACAAAAGCATTATATGTTAGAATTGTTCCTTTTTTGTGATTAGTATAGTTATTTACCCTTTGTTAGATTTAGTAGTTATTTAGAACTACTAGGTAACTCTTATAGGTCTTGTTCTTGATACTAGCACAAAAATTAACAATCCAAGTCATTGCTGTGCGCCTGGATGCAAGTCGAACTACAAAACTTAACCTCGAGGCCGCCGAACCACCAGTTTCTGTATTTCGTTTTCCATAGGATGGAACTCTTATGAATCAATGGCAAAAAATATTCCTAGGGAATCATAGACCCCAACAAAATATTCTGTAGTTTGTGCCAAACATTTTCCAAAGGGAGCACTTATACTAGAGAAGGTATTGATTGTTTGCTAGATTGATCAACGGAAGGCAATATCTGCTCAAGTTAAATTCAATTTAAATGCAGTGCCAAGTATTTTTCTTCATGTACCCCTACTTATCAAAAACAGTCCTCTCTCAAAGAGAATATCCAGCTGAAAGAACCAGCATTGAAGGAAAGTTGTGAGAAGAAATTGAATGAAGCTTTTGAAAACTCAGATTCAATTTGTAATTTTGTTGATTTAACATCCAATCATAAAAAAAGATTTTGATATGTAAATCGTGGAATATAAAAATGTTTGTAAATAAAAGCATTTTTTTACACTCTAGATTTTCCATTCAACGTAACTGAATGTTCACAAAAAAACAGTATAAAAATTATTAATCAGATTTTAGTAGATTCAGATATGTATGAAAATGTTTTTATCAATAAAAAGAAACTGTCTCCTAATGATTTAAAATGGAATTTACAACTGAAATTAACTAGATAGTCTCAACTGGAAAATTTGCCTACTCGTAACAAATATAATATCAGTATCATTCACCCATCCAAATTACTGTACACATCACAAAGGTTTAAAGGAATTGACGCATTAAACTTACTCTCACCTGAGAATGAAAAATAATGAAATTTATAGCATATTGTCAATTCTAATTGATAAAGTGAACTTGTTAGTGTACATACTAGAAAACAACATTTGAATCGCTATAACTCAGACATAATTCTTCTAAGAAAAAAGTGTATTATTAATTTCTATAGATAATTGTATGATCTACAATTTTCATTAAAACTATTTTTTTGTACAAAGTACCGTTTCGCTGAAAATTTTCTGAAAAGGCAATTATAACATGCAGTAGACCGACGTTCGAAGATCGATCGGTCTACCGAATTGAGCAGATGCGGCGTTGCCAAGTCTATGTTCATGGCTTGTAAGTAGAGTTAGGCTGTGGACAAACATAGTAATAGAAGCTCTGAGAGAAATACGTCACAATTATAATCTATGAGAATTATTTTGTTTTGTGTATTTTAACGAATTTGAGAATTTGATTGACTAGAATATAAATATATTCATATGTAATTTTATTTATAGTACATAATAAGGTAAAGACAAGTTATTTTAAGTAGAATCAATATTGATATGTTGCACATGTCACAGTTATATTCAATCAACTTTTAGGCTGAAGAAGGAGGATTTACCTCTGAAACGTTCCACAAACGTTCAACAACTAAAGAAAGAAAAGGATGTTTTTGACTCTTTAACATTTCATGTATATACAGAAGCAGATAAACTCAAAGTTTCATATATATATATATATATATATATATATATATATATATATATATATATATATATATATATATATATATATATATATATATATATATATATATATATATATATATATATATATATATATATATATATATATATATATTTATATATATATATTTATATATATATTTATATATATAGATATATATATATATATATATATATATATATATATATATATATATATGTACATACAATCAAACATTACACGAGAACTCACATGCTTCCATTTAAGTCTTGGATCGGCCATCGGTTCTGGTTCTGGATCGGCTTCAGGTTCAGGCTCTGGATTCGGTTCAGGGTAGGCCGAACTTGTGGCGAAGAGACCAAGAACGACGGCGAAGAAAAAGAGCAATTTGAAATTCATCTTCTATCAGTTAGTTGAGACTGATTGGATGTTAAATAACGAAATCTTTTATACTTCAAGTTGAGTGAAAAATTTCGTCATATGGTGGTTTTCAGAGATATAAGGCATCAAATGATTGTTGCCATATGATGAAAGTATGGTAATGATTACTCAAAACTTCCTGTTTGTATTTTCTACGGAATTAAGGGACTATGAATATAATTCTCCAACCAAAAATCTGAATATCTAAATACACATGTAAAAAAATATGTAATACACAAACACATATATATTTATATATATATATATATATATATATATATATATATATATATATATATATACTTGGATAAAAGTTGAATATACTAAAAAAACTTTAATATACGGGAATAGAAAAATATACAAATTTTAAAAAAGGCAAGTGACGTTTTTGTTTTTCAAAATTTCATCGAAAAATGAACAATCCACACAGATCATATTATTTTTCTTTTTCTTTGTTTGAGCGATTTTGATTTCATCATGTACCCTATTCAATCGCGAATATTTGAGAACTATGTATATTTCCCTTTCAAATATTCAAAGCAAGTTCTAAAATATATTTGATTCAAATTTATTATGTTAGTTTTCTCATTAATAGAGTTTCGGGTTTTCTTTGTGTACGTCATCTCTAAATATTCTCTTTCATTCTTTGTCTATTGAATTCGGTGGTAAGAATTCTCGTTTCGACACACACAGTTGAGTCTGTGTGTTTTTACTCATCTTCATTATTTGTTAAATCAGTTCTATTTATCTTGTGATAGAGGTGACCAGGGTGGCGGTTTCGAAGATAATGCAGTTTGCCCAATATATACGCTGTGGCAGTTTTATAAAGTATTTCATATACTGAGTGTTGATTTTTTGTTTTTGGGTGTAGTACTTTTTAGTTGGCTGACCAGTTTTTTTAATATATTACAACCTTTGCATAATGCAATTTTATGCTTTTTGAAGAAAGAATGAAAAACCTCGTACATTTTCTTAATATATAGTAAAAACATATAATGGTCATCAATTTTTGTCATTTATTATTTCACTGGGTTGATTTTCATTTGGGTAATCTTTGTTCCACGAATTTATCAACTTCTCGAAATAACGAATTTATTAACTTCTCTTTTTGACATGAATTTCTTCAGCTTTTTATAATGCATTTGCTTCATAAATTCAATCAGTTAGTATCAGAAGCAAAAAAAATTTTCTGTTAGAAAGGATGCTGGGAAGGAATGTCTCTTCCAGGTTATGTTGTTTCTTGTATACCATTTTGCCATGACGTGACTGTTTTCATGGTGAAGTGTCATATCTAAGAATTTTATTCTTTGATCGGCTTCAACTTCTAGAGTAAATTGTAATTTTTTAATGAAACTGTTGATAGAATTCAGAATATGATCTCATTTTTTAAATAATATTACGGTGATGATACCAACCACATAATCAAAAGAAGAAGATAAATTAAACATCCAGTGTGGGAATACTGGTTTCCACCTAATCTTCTAGGGCCATTTGTGTTATTGTACTGGCTATGCACAACCCATAGCACAACTTTCATTTGCTTCAGAAATTCATCATTATATATGAAATAGGCAAAAGTGAAAGATAACTCAACTCATTCTTTGGATTCGTTGAGCGGGATGTAGTTAAATTTTCAAATTTTACCTCTTTCTTTGTATGATATTTAGGGATATTAATTGTATAGATACGTAGGATATTATATCAAGATAATCCGATATGTATATAAGTTATTGGGAATTAAAATAAAATAATAATACATGAATTATCAATTAAAAATTACAGTTAATTTTTTTTTTCAATTCATTTGAATCCAGAGTTACATAGGAACATTTACAGGCAATCTCAAGTACAATTATTAAACAAAATAAGAGAACAGAAACAGCGCCGCAAATCCTGCAGAGGAAAATAATGTTTCCTGTTCGCAGGTCTGGTTTACAAAAAAGAAAAAAGAAATAGAATAATATTTCCGGTTAGATTATCGTGTGCACCAGCACACAAAAAATCTTCCAGCTACACATCACTCATTCATACAATACCTCTCATACACTAATATATTTTTGACGTGAAAACTTCTTTAGCGGCGCTGTGTATTTTTTTTGGAATGGGTAAAAATTTCTAAACTCGCATCAGGACACGTGACCTGATCGAGAATTCGTAAGACGGATGGAGAGAGGGCAGGCGGCGCAAGGCGCTTGCGCGAATGTTCGTGTGTATTTTTCATTCAGTTGTCAAAGTTTACGTGCGCATGTAAATGATCTAGCAATTGACGCTCTTGTTAAAAAGATGAATGTGTTAATTTTATCAGAAACTCATATGGGTAACGATCAAATAATTGACTTTCCGAATTTCAACTTTGTTGCCAGTTTCAGAAGAAATAACCGTCCAGCGGGAAGTAGCTATTCATCAAAATATGAACACAATTCATTATTGTACAAATTATATGGATGTGCATGTGAAATACAACAGCATGTTTAATGCTACTGTTTCTGATATCGGTGATATTTGTATAAGTCGTTGCCACTCTGGTGATAATCAGTTTATTATTTTGGTTGCCGTTTACATCTCTCCAGATAAGTAATTGCGTGCTATACGAGACTTCTTGTACGAAAATTTATTCATTTATTCTCATGAGGCATCTGCATTGCTTCAAAAAAAATTGGAAAATGCTTTGATAAATTGCCAATGATTTTGAGTGGAGATTTCAACATAAACTTTGCAGACGATAAAAATCAACTATTAATTGAATTTTTAAATACTGAATTTGGTTTAACTATGTCAAATGATCACAATCTTAGCACAACGAAATACAAAACTACTATTGATGCGGTCTTCATTAGACACTTAAATAGGTTCGAATCAAAACGGTTCGTTTCTTACTTCAGCTATCATAAACCTATGGTATCAGTTTTAGAGACTAGCGATGATGGTTCTGGTAAAGATGATGATGAGAAAGTCGTTGAAATTATGGATGGAAGTTGATTTTTCTAAGAGATAAACTTTTTAATGTAAAATAATTGTAATAGTTCTGAAGTGTTAAATTTTTAATGTGATATAAATTGTCATGTTTGTGTACGATAGCGCAATAAATAAATATTGTACTCCACCACATAAATAATAATGCTTTTATACTGATAATGAAAGCAATTCGTACAAAATTATTCTCTAACCATTCCAAAATATCAAAAATGCACAACATTAATATCCAAGTTTTCACTTCTGCCGGCACTCCCGGAGTGCAACCCGTCATTTTTTTTTCATTCTCATTCCAATTGGCATTCTATACATTTGTAATAAACATATGTAATATTTGATGGCAGTAAGACTGTCATCAATAACATTAAATAAATAATTCTTTCTTATTCTCTATACATAATATTTAGTTTAATTCATAACAGTATGTTTTCGTATACCCACTCTTTCAATTTCTCATTAGATGATTTTTTATTTATATCTGAATTTTTTTAATTATTTGGCAGTTGATTAAAAATTTTTATTGCTTTCATGTAACAACTCTTGTCGCTTACAGTCTATGTACTCCTGGCAGTGGTATAATTTTATGGCTAGTTTTACTAGCTGATTTTATATAAATATTTTCAAAATCATTATAGTAATACTTAAAACTTTCCAGAGAAAAGAGCTGATGTAAATTCATGGGTTTCTTTTCAACAATCTTATTTTTAAAAACTTATTTTAATAATCTATTCTGTATTTTTTGTAGTTGATCCAGATTATTTTTCATAGGCTCCTCCCCATGCATTTATGTCGTAGTTTATAATGCTATGAAAGAGAGCACAATATATCATAATTAATATGTTGGTTACTAAATGACTCGATATTTTATAAAAGAAGAAAATTAAGTATTTTGGTTTTTTATTATATAGTTAATATGTTCATTCCATCTCATATTACAATCAAACATAATATCCAATTATTTACAACTATTCACTCTGTATAGTCTATTATTATTTATGTTTAATACGAAAATTTTTGTCGCGCTATCACAATAATCTCCGAAGTTAATGTAGGTATACTGTTTTATTAGCATTTAGAGTTAGTTTGTTTAAGGCCAATCATTCCCACACTTTCTCAAGATATTTATTCATATTATATTCAACTTCTCTCCAAGTATTTCCAGTAACCCTCAATGCTGTATCATCAGCATACGTCCTTATGGTATCATTTGGCATGCTGGTTGAAAGATCATTAACATATATTACGAAAAGGTGAGGTTCCAAAATTGTTCCTTGTGGGACTCCTGTATTTATAATTTCAAAATTACTTTCACATTGGTCCAATCTCACTTTTCACATTCTATTATTTAAATAATTTAATTAAAACTTGCGCCTTTCCTCTAATGCCATATGCATACATTTTTTCCAACAGGATATCATGAATAAGTGTGTCGGAAGCTTTGGCAAGATTGAAGAACGTTATCGTAATAAGAGAGGTTTTATCAAAGTTCTCATCTTTTTTTTAATGAAACTCAAAGCATCTTTAGTTACAACATTTTTGATAAAAACAAATTGTTTTGTACTCAATATATTATTTTTGAATATAAAATCATAAATTCTGTTAAGAATTATTTTTTCAGAAATTTTTGCAATATTTGATATTAAAGATATCAAATATTGCATATTGGATTCTTGCTTTTGTCCAGATTTATTTATTGAAACCATCTCAACAGCTTTAAGAGCATCTGGCCACATCGATTTATTTATACAATTCATTAAAAATGCTTGCCAAAGCATTACTAATATATTAAGACATCAGTTTAAGTATTTCAGCACATATTTTGTCTATAACTCCATTTTTATCTTTCAATTGTTCAATTATTTTTTTGCACCTCATACTTATTTGGTGGTTGTAAAAAAATTGATTTTAAATTCATTAGATGTAATTCAATTGATTTATTATTTTTTTATGGTATTTTTATTTTTTTTACTCATTTTCTCACCTACTATACAGTAATGACCATTCATGGCATAAGCAATCTCTTTTTTTAATAAATAATAATAATGGAGTAATTACTTCATTATTATTATTTATTAATTCACTTATTATAATACCTTCAATCTTTTCGATGCTTGGTGTGTCTATATTCTAAGAGGTGTGTTCTACTGATTCCTATAGATGGAATTGTGGAGTATTCATAACTCTACGGTCTTCCACTTGGAGTCACAAGAAGATGCTTTGGGGTTGAAATCGTTGCCTCACTTCGATGGACGTGGTGCGACTAACGAGTTCCTTGCAGAACGAAACATATATGTCTCGCACTTCCATCAGGTGTGGCATCGATTTCAATATTTCTCTAACATTTATCCCTTGAAGGATGATGGAGACATCACATCGTACACGTTCACATATCTTGTTCTACTATAACATTCTCTTGATTAATTTGAATTTTTCAAATGAATGTTATAGTGTTCATTTTCTTGAATATTTAATTCAGTGCCATAAGCACAAAAAATTTCATTTCCTTATATATATATATATATATATATATATATATATATATATATATATATATATATATATATATATATATATATATATATATATAACATCTATCCTTCAATTTTAGGTTAAAAAATAAACTCATGCGTTGCTTCTGAAAACGAAGAAACGACAATTAAAGTCTATTCTTCCACCAATTATTCTTATTTATCTATTTTAATTAACAAATTTATCACAATAAATCTCTTTTACAATGCTTATTTTTTTATAACCTCTCAACTGACCATATACCTCAGACCAAGGATACCACAGACTCTAGCGCTTGTCAGTTGTCAATGTCATTGGTAATGTAGTAAGCGCGGCAAAATTCAAAATCAAAGAAATATTATTTCTTTACATATATATATATATATATATATATATATATATATATATATATATATATATATATATATATATATATATATATATACCACCTTTTTTGGGTGATGGTCTATTTTAGGCAGGAATGCATAAAGGGTGCGGCAGCTATCCTCTTGTGGTGTTATTTGTTCTCGGGCGTCTGCTGTTTCGTTATCAGTGGGTAGAACATTGTCAGCAATCGCGTTATGTATTTCCTTGGATAATTGTTTTTGATTAGGTTATTTTGATTGGCCCTCAAGCTTCTTGAGATTTTGTTGTTAAAGACTAGGGTTGGTGATCTTGTGCACTCTATCCCAAAATGGACTTGATTTTCGTTTTCTGATTGTTGTTCGAGTAATAGTTGATAACTCTCCGAACTGGTGGGTTTTCTGTACCAATCCAGCTTCGAACTGTTTTCCTCTGTTCAAACCACCAATATATCCAGAAAAAGTATCGATCTTGTTTTCAGATCCTCCGTTTCCATTGTGAAACGAATATTACCGTTAGCGTCATAGTTATTTAATACTGCACGAAAACGATTAGCTGAATTGAGCTCGATTCTCAAAGGTCTAGATACACCCACAATTTCTTTGCCTAGGAGAGAACACTTTATATTAGAGATATCAATATTCGGTGCAATTTTTCCAATGAGTACACAGCCTCCTGAGAATCCGAGTTATTAAAATATTCATCTAAATGATTCATGATTATGTCAGCTTCCTTTGAACGACGCAAAGCTACCTCATCAATCACTGATTAAACATTCCGCTCATATTTAGACTTTTTGAGCGTGTCAATATCCCTCCGCAATTCTAGAATAACCTGGCTTAACTCATTTATAGTAACAGGTGTTTTTTTTAGAGGTATAGAAATATATATATATATATATATATATATATATATATATATATATATATATATATATATATATATATATATATATATATATATATATAGAATGGCGACCGATTCAACAGCTGAGAAGTGATTTATTCTCAGTTTGGTTTGGCAATTTATCGTGAATAGACTCACGCCTGAACAACGCTTGCAATTAGTGCAATTTTATTTCGAAAATAATGGTTATGTGCGGAATACGTATCGCGCACTACGTCCATTTTATCGACGTAGCACTTCCGGTTGAATGGCCACGTCAACAAACGAAACTGCCGCATTTGGACAGAAGATAATACTCAAGTGTATGTCAAAACACCGTTACATCCAGAAAAACTAACTGTTTGGTGCGCTTTATGTGCTGGTGGAATCATTGGTCCGTATTTCTTCAAAAACGATGATGGCCAGAAAGTTACAGTCAATGGTGATCGGTATAGACCCATGATTACTAATTCTTTCATTCTTGAATTGAACAACCATGATGTCCAGGAGCTGTGGTTTCAACAAGACGGCGCAACATGTAACACAGCTCGTGCCACAATCGATTTATTGAAAGACACGTTTGGTGGCCGCCTAATTTCACCTGTGGATTGGTCCTGTGAATTGGTCTCCAAAATCCTGTGATTTAACACTGCTAGACTACTTTATGTGAGGCTTTATGTAAAGTCATTGGTCTATGCGGATAAGCCACAAACGCTTGACCATTTGGAAGACGTGTATTCGCAGTGTTATTGGCTATACGGCCACAAATGTTGGAAAAAGTCATCGAAAATTGGACGTCTAGATTGGACCACATCCGAGCCATGGTCATATGCCAGAAATCTTGTTAATCAAAAAACTTCTTGTCAATCGAATGATCCATCGTTGTTTTATTGCAATTTAAAGTTCTATCCCTCTGAAAAAACACCCTTTATTTATTCACTTGATGCGAGGCAAGATCAGCTGTTGAGGGTTCCGCTGACCGATAAGTTGTACCATTGTGAACCTGAGGTGCTCGTAATCCACTGCGTCTTCTATTTCTCAATATTCACACATTTGTGATGATAATGTTTTTTACATCCGCCACATGCGATACAATTATCAGGTATACGTTCTCACCACAAGCATCACATATATCCGACAATATTGTTCTCAATAAGTTCGAAAACGGTTCAAGAAGTAGTCAATAGGTTAGCGAAGAGCACTAGAACCTCACTTCAAAAAATTTCAGAATTTGAAACTCTCTTTTCACTCGAGAAAAATGCAAAATTAAGTAGCTCTTAAAATCGTGTGAACACTCGAGATGACATCATATAATATCAATTTGATGTCATATCTAAATATGACATCAATGTAAGATCAATATTGACATGTTCAAGATGACTTTCAAATTTTGGATTTATTGTTTATCGAATTAATCGACTGGAACTTCCATTTGAGTATGATGTCACATTCGATCTTGTTTTGTTAGGTCACATAAATAGGTCAGCATGAATATTTTTTCACCCAATTTTATATCGATGTAAGTATAGTGAAGTAAGAAGAGTGAAGAATCCAGATCACCCTAGTTAGGGAAATGTGGATTGGTATCCTGGGTAATGGACGTTTGTATATATAAAGTGGGTCTAAACCGGTTACAAATTGTGAATATTATTACATAAAAAAATTGAAATGGAAAAGAGAACACGCATCTGTCAAACAGAGATTTGAATAATGCAAGTGCTCTATGTCAATTAAATTTGCTGTGTTTTTCAAAGCTTTATATGAACGTTTAAGTATGTCTGTGCGTTGTGAGGTGAAAAGTTGAGAATAAATAATGTAGAAGAGTAAATAATGTAGAAGAGTACAAGCTCAATTGGAATTTCGTCATGCGGAAACTACGTTAAACTTTGGTTCCATGTCTAACGATTTCCGAATAAAAGGCAAATGTTAAGTTTTATTCATTAATTAATGAATTATATAATACAATTATAACGTTGAGTCGACATGATTCGAGCGGTCAGCTCATTATCAAGACTAACAACAAAAACAGAACATAGCAAATTTACATCTACAAGTTAGAGGTGAGAAGGACTGATAGTTGAAATTCTACTTGTTCGTTGCCTATCAGTTCTTAATTTTTCCGAGACCAACCATTCCCGCTTCTCACCTGTATTTCATTTATGTATATTTGTCTTGTTCTGTTTTTGAAGTTCTTCTTGTTAATCAGCTGACCACTCGAAACATATTGTTACTCAACATTATGATTTTATGGTATTATTCAATATATTTGTGGAATATTGAGCTAAGAGTTTAATTTTAATTATTCATATTTCACCAAGAGGTAAGCTAGAATTCAATCTGTTATTCAAAAAAAAAAGATTTCCTCATAATTCATCTCGAATGTAACGTACCTTTTTATTAATACGAAAACTTTTCGTGGTTATTTCGAATTGTTTTTCAATGAAATTTTTCAGTGTTCTCTAAATCTAAACCACAGAACTTGTTAGTTCATATTACTCATATTTATTGAAAAAAGTTGTCAGAGATACTAAAGATACTCAAGATAATAAAGAGTTGAGCCTTTTCAAATAAAGCAAAGCATATAACTCTGCAACTTGTCGTACAATAATAATTGTTTCTTCAAGTTCCAAGAACATTGAGAATTATTTTTTGACTAAGTTCGGTAGAGTCTTTGAGAAAAACTATAAAGTTACGAAAAACTAGTACAATATTTTTATTATTTTTTTGGTAATCACATCAAAATTGTATTATGTAGAATTTCATCCCCACCAAAGTCCAGCAATATTGGCAGCAGCATCAGCGACATCCAAGCCTCTACTAATCTGTAACAAAGATTTTTTTCAATTAAACTAATATTTTCCTAGTACATTTATCGAAATAATCAACTTAAAAATGAACAGAAATATAAATTTTGTGTTAGGAAACCCAAATTCATCTTATTATTGAGAATAAGTTGAATTAATATAGAAACCAAATGAAGTTGATTGATCGTTCGTTCATTTCTTAGTAAAACATCTTGAAATATATTGAGAAAATAACACTTCTCAAGGTTTCACAAAAACTTCATTATTTTATTGCTTGATAATTGTTTCAGAGTGTTACCCCGTTTTTAAAGCCGTTGGATTTGAGATGACAAATTGTTCAAAACTAATTTTTCTATCATCTTGACAATATGTATCCAATGCTTCTTGATTTCTATTTTGTAATGACATAGATCATAACAAATAAAAGACATCAAGAAAAACAACGTACAACTAGTAGAAAAGACAATCAATAATAGGAGAAGTTATAAATGTAAAAAAATATTTATAGAAAAAAAAATGTTTGCGTTAAATGTCTGAAACACCAGAATGAAAGAGGAGATATAATAGATCTAGTAACCACATTCTATAGTGAACTATTTAGGAATTTAGGGCTTATTGAATTCTAGTGTAAATTACAAGAACATCTGAGGAAGAAAACGTCGTTGAATTTCTCGTGAAAGAATTAGAGATGGCGTTGAAAAGCAGGACGAAATGAAAATTTGCAGGAATTGATGTTATCACGGCATTGGTATGATGGCATTGGGGTGTTCTAGCAGCAGTCTATAATCACTGCATTAGAACAAAAGGCACATTACGACATTGAAATAGAGCAATTATAATACTGGTTCATGAGAAGAGCAATAAAGACGATTTTGAGAGCTATTGGCAAATGAATCTATTACTGACTAAGATGGAATTCTCGCTCAACTCTTGATGAAACATAATTAAATATTAAATTAGATGAAACTCTTGGCTTAATGTTTTACAATCATAATTAACAATATGAATTTGTCAACATGTTTCGAGCATGAGACTTTCGATTTTCAAGACTGAGTCTATTATTTGTCATCTACAAAACTTTCACAAATATCAACAGTATACGGAATCGCTTAACCGCGAGAACAAGTTGGATTCAGAAGAGATAATTGAAGCCCTAGCCCATCAATGTACCGAAAAAGAATATAGAGAGATTCCTACTTACACATATTAAGAAGTCTTAGCCACCGTAAGAATCTTCGATAAAATCCAGATTGCCCAATGCAAAGTAGTATGACTGTTGGATGCAATATCTCCAGAGCTCGTCACATCAACAATAAAAAACCTCTTTAACAAACTGGACTGAAGCAACAACAATCTAAATATCGATAGAGAATTTTTCAACCACTTAAGATTTGCTGACGATATTGTCCTGATCGCCAACAGATCCGATGAATTACACTAACAAATGAATGAACTTAACACCCCTAATTATGAAGTAGGTCTTAAAATGAATTTAAGTTAGAGAAATTTTCAATGAACAGGTAGAAAATTAACCTATAACAATCAATGACACTATTCTACAGATGAGTACATATACCTGGGCCAAATAATACACTTATCTGGTTCACTTTCACCGGCAGTTGAAGGAAGAATGAACCTGGCTTGATGAAGGTTAATTAAACTTACGTGTCAAATTTTTTTTAGTACGGAGAAGATATGAACTGATTTAATTTATTAACAATCGTAGTTCTGTCTGTTTTTATCGGAATATTGAAAGCATTATCTTCAAAAATCCAAATTATTGAATTGTTTCATCAACCATAGAAATTTTTCCATGTCGTCAATTGATCATCTATACTGAGATTTTTTTATATCCACTGCTTTGAGGCACAATTTTCTATATATATATATATATATATATATATATATATATATATATATATATATATATATATATATATATATATATATATCGTCCTGCTTTTCAACGCCATCTCTACTTCTTTCACGAGAACTTCAACGACGTTTTCTTCTTCAGATGTTCTTGTAATTTACACTAGAATTCAATAAGCCCTAAATTCCTAAATAGTTCACTATAGAATGTGGTTATCTATTATATCTCCTCTTTCATTCTGGTGTTTCAGACATTTAACACAAACATTTTTTCAGCAGTATTTTGATGCTCTTTTCTAATATAAGAATCTGTGAATTGTAATAGTCTGCGTTTTCAATTCTGTAATTAATATAAATTTATAGTTGACAAACACCTATTGCCATTATGTGATTTCATACGGTATTTAGTGACGATTTCGGAGATTCTCAATCAATTTAACGGAAAGAGGCATTTTCTGTCATTCGATTTATGATGCCACTGCAATGTTCAAGATTACTTTTGAAATTATATGATGTGTGAGAATTCTATGATTCAGTTCATAGAAATGATAGACCTTACTGAAAACATTTCAAAGCATTAAATTACTTTCTAAACATGCGGGTGTACGTCTCTCAAACACTTGAAAAGAGAGATTTCCTCAAGTAATGTCCTTCGGTTAAAATAGGTTAATATACTAGTGGAGGACAACATTCGACAGGTTTATCTTCTTTCACAATACGTCTATTCAACTTTTTTATTTCTGTTACAACAGAAATATACACAAAGATTGGTCTTATGCAGTCTATTCGTCGTTGGTTATATCGCCATCAATATTTTCAAGTACTTCCTGGCTCCCAGTTAAATAATTATTTTGCCCACCAAATAACTATTTTCTAGGACATTTAAGAAAGAGTCTGAACTCTCTACATAAACAGTAATAAGGCACCCGACATGAACAAGTCATATTCGCCTGATTTTTTATCATTTTAATTAATTGTTTTTGGATTTAGCAATGAATTCGACTGATTTGAAACAGATGTTTGCGGTTTCGATTCTGAGTGTTCTCTGATTTCGAAATTGAAATAAAACGAATAATTTTCCATTCTCTCAGTTGGTTTAATTAATGGATTATTCAGAAGACACAAGAAGAGTTGATGACTCCAAACTCCATTTAATCGTCCAGTACCAACCTGAAAGTGTCGGTGAAAAATATAAGCCACCCTATTTTTCAACTCTAACATAACTTTTCTGTAAAAATTGGATGGTTTGAAAAATAATTTGGGTAACGATAATAATTTTGGAAACAAACGAAGTTGGTTTTTGATACCAATCCAACATAATGCTGTTTTTATCTGTTCTATTTTGTACTGCATCTGGAAAAGGCACACTTTTTCCTTTTCGATTTCTAATAAGAATTGAATATTTGGTCCAAATTCAATTTTTTTTGCCGGAAGGGCGGTTATTATATCATCTACAAAATGTGTTCCATAACTATCTGTTCTACGACTGGACTTTGTAAATTTTGTAACAAAAGCTGTAGACCAGAAAAAAATTGTAATAGCGGTTTCAATTGACTTAAGTAAATCATTTGATACAGTAAACATAGACATACCTTTAAAAAAGCTACATAAAATGGGGTTTAGGGAGCAATTTTATAACATTTTGAAACATATCTGAAGGGTCGTAGACAGTATGTGAGGATGGGCGGAACTTTTAGTTCAATGTTACCAATTAACTATGGGGTACCACAAGGTTCAGTACTTGGGCCACTGCTTTACTTGCTGTTTGTTCATAGCTTGCGCCTGGTTGGACTTGAAGCTCAATATTTCACATTTGCGGATGATACATTGTTTGTGTACACAGGAGAAAGAGAGAATGATTTAGAAAACCTGATTAATGAGGACCTTAACAGGTTTATCGGATGGCTCTATTTAAACAAATTGAAGATAAATGTGACCAAGACAAAATTTATAATTCTGAAAAAAAAACAAAGCGGTGAAAAACATCAACTTAAAAATTAATGAAATTGAACTAGAACAAGTGACATCTCTTGAATATTTAAGATTGATTATAGATGGATATTTAAACTGGAAAGCACACACAAATAAAATAATTAGTAAAATAAACCCTATGATTTCCATTATTTACCAATGTAGAAATTATATATCTCTTAAGACAAAAAAACAAATATACGCTGCCTTTTTCTCAGCGCACCTGAGATATTTACTGCCTATATGGGGAACTTGTGGAAGACAAGATTTTAATAAAATGCAGATTTTACAAAACAAAATTTAAGAAATCTTATTCAAATATGATTATCTAACGTCTACGAATATATTGCATCAGGAATTGAACATCCCCAAATTAGAAGCCTTGTTGAAACTTGAGCAGTGCAAACTTATGTATAAAATACTTAAAAATATACAAAAATCAAATATTGTTTTCAAATTGGTTGGCGAGGTTCATGGTTATGAGACAAGGTTTCAGTCAGTGTTCTACATTTCCAACAGTAGAACAAATGTTGGACTGAATGGTCCTGCTAATATGGCAAGTAAAGTGTAGAATAATTTGAGTGAGGACATCAGGTCAACGAAATGTTACTCCCACTTCATAAGAAAATGTAAGGCATGTCTGAATGCTTGATGATAAACATGTACCTGTTAAATTTAAGTTAATTTTGGATTTTAATTATATTGGAGAAAATTAATTAGTTTTATAAATCTTTAGGTCAGGGCTAAACAAAGCACTGATTTTAGATAGAAGGAATGGTTTTTATATTATTGTAAATTTATTTTATATTATTGTAAATTTATTTTATATTATTGTAAAATATTATTTTATATTATTGTAAAATGAATTACTTGATAAAGACTTCATTTTCAAAAAAAAAAGTTATAGAAGATCTCATAGGTTTGCCAAAGATTTTCTGATACACCTTGTTTCCCAAACTGAAATAACAGTCTTGAAAAACAAAATTGATCAGTTTTGTAAAATTCTCTTTGGATTTAGCAGTATGTTGCTATAATATATTCCAATGAATTTCAATCAGCTCAAAAACGATTTCAGTGAAATATTTGTGGATAGAGAAATAACATCGATAGATACTAATACATATCCGAGTGGTAACGTTGTATTGCGTACAGAGTTGACCAAAAGGAAAAGTGTCTTTTATATTGTATGACGTTCTGTCGGCTAATGCATTTGTTAATATGTTAGTTGAAAGTCTTGATAAATTATAAGTTACAGAACCTACACTGATCACTATTGGTCTCAATAGTGTATTTAATTTGTGTATTCAAACAATGTAAATTTCAATTGTCATAATGTTAATTAAGTTGTTATTGACGTAAGTTTTAATTTCTTAGACTCAATTTCGTCAAGCCGATGTTAAGATTTCGAATATTCAATTAAACTATTTAGTTTTCTTTGCAATTGTGAAGTAGGGTCGTTTTTATGGATCTTGTATTTTGTATCTTGTAATAAAGAATTTACTTTCTTATATCCCATAAGAAACATGGTATTTTGTGAATGACATTGAAATTCCACTGAACTGGAGTGGGATTTTTGATTTTCGAGAAAAATTATTATATAGTTCTTGTATTGCACTTGCCTGTTTTGGGATTTTTTTATGAGTTTTTTATGATGTCACACAATCCTACAAAGTCCACCCTATTGAATTAATGAAAGAATTATAATATTGTAGTCAAGGATTCAATTCAACCATTGTCGATCGCAAACCAGTTAACATAAAATTCAAAAAATTACCGTATACTAAAGGATTGCCTGACAATTTCATGAAAATCCATAAACAAATAAAAAGCATTCAAATAGCTGAGATTTTTTTATATCCACTGCTTTGAGGCACAATTTTCTATATATATATATATATATATATATATATATATATATATATATATATATATATATATATATATATATTGTATATAAAAAGAAAAGCAGTATTTTGATGCTCTTTTCTAATATTAGAATCTGTGAATTGTAATAGTCTGCGTTTTCAATTCTGTAATTAATATAAATTTATAGTCGACAAACACCTATTGCCATTATGTAATTTCATAGGGTATTTAGTGACGATTTCGGAGATTCTCAATCAATTTAACGGATTTTTTTAATGAAATATGTTGGTCTGCCATTTTTGGTTAGATTTTTTCTGTTTATAATGAAAGAGGCATTTTCTGTCATTCGATTTATGATGCCACTGCAATGTTCAAGATTACTTTTTAAATTATATGATGTGTGAGAATTCTGTGTTTCAGTTCATAGAAATGAATGACCTTACTGAAAATATTTCAAAGCATTAAATTACTTTCTAAACATGCGGGTGTACGTCTCTCCAACACTTGAAAAGAGAGATTTCCTCAAGTAATGTCCTTTGGTTAAAATAGGTTAATATACTAGTCGAGGACAACATTCGACAGGTTTATCTTCTTTCACAATACGTCTATTCAACTTTTTTATTTCTGTTACAACAAAAATATCCACAAAGATTGGTCTTATGCAGTCTATTCGTCGTTGGTTATATCGCCATCAATATTTTCAAGTACTTCCTGGCTCCCAGTTAAATAATTATTTTACCCACCAAATAACTATTTTCTAGGACATTTAAGAAAGAGTCTGAACTCTCTACATAAACAGTAATAAGGCACCCGACATGAACAAGTCATATTCGCCTGATTTTTTATTATTTTAATTAATTGTCTTTGGATTTGGCAATGAGTTCGACTGATTTGAAACAGATGTTTGCGGTTTCGATTCTGAGTGTACTCTGATTTCGAAATTGAAATAAAACGAATAATTTTCCATTCTCTCAGTTGGTTTAATTAATGGATTATTCAGAAGACACAAGAAGAGTTGATGACTCCAAAATCCATTTAATCGTCCAGTACCAACCTGAAAGTGTCACTGAAAAATATGAGCCACCCTGTTTTTCAACTCTAACATAACTTTTCTGTAAAAATTGGATGGTTTGAAAAATAATTTGGGTAACTATAATAATTTTGGAAACAAACGAAGTAGGTTTTTGATACCAATCCAACATAATGCTGTTTTTATCTGTTCTATTTTGTACTGCATCTGGAAAAGGCACACTTTTTCCTTTTCGATTTCTAATAAGAATTGAATATTTGGTCCAAATTCAATTTTTTTTGCCGGAAGGGCGGTTATTATATCATCTACAAAATGTGTTCCATAACTATCTGTTCTACGACTGGACTTTGTAAATTTTGTAACAAAAGCTGTAGACCAGAGAAAAATTGTAATAGCGGTTTCAATTGACTTAAGTAAATCATTTGATACAGTAAACATAGACATACCTTTAAAAAAGCTACATAAAATGGGGTTTAGGGAGCAATTTTATAACATTTTGGAAACATATCTGAAGGGTCGTAGACAGTATGTGAGGATGGGCGGAACTTTTAGTTCAATGTTACCAATTAACTATGGGGTACCACAAGGTTCAGTACTTGGGCCACTGCTTTACTTGCTGTTTGTTCATAGCTTGCGCCTGGTTGGACTTGAAGCTCAATATTTCACATTTGCGGATGATACATTGTTTGTGTACACAGGAGAAAGAGAGAATGATTTAGAAAACCTGATTAATGAGGACCTTAACAGGTTTATCGGATGGCTCTATTTAAACAAATTGAAGATAAATGTGACCAAGACAAAATTTATAATTCTGAAAAAAAAACAAAGCGGTGAAAAACATCAACTTAAAAATTAATGAAATTGTACTAGAACAAGTGACATCTCTTGAATATTTAAGATTGATTATAGATGGATATTTAAACTGGAAAGCACACACAAATAAAATAATTAGTAAAATAAACCCTATGATTTCCATTATTTACCAATGTAGAAATTATATATCTCTTAAGACAAAAAAACAAATATACGCTGCCTTTTTCTCAGCGCACCTGAGATATTTACTGCCTATATGGGGAACTTATGGAAGACAAGATTTTAATAAAATGCAGATTTTACAAAACAAAATTTAAGAAATCTTATTCAAATATGATTATCTAACGTCTACGAATATATTGCATCAGGAATTGAACATCCCCAAACTAGAAGCCTTGTTGAAACTTGAGCAGTGCAAACTTATGTATAAAATACTTAAAAATATACAAAAATCAAATATTGTTTTCAAATTGGTTGGCGAGGTTCATGGTTATGAGACAAGGTTTCAGTCAGTGTTCTACATTTCCAACAGTAGAACAAATGTTGGACTGAATGGTCCTGCTAAAATGGCAAGTAAAGTGTAGAATAATTTGAGTGAGGACATCAGGTCAACGAAATGTTACTCCCACCTTATAAGAAAATGTAAGGCATGTCTGAATGCTTGATGATAAATATGTACCTGTTAAATTTAAGTTAATTTTGGATTTTAATTATATTGGAGAAAATTAATTAGTTTTATAAATCTTTAGGCCAGGGCTAAACAAAGCACTGATTTTAGATAGAAGGAATGGTTTTTATATTATTGTAAATTTATTTAATATTATTGTAAAATATTATTTTATATTATTGTAAAATATTATTTTATTTATTTGAATTACTTGAAAAGACTTCATTTTCAAAAAAAAAAGTTATAGAAGATCTCATAGGTTTGCCAAAGATTTTCTGATACACCTTGTTTCCCAAACTGAAATAACAGTCTTGAAAAACAAAATTGATCAGTTTCAAAAAATTCTCTTTGGATTTAGCAGTATGTTGCTATAATATATTCCAATGAATTTCAATCAGCTCAAAGACGATTTCAGTGAAATATTTGTGGATAGAGAAATAACATCGATAGATACTAATACATATCCGAGTGGTAACGTTGTATTGCGTACAGAGTTGACCAAAAGAAAAAGTGTCTTTTATATTGTATGACGTTCTGTCGGCTAATGCATTTGTTAATATGTTAGTTGAAAGTCTTGATAGATTATAAGTTACAGAACCTACACTGATCACTATTGGTCTCAATAGTGTATTTAGTTTGTGTATTCAAACAATGTGAATTTTAATTGTCATAATGTTAATTAAGTTGTTATTGACGTAAGTTGTTAATTTCTTAGACTCAATTCCGTCAAGCCGATGTTAAGATTTCGAATATTCAATTAAACTATTTAGTTTTCTTTGCAATTGTGAAGTAGGGTCCTTTTTATGGATTGATAAGTATTTGTATCTTGTAATAAAGAATTTACTTTCTTATATCCCATAAGAAACATGGTATTTTGTGAATGACATTGAAATTCCACCAAACTGGAGTGGGATTTTCGATTTTCGAGAAAAATTATTATATAGTTCTTGTATTGCACTTGCCTGTTTTGGGATTTTTTTATGAGTTTTTTATGATGTCACACAATCCTACAAAGTCTACCCTATTGAATTAATGAAAGAATTATAATATTGTAGTCAAGGATTCAATTCAACCATTGTCGATCGCAAACCAGTTAACATAAAATTCAAAAAATTACCGTATACTAAAGGATTGCCTGACAATTTCATGAAAATCCATAAACAAATAAAAAGCATTCAAATAGCCAACTCCAAAATACAAAAACTATAAAATTACTTTTCTTATTTTACATACAATCAAACATAACTTGAGAACTCACATGCTTCCATTTAACTCTTGGATCGGCCATCGGTTCTGGTTCTGGGTCGGCTTCAGGTTCTGGCTCTGGATTCGGTTCAGGGTAGGCTGAACTTAAGGCGAAGAGACCAAGAACGACAGCGAACAAAAAGAGCAATTTGAAATTCATCTTCTATCAGTTAGTTGAGACTGATTGGATGTTTAATAACAAAATCTTTTATACTTCACGTTGAGTGAAAAATTTCGTCATATGGTGGTTTTCAGAGATATAAGGCATCAAATAATTGTTGTCATATGATGAAAGTATGGTAATGATTACTCAAAACTTCCTGTTTGTATTCTCTCCGGAATTAAGAGACTATGAATATAATTCTCCAACCAAAAATCTGAATACCTAAATATACATATGAAAAATTTGTAGATAAACGTGTCAACGGCTGCTTCCAATTGACTTGCGGGCTATACTAAGAATTACATTTTTGTGGTTGGTATATATATATATATATATCATATATATATATATATATATATATATATATATATATATATATATATATATATATATATATATATATATATATATATATATATATATATATATATATATATATATATATATATATATATATATTCAAAATTGATTTTTTGCCTGTTTAAGGTAGTTTGTTTTTAATGATTTTAGCAATAACAGGCTTCTTTTAATATGAGAAACATTATTTTTGTTGGCGTTTAATTTTATTATTTATATTATTATTTTTTATATTAGTTTTGAAAAAGTTGTGATATATAATAAAAATAAAGTTTTTCATATTAAAAGAAGCTTGTTATTGCTAAAAACATTCAAAATTATATATATATATATATATATATATATATATATATATATATATATATATATATATATATATATATATATATATATATATATATATATATATATATATATATATATATATATATATATATATATATATACATCCCACCATCATTACGAAGACCATACATTTGCGTTTTACCATCATTATGAAGACCATGGAATTACGACGACCATATACGGTCGTCGTAATTACATGCAGTCTTAAACGATTGCTTATGTTATGAAACGTCGTCTAAAGTTGAAAACTCAATTTTTGTTGTGGTCGTCATATTGTTGATCTGATGTATTTTTCGTATATTTTTAGTTCACAGTAAATACGTGGCTGGCCGGGTGGCGTTTTGAGAAGCCGTATAGTTTGCTGTATAGTTCCTTTCAGTTCACCGACTTTATGACGACCGTTTTATTCGATATTAGACGCGGCATTTGGCAACATGTTAAATTCCAGGAAGATGTGAACTGTATCGGCTGGATGTTTTATTAGCATCTAACTTCAACAATATCTGTTCGTTGCGTGAAACAAAGAGGCAGTAATTCATCATTTTTTCAAATTCAATATTTTGGATCTCTTGGTCTCACGAATATAATTATTGAAGTTTTCTTTATATTCGAATTTATCGAATATATTTTTAGTGATGTTTTATGAATTTGATGTTTCATTTAGATTCATCTCGGTCGCAGGAGACAAAATAGTCTATTTCGGCTCCTTTTGATCTCAGGAATACATACATTCATTCTATTTATTCTCTGTAAAAATATATTTATTACCGAGTATTCCATATATTTTTAGTGATTTCTTCATAAAGCTTGTTCTATTACTAAGGTTCTCTCAGATAATAAATACATTCTTCAATTAATTTTTCATATTTATACGGATTTTGCACAAATCGAGATACCTTTTTTGATAATGTTGTTTCCTTTTGAAAATTTCGTTACATTTTTACGATTTCACCCATACAATAGATAAGCGAAAAAGTTCTCACAAATACAATCAGCTACACGTTTTCTTCAGGAATTATTGCTTATCCAAATATAAGTTTTCATGCAGCATATTATACTTATCGTGAATGCCATTTCTCATGATGAACTTTTCAATTAATTTCGAAGTGAGTACCTACTGGTAGACTTGAGGTAGCAAAATTGTCCTTATTATAACATATTATGAATAATTGCAGACAATTGTTTTGTCCTTGATGGGTTGCGTACTTACGTCTTTTCGACAATACGCGCTCTCAGAATTACCTAAACATTTTACACAAATATTTTTTCTGTTCCTGAGATTGATTCATCTTTCATGGTATCGAAATTTGATTGTGAATATCGCAGAAAAGTTCATTAGTATAAGCGAAATTAAGACGAAATTTATAACCCAAATCAAATCATAATTGTGGAAAAATAATTTCTTTATGGTTTTTCGGCAGGTACTCCGAAACAAGTGAGTTGTTTCCGAGACCTATGAATAAAAATGCTGCATAGGATACAAACAGAAGTGTTTCGGTGGTGCAAATTCATATCACAATAATTATGAAATAATATAATCTAATATTAGGGACAAATTGTTCCAACAAATTGAAAAACATTATTTTTGGAGTTAATTATTTCTGCTGATTTTCATGATTAAAAACTTGAAATGAGAATGAGGATGGTATATAAAATTGCCCCAATTAAGTCTTAATAAATTTGAGCACTGAAGGTAGTCGAGTTTCATTGGAACATCAACCAAAACTGTAACGAATTTTTTTAATCACAAAAATTTATTTCCACCATTCTGATTGGCGTTTTTTTTGTCAGAGTCGATGAAACTTTCACTATTTTTTCAGAAATCAATTTTATTCAAACCATTATCGGTAGAATTCTCAATAGAATTTCGATGGAAAATTTCTTTCTCTCTAATTTTTACAGAAGATATCAACACATTGGTCACTACCTATCAATAAATTATCGACTCAGCTACTTCAATTTCATCTTCATTATAAAAAGTTTTAGCCAAAACCAGACGTATGCCGAGTTGTATGCAACATGATTTGTATGCCCAAGATAACGGGTTCAATTGCCGGAGAAGTCCTTGAAAATATGGCGCGATATTTCTCGTAAGGCAAACCTCCAAAAACGTTCCTTCCAATAAATATCCTCGAAAGTTGAAAGAACTTCCAAGTGACTATGCCACAGTCATTTGAAAGAGTGATGTAAACATTCTGCAAAATAAATGTGATAAAGGAATATAAACTAGAATTCTGAACGAGCAAAAGGGGCTGACGGAAATCTTCAGAAGGTGGTTGCTTATAGACAAGAAAAGCAATAATAAGAGTATCAGCAAGATAAGTAAAATCAGACAACCTTTTTACTAAGAACACAAAATCGATGTCACGATTCTCTCGGAAACAAATGAAGATGACGAAAAACTACAAACTAAGAAACTACACATTCTATATAACGAAAAGTACTGAAGGAAGAAGAAGACAAATCGTGATCGAAGTTCAGAGTAGAACAGAACTGAAAATGCTGAAATTACAACGAAAACTCAATACGAAATATAAGGAATTGAAAAAAAACAGATTAAATTGCTTGCACTCACATGTATACACGTATAATAAAAACGAAACAATTTTGGGGAACTTTTACGAAGAAAGGTCCTACAGAAAGCAGCAGGGCACGTTGCTGGAAGAACACGGACTGAAATTGCAGAACAACAATTTACATTACGATGAATCTAGCAAAAATTATAGAAAATAACGATAAAGCCTCCGCAGCACAAAGTCAAGACTCACCGATATATTGGATATAGCCCTGCCGAAGAATATGAAGAGAAATTAGGAAATATAACCAACATAAGACAAAAAACCTGACCAAACTGAAGTGTCAAAAGGAATAAGCAATGAACGTGCTGAAAATAATTAATGAATGCACTGCATTAAAACGCAGTAATTGTCAGGATTTGCAGGGAATTAATTGAAACACCGGAAACTCCAATACGAAAAAGGTTGTCAGAAGCAATTCTATACTGAAAAACAGTATAGAATGTCCGAAGAAAACTCAAAAAATCAACTCCACAGCAGAAAAAAAACTCAGAATTAGATAATACTGAGTGATAAGCTGATGTACTAGAAGGAGTACAAGAAAACAAGGTATCCTGAAGACAAGAGGAAACCAAATGATGAAAGACGTGAAGGAAGGGACAAAATAAAAGGAAAGGAAGTACTTATGTACAACGGATAAATAGTCTTTGCTAGAGCAGATGGACAAAGCACTTGCAGGAAGATCGAAGGATAGGAATATACCACTGATAAGATACTATAAGACACTTATTATGTCTTTTTCGCCAGAAAGAAACAAAAAGGCAGAGTTGTTAGAAAAAATATTCAAATCCAAAATTAGAAATGCTAAATTCGAATTCAATATAACTTCTTGTTCACCTGTACCTACCTTTTTCTTGTGAAATTTTTCAATAGTCTCTAAAAATTATGAGAATGGTGTCATTCGATTCGTATTGTTATCTAGAAAGTTTAAGGAAGGTCCGAAAATGCGCTGAAAAAATTAAAAAAGTTATAAACAATAAAGTGAGAAAAAACCTAAGGTTTCGATTTTTTTCAATATCTCCGGAAATATTCAAAATTTTCAAAATTGCAAAAAAGTTTCAAAAGATGAAGAAATTTTCTAAAAAAAAACTGAAAATTCCGAAACTATAGCTCTAATATTTATAATTTTTACAGAGCCACGAAAATAGAGCCAAAAGCGGAAACTCCGGCTCCGCGCACGTTGGTCACTCTGACACAACAACGAATAAAATTATTTAAATATATTAAATAATAATATTAAGGAACAATAAAATTCATGGAGTGCTGAGATACATAAATAAACAATAATCAGCGGTCAAAAAAAATTTGTCTCAATTTCAACATAAATTATGCTTTTGTTAATTAACTATTTTTTCTGAGCTGAAAGTTAATATTAGAGCACAGATAATTATTAAACTAATACCCTAGAATTTTTTTTACTCAGTAAAGTCATTCTTAATAGTATAAAAAAGGGATAACAATAATGAAAATTTTTGATTTTGAAAGTTACAAAATAAAAAATAGTGAATAAGAAATTATTTTTAAATCTTCATCCTTTTGAAGACTCATGGTTAAAAGCTACTTAACAATATTTTTTTTTACTGTTACTGTTTGAATAATTGTGATTAACAAATAAAAAAAAATTTGTTATCACTATTTTTCATTTTATAACTTTTATTTGTTAATAAAAAAGTGAAAAATCAAAATTGTTTCATTATAATAACAACTAATATATTTTTTATACCATTAACGATGACTTTACTAAGTAAAAAAAATTCTAGGATGTTAGTTGAATATTGTTGTTATAATGGGTTATGTTAAAATTGGAACAAAATTTTTTTGACGCTTATTATTTGTTTATTTATGTATCCCAAGTCAATGAATTTTATTATTTCTTAATATCAATATTCAATATATTTAGAAAAAATTTTTTGTTTTGTCAGAGAAACGCAACGTGCGCTGAAGCCAGAGTTCCCGCATTCGGCTCTATTTTCGAGGCTCATAAATATTAGAGCTACAGTTTCGGGATTCGGAACTTTTTTTAGCAAATTTCTTAAACTTTTTGAAACGATTCTGCAATTTTGAATATTTTCAGAGATTTTGAAAAAAACCGAACTCCTTTTTTTTCACATTATTGTTTATAACTTTTGTAATTTTTTTTAGCGCATTTTTGGATCTTGCCTTAAACATTCTAGGTAATAATACGAATCGAATGACACCATACTAGTAATATTCGGACTCTATTGAAACATTTTACAAAAAAGGCCGAATGAGAACCAGACTAAACCATGGTCCGGATAGGAAAAAGAAGAGTCGCAGTTCGAAGATGAAATAGAGCTAAAACTTCCAGGAGGATAGAAAAACATAGTAATACGCTGAAAATACGAAAAGCCTCAGGAAGATACGGAATAACCAATCGAGCACTAAAGAACCTACCAGAGGAAACAATGAAGGCGATAGCAAATCTGAAATATTGAATGATTGAATTTGAAGTACTGCCCGAGAGTATGGAATAAATCAGAAACAAGGCTGAGATATCCAGATATGAATCAAGCAGTTATAGATAAAACAATATACAAGCGGAAAAAAGCAAGATAATGAAAAGGACAATATGTTGAAAAAACAAGAAGCATTCAGAAGAGTGAAGCTTCATTTCACGACACCAATTTTGATTAAGAAAGCAACACGCTACAGAAAATAACAAGGAGAAGATTTTACTGAAGAAAAGACACATGAAGACATAGAGAAAGAATTCGATAGAGTAAGGCACCAAGGATTAATATACACAAAAGAGCAGAAGTGCAGAGAAAAATAGTGAAGTTAATAGTATCTTACTTGAACGAGAGGACAAAGAGAGTTAGAGTCGTAGACCTGACTGTTGCCTGTAGAGCAGGAAAGAGAAGAGGAGCAGCAGGGACCTTTCGAGAATCATGTCGTGGCTCCTGCTGTTGAATATCTCAACGGGGAACAAATCAAAAAGGAAACATTTCAAAATAACTCAGTTTGTGTCTTCACAATTCGGTAAAAGTCACTACAGAATGATTGAATGAATATAAAAGAATATTACAGGAGACTAAGATCAAGAATGGACCTTGAGAAAACAGTGACAGTTCTATTCGACGGAAAAAGAAGAAGAATCGAGAAGGGCCTAGAAATTATGGAAACAGCAGTACGAGACATATCAGGGAAAACCTAAATTACAATAGGCAAATTGAAGAGAACTCAAACATAGCGGAACAACTACATGCTGTTTCATATCCAATAGAGAACGGAGAAAACGAGATGTTGAGAAATATGGCACACGGCAGAAAACCTGAAGAAGCACGGACTACGAGGAATGATCAACCGGATAACCAGCAATTCGAATCCCCCAAATGAGAAAATGCTGAACGAGTTGCAAATTGCGAGAATTAAAGACAAAATTAACAGACAAACCAAGAAGTTTATAAAAGAGATGGAACAGCACGGGAATGAAGAAGTGAGACGTGGTTCGTCTCACTGAAAGGATCAACAAAAGACGAACATTGAAAGAATGGAACAGAAAAGGTGAAGGGAGTATTGAAACGAAACATAAGAGGAAACATAATCCACAATATTCGTCACTGAGAACCGAATCCTCAGACAAGATCGAAAGGCTGCCTACTAATTCTTAGGTTTAACTTTTGAAAATGGTGACACACCAAAAAAATTGCCAAGCAGTTAAGTAATGGTATTCTGTGAAAGTAGAGAAGTATTTTCACAGACTATAATTCAGTGAAACCTATAATTCAAATAAAAAATATTTTTCAACGAAATATGAATCAATTTTATTGAACAAAATCGTTAATTTTCTCATTACCTCCAATTTCATACGCTATGTCCTCAAAAAAATATTCATTTTTCGCCGTAAATTATGAAACTGATCACAGGATTTTTATTCTACTGAGCAATTCGTGGGTGTTGGAGTGCCTATATAATTTCGAACAGCTTGTTAGTATTTGAACCAAAAGTTTTTGCGGTAAAGAATTTGTAATTGATTTCATTCATATTTGAGCATGAAATCGTGAATTTACTGTAAAATCATCCAATTTTTTTTCAAATATTGAGTTCTTAATTAAAATGAATATAATTGCTAAATGGGCCATATAAAATTTGTACGAAATGCGTATGCCGAAGTAGGTATCAATCTCAAATGCACTATTAAATGTCAAAGTTCGGAAGTCCAAGTCAAAGTTACTCAGAACAGAGATAAATATAAATGAGGTATTTAGATTTGAATTGAGGAAGTTTCCGAAAACATGTCAACAGCGCTGGCCGCTGTAATGTTCTCCTGAAAAATAATTCTAAACTATACGGCTGTCGTAATGATGTGAATCTGTATTTAAACGTATAATGCGGTCTTCATAAATACTGGTTTTATAAGGTCTTCACAATGTTGTTGGGATGAAAAAATCTAATAAAAAGCGGTCATCAACTGAGGTCGGATTTCAGTATAATAATCAAAGAGAAATGGTTCTTGCGAAAATATACACGTGTATACTCACTAGTTCTACCGGCTCTCACAAATCACGTCAATGAACGGTCGTCGTAATGATACCGGGATGTATATATATATATATATAAATATATATATATATATATATATATATATATATATATATATTTATATATATATATATATATACATATTTATATATATATATAAAGGCTATATATTTATATATATATATATATATATATATATATATATATATATATATATATATATATATATATATATATACATTCTGAATTACCTCCGTACAGAACCTATAAATATTAATAAACCTTTTGTGTTACGTGCTCGGTATGACATTTGTTTCTACAGCGGTTTACTGCTTTTTTAGTGACATTTTTCTGCGCTCCGGCCCACTCTAGTCTATCGTTTCTGTCGTTAGTTTTGTCGTGAATTAGTTATATTAGTTATATTTTTATATCTTTGTATTAATATCCAGTTTCCTGTATAATTTCATATATATTTTATGTAGACACACTCCTGCTTATGGTGTTTCTCAAACATTTGAGCTAGTTAGCCGTAATATTTAAGAATTTCTCATCTTTATCCTGAGTCCTGATGAAGATTATAATCATAATCGAAATATAGACCAGGTTAACAAATTGGATGAAATTCATTCATAGTGGGCCTCCTATTTTGTCGATAACTCATAATAATATTTCTGTTTACATATATATATATATATATATATATATATATATATATATATATATATATATATATATATATATATATATATATATATATATATATATATATATATATATATATATATATATATATATTTTTTTTTTCTTGAAATTGATTTATTGCCTGTTTGAGGTATTTATTTTGAAAGTTTTAGCATTAACAGGCTTTTTAATATGAAAAAGTTTATTTCTGTTGACGTTTCGTTGTTATATCACAACTTTGTCAAAACTAATTAGTTTTGACAAAGTTGTAATATAACAACGAAACGTCAACAGAAATAAACTTTTTCATATTAAAAAAGCCTGTTAATGCTAAAAACTTTCAAAATATATATATATATATATATATATATATATATATATATATATATATATATATGTAAATATATATATATATATATATATATATATATATATATATATATATATATATATATATATATATATATACTTGAATTAATGACGAATCTTGAAGCTTTTCAAATGTATTCTAGTATTGAATTTCCTTGGAAATAATGGTTCCAAATGAAGGTAATACTCCATATAAAAACGCTTTATTCATTTTAAACGCTTCGACCAACAATGTATTTTTCATTAAAAAGCAAAAACTCAAATCTACGGGAAAAAGAAAAATATACAAATTTCGAGAATAGGTGTTATTTTCAATCACTTCATTCACAATTTCTATACAAAGGCAATATTCACAAAAACTGAAATAATGTCAATAATTTTTACCAATCCAATATGTAACATTTTGATTTTTCCATTTCTTTGCTTCAACTGGATTTAATTATTTACCGGAATGTGTATGTTTTCGTTTTTTTTTTTGGCAATTTCGGTTATTTATTATTTATCTTGTATTCGAGTGAGAATATGTGACAACTATGTTTTTTTCCTTTACTATTCGAAGTAGGCTGAAATATATTTGATTCAAATTATTCATGTTAGCTTTCTATTCAAAAGAGTTTCGTTTTTTCTTTATATAAATCATCTCTAAAAATTCTCTTTCATTCTTTGTCCGTTGAATTCGGTGGTAAGAAATCTCGTTTCGATATACGAATAATAAATACTTGTCTAAAAATCACCGACTGAACAATTCTTTATTCGAATAGTTTCGTCTTTTACGGCATTATCAAGAATGATTTTTGCATTGCATTCTTGATAATGCCGTAAAAGGCGAAACTATTCGAATAAAGAATTGTTCAGTCAGTGATATTCAGACAAGTATTTATTATTACCTCTCATTTAATCATTTAAATATGAACTATCGTAGAGTTGATTCATCGTCCATTGAATTTATATATATATATATATATATATATATATATATATATATATATATATATATATATATATATATATATATATATATATATATATATATATATATATATATATCTTATATATAAAATTCTCGTGTCACAGTTTTCGTTTCCATACTCCTCCGAAACGGCTTGAGCGATTCTCATAAAATTTTGTGAGCGTATTGAGTAGGTCTGAGAATCGGCCAACATCTATTTTTCATCCCCCTAAATGTTAGGGGTAGTCCACCTGAATTTTGTTTTTTATTTTTTAGACAAAATTTTCAGTTTTTATTTTTTTATGATACAACATACAAAAATACATACAATACTAAATTTTCACCCTTCTACGATCAACCCTTATTTTTTATAGCTGTTTATTTCTTTGGCGGCTTGATGATATTGTTGGCAGGCGATTTCAGGCAGACGTTGCCAGTAATTCCCCGTGGAACGCCTGCAGATGAATTGAATGCTTGCCTGATGGCATCACCTTTATATGTTACCGTTATTATGGAATAACGTAAAAACATTATCGCTAACCACTAATATGAGAATTCAACTTCAAAATGATCAAAGTGCTGCACAATTTTCCAAACAATTATTAGCTGTTGGAAATTGAAAAGTCCCAGTTGATGCGACATCTGGATAAATTACTCTTACCAACAACTTTTGCCGATTTGTAGACTCTCAATTAGCTTTTATTGAAGATGTTTTCCAAACATTAGTGAGAATTATCAGAATTATGCTTAGTTAAGTCAACGAACAATTCTTGCAGCAAAGAATAATGATATACACGCACTGAATTTCACCATTCAATCAAAAATTGCAGGCGATTTGGTGACATACAAATCCGTTGATTCCATAACAAATCCCGATGATGTAGTAAATTATCCAACGGAGTTTTTGAACTCTCTGGAGTTACCAGGATTTCCAGCACATAACTTGCAACTCAAAGATGGTACAGTTATTATGATATTGCGTAATTTGAATCCACCGCGACTTTGCAACGGTACTCGACTTTCGGTTAAAAGACATGCCGAATTTGATTGAGGCAACCATTATTAACGGAAAGTACGCAAGTGAAAATGTATGTATTCCTCGAATACCAATGATTCCGACTGATCTTCCGTTTGACTTCAAACGATTGCAATTTCCAGGTCGCCTTGCGTTCGCAATGACAATGAACAAGTCGCAAGGCCAATCGCTTAGTGTTTGCGGGATAAATTTAGAAAATCATTGTTTTTCACATGGGCAGTTATACGTTGCGTGTTCACGAGTTGGGAAACCATCCGCTTTGTTTGTGTTAACGTCAGACCAAAAAACAAAAAATGTGGTTACTTCAATGAAACGGATAATTTGCGGACACGGATATAATTCAGTATTTACTTTTGATTCACTTTCATTTACTTAGAGACGTTCAACTAAATAACACTTCATTTTTGTAATCGAAATGAATTCATTACTGTTGAGAAACGAAATAAAATTTTTCCTTTTCAAATATAAAACTTTTAATCACCAAACGAAATGTTACATAAAACGAAGCCATCTGGTGGCGAAACGGAGTTCGCCGGGTCTGCTAGTATATATATATATATATATATATATATATATATATATATATATATATATATATATATATGATGAGAGAGAGAGAGAGTGGCTAAAAGAGGTCCGAGTGTCGCTGATGTGCAGTTTGGCAAAAAATCAACGCTCCAACCTGGAATAAAATGGACAGATGAACGGAAGACAGAGCATTCCGAGAAGATAAACCGTTTTTAGGAGGCAATAATAAATAAAGCAAAAACTCTATAAATTGCGAATTCAAGTTCAATCGCTCTCCTCATGGAAAACAATCGATATATATATATATATATATATATATATATATATATATATATATATATATATATATATATATATATATATATATATATATATATATATATGAAATTGATTTATTGCCTGTTTAAGATATTTTATTTCGATAACAATATAAAACTCATTTTTTAGAAAAATCGAATTAGTTTTTTTGTATCTTCACTTATTGATTTTCATTATCAGAGGAAAATTTCTGGCTTAGCATTCGCTTCGGAAGTTTTAGTCTTCTTCACCATGAGGAAACCTCTGAAAAACTCATGGTAAGTCAGGTGATTTTAATAAGTGTGATTCATATTTACATTTTATAATTATATATAGTTTTTTATATACTTATCCAGAATATGTATATTGTTGGTTTATGTGTGTGAAACTGAAGGTAGATCTGGAAAAAATGAGTGTTGAGATGTGATGTTTGGTGATTGTTGTGTGTTTACTTTACGAGAGCTATTTGTGAGGTTTATTAAATTATTGAAAATCGATTTGAGATGTTTAATGTATATTCTTTCATTTACTGTGTTTTCTAAATTTTTACGAATGTGTAGCATTTCTAAAATTTCTCTACTTTTTTTGTCCCTTTCAGTTGCCAAAATTTTCGTATTTTTGTTTTCAAAATCATGTTTTTCTGTTATGTTATGTTTATGTAAGGCTGTGATTTGAGTTTTCGCGTATTTATGCGCTTTGATTCTTTCTTCGAGGTTTTGTTCTGTTTGTCCGATATAGCTTTTATTTCAATTGTTACACGGAATACTATAAATTGTATGAGTTTTTCTTTGAGTTACAGTTTTACTTTTTAATTTTGTATATATTTCTTCGATTTGATTTTTGGCAGTATGTGCTATCCTTAAATTATAAGGTTTTATTATTTTTGCAATATTTGTACTTAATTTTGGAATATAAGGTAATGGAATGTAATTATTTTCGTTAGATTTACTTCTTTTTGAATGTGAAGTATTATATAATTTATGAATTCTATTTTTCATGATTTTGTTAATTAAATTTAATGGGTAATTTTTTTCATGAGAAGAGTACGAACTTCTTCAAGTGTTTCATGTCGTAAACATGATGATGTTAATTTAAGTGATCTATCTATAAAATTAATTATTATACCTTTTTTCTGGGAATAGTGATGATTACTTATATAATTTATGGTTCGTTGCGAATTTATTTCTTTTCTGTACCATCTTGTAAACATTTTGTTATCTTCCCTTATAATTGTTATATCAAGAAAATTTAATTTTTTATCTTTTTCTTGAAATTCTCTTGAATATGAGTGAATACTTATAAATTAAAAAATTCGCAATTTATAGAGTTTTTGCTTTATTTTTTATTAAAATTTAAAATCTTAACAAAAAATATATACAAAAAACTATCAACCTTATTATCACAGATACAACAAAAGAAATAAAAACACTCACAAAAATAAACAAAATCTAACACAATCATTAAAAAAATACTCTCCCAACTCATATATTCGAAAATTTTCAACAAAATGAAACTAGAAAAATTAATATTCTTAATGAAAAAAATAAACTCAAGAAAATAAGAAAATTCAACAAACTTTACGCTGAACAAATAAATATAGAATTTTCAACATCATCATCTTATGATAATGTTATAAATACAACAAAAACAGAAATACCAGAATATGTCAACAATATAGTCAATTTAGATCAAAAACACGCGATACAAATAAATGACGTAGATCAAATTCCAATTTGAAAATTGGAATCTATTTTTGTAATAATATTGAAATATTATTACAAAAATAGAAAAAGGAATTTCCAAATTACCTACTGAAAATCAAAACTCAATTCGACTGAAAGTAACTAATACAATTGAATCATACCATAATAATTTTCAAAATATGAAAAATACAGCTGAAAATAAACTTCTGATGAAAAATTTAAATAAAACAAAATCATTCATAAAATCTAATCCACAATTAACTATAACAAAATCCGATAAAGGAAATAAAACAGTCATTCTAGAAACTATTGAATATGAACAAAAAATTAACGAAATGCTTAGTGATACAATTACGTATAAAAAAATTAAGAGAGATCTAACAAAAACTTTACAGAATGAAACTAACAAACTAATAAAAAAATGGGAAACAAATAATTTTATATCACCAAAAACATCTAAAGAGTTAATACAACATAATAGTTTACCACCCAAATTTTATGGTTTATCTAAAATACATAAAAATAATATTCCATTAAGACCAATTGTTTCATATATTCAATCTCCTCTATATAATCTTTCTAAATTTCTTTCTTCAATTTTAAAAAATGTTATAAATCAAAATCAATTTTATATCAAGAACTCTTATCATTTAGTTGATAATCTAAAAAATTTACAACTTAATGAAAATCATAAATTATATTCTTTAGATGTAATCTCTCTATATACTAATATACCTAATGCAATCGTTCCAAACATTATAGATCTAAAATGGAATATTTTGAAAAATTTCACTTGTATTCCAAAAAATGAATTCATTGAAGCAGTAAAATTCACTTTAGGAACAAATTTTTTTCAATATAAAAATGAATTTTATCAACAACTAGATGGTGTCGCAATGGGCAGTCCAATATCAAGTGTTATTGCACAATTAGTAATGGAATTTTTAGAAGAAAATGTAATAAAAGATTTGGAAGAAAATATTTTATTATATAAAAGATATGTTGATGATTGTTTAATAATAGCAGATAAAGATCAAATTAATAATATACTAGAACGTTTCAATAGTTTTCATAATAAATTACAATTCACACTTGAAGAAGAAAAAGATAAAAAATTAAATTTTCTTGATATAACAATTATAAGGGAAGATAACAAAATTTTTACAAGATGGTACAGAAAAGAAATAAATTCGCAACGAACCATAAATTATATAAGTAATCATCACTATTCCCAGAAAAAAGGTATAATAATTAATTTTATAGATAGATCACTTAAATTAACATCATCATGTTTACGACATGAAACACTTGAAGAAGTTCGTAATCTTCTCATGAAAAATAATTACCCATTAAATTTAATCAACAAAATCATGAAAAACAGAATTCATAAATTATACAATACTTTACATTCAAAAAGTAAATCTAACGAAAATAATTACATTCCCAAATTACCTTATATTCCAAAATTAAGTACAAATATTGCAAAAATATTAAAACCTTATAATTTAAGGATAGCACATACTGCCAAAAATCAAATCGAAGAAATATATACAAAATTAAAAAGTAAAACTGTAACTCAAAGAAAAACTCATACAATTTATAGTATTCCGTGTAACAATTGCAATAAAAGCTATATCGGACAAACAGAACAAAACCTCGAAGAAAGAATCAAAGCGCATAAATACGCGAAAACTCAAATCACAGCCTTACATAAACATAAAATAACAGAAAAACATGATTTTGATTACAAAAATACGAAAATTTTGGCAACTGAAAGGGACAAAAAAAGTAGAGAAATTTTAGAAATGCTACACATTCGTAAAAATTTAGAAAACACAGTAAATGAAAGAACAGACATTAAACATCTCAATTCGATTTACAATAACTTAATAAACCTCACAAATACCACTCGTAAAGTAAACACACAACAATCACCAAACATCACATCTCAACACTCATTTTTTCCAGATCTACCTTCAGTTTCACACACATAAACCAACAATATACATATTCTGGATAAGTATATAAAAAACTATATGTAATTATAAAATGTAAATATGAATCACACTTATTAAAATCACCTGGCTTACCATGAGTTTTTCAGAGGTTTCCTCATGGTGAAGAAGACTAAAACTTCCGAAGCGATGCTAAGCCAGAAATTTTCCTCTGATAATGAAAATCAATAAGTGAAGATACAAAAAAACTAATTTGATTTTTCTAAAAAATGAGTTTAACATTTAATATCTATAGTAACTCATAAATTCAATTATTCATCAGTTTTGACAAAGTTGTAATATAACAACGAAACGTCAACAAAAATAAACTTTTTCATATCAAAAAAAGCCTGTTATTGCTAAAAACTTTCGAAATATATATATATATATATATATATATATATATATATATATATATATATATATATATATATATATATATCCGTGAAGAATATATTTCCGCTAAAAGATATACATCCAAGGATATAGTTGTATCCGGAGTTACCCAACTTAGGTCTTGGTGTTTCTTGAACCGCATCATTTGAGGTCGGTACTGACTAGACATTTTGGGTAAAATTTAAATTCCATTATGTTAGCCTAGAGGTGTTACTGTCGGTAAGTACTCATTATTTAGAAAATCAGGCACCTCCAAACGTGATATCTGAATTTCTAAGCGTGATCAAAATGACGTAAACAAGAGTTCCCAAATGTAGGTATTGATCCCTTCAATTTGTTATCGAGGAGGTCATCTGCTCGACGAAAAATGGATCTCAAGGCAACAAACCAGTAGTTGTCATGAGTTGTAATTAGTCTAGGTTATTAGTTTTGTATAGTTACTGTCGCGGAATTGAAAAATACGGCAATGGTGTGGTTATTTTAGTGCAAAATGAGGTTCATTTCGAACAACTGAATTTGGATTGTGCCTTGCATATGAGTGAATATTTATAAATTACAGCTACCAAGGTATTTAATCTCAGAGTGTTAGTCAACTTCATGTGCATGTATCGCACTCCTAGCTTATAATGTGAATTTTTTTTCATTCTTTTTACAATCAGCTTAGTAAACTTTGATCATATTTGCAGGTGATATCAGTTGAAATTTAATATTTTATTTATTAGAGAAATATAGGATTTTCTGGATTTTGAATTATTTGTTTATGAGATGTGTTTTATTGAGCACTCCGAGACTTATGTTGGTTGAGGGTGTTTAATACATGATGTTCTTCTCAGTTTCGATGATTAGTTTAGAACTACAATTGACAATAAATTTTCTGATCACATATTTCAACATTTGAAGTAAACTGAATGTTAAATGCAGGTCGAGACCAGTGGCTGCCTTGGTATTGTGGCCCATGTTGATTTAGTTATATTACCTATTCCAGGCATCTCCTTCATAATGAAAATTGAACAAACTTGTTCGGCAAAGGGAACGTAAATTTATTGTATATATTGAAATATTCAGAAGATAACCTTTCGTATAACCTTGCCAAACGTCTGAATATGACATAAAGTCCTTAGTTAACTACGGAAATCATAGACTAAACTTATTTTCTGCTCAAACTCCACATTTGATTCCACTCAAGTTTGTGACATTCATACAAAATGTTACCAATATATTACATCAATATCAAGAGTTATTTGATTCGAAGTAAGTTTTTATTTATATTGAAACAAAGCTTATTTATAAAAAAGATCGATTATATGAAAATGAAGTTATCTTAACACTTGAGATAACATTGAGAAACATCTAATGTATACCCATACGATTTTTTCTCTCGCATGGATTCCCTGAAAGTTGTATAGAGCTTTGAAGTCTAAATAATACCATTTTCTCAATCACTTTCTCAACCGATGCAATATTTTCGTGGAGTCGTAGTGTAACATGAAATTCATATGCTATGAATTTCTCACATCGTGTTTCGAAATTTCAACAAGAAAACCCACATGTTGCGAGAAAACGATACAAGAAATTAGGTGAATTTTCAGTATCAACAACAGCAGAAAAAATTAAATTTTTCTTCATACTGAATAGCATTCATATCATCCCAGATTTAAACTAATCTCAAATCAAGGAAATAGTCAAATCATATTGAAGCAGTGCGTTTATTTTCAGTATCAAATCAACGACGGGAACTTCAGACCTCAGTTCCGGAAGCTTAGAAAAAATACGCTACATTAAAAAACCTGATATTTAAAAAATATTCTCGTTTTAATGACTCATTTAACTCTAGGAACGATGGGGCACTATTGAAATTTAAAAAGTCAGTCATTTAAATGTAGAACAATATATTATTTAATCACATTGACATAACAAAAAAATTTTTCAAAAATCTCATCCCCACCAAAGTCCAGCAATATTGGCAGCAGCATCAGCAACATCCAAACCTCTGCTAATCTGTAATGAAAAATTAATATAATAATTGATCGAAATGAGTTGTGGAGTTATATGCAGTTGGAAAGACAACATTCATAAATGAACTCTAAAATATGATCTAAAGTTAGCATTCCTGAGAAATTGTGAAAAATATGGACAATACCGATTTGTTTGGAAAATCACTCGAATTTGCAAAAGTTTTCTATTTGAAATTTCTTTTACTCATAAAAACTATTATAATTCATTCCTTTTGATTGTAAAACACTTAAAAAAAAAACCTTTCAGTTGTATAACATACTTGAAAATTTTTTCAAAATTACAGCTTTCTCTAACAATAAAACAGATATTGAATGTCGTTTTCATCTCTTCACTTGCATACTAAAATCCTCATCGCCTGCTGAAAATTCTTGAACAAATTTCAAAATTATTCTTAATAAATCTGCAAATTACAATCGTCGTTTCAAATTTCGAAAAAATATAACACTAGAACTCACATGTTTCCATTTAAGTTTTGGATCAGGCATTGGTACGGGTTCTGGTTCGGCTACAGGTTCGGGCTCTGGGTTCGGTTCAGGGTTAGCTGAACTTATGGCGAAGAGTCCAACAACGACGGCGAAGAAAAAGAGCAATTTGAAATTCATCTTCTATCAGTTACCAGATAATGTTGGATGTAAGAGTGAATAATCGTTTTATATTCTACACGAACTGAGAATTTTCCTTATAGTGCGGTTTCTGAAGATATTCTAAACAATATTTGTTGCCATCATATGATGAAATTATGGAAGTAATTTCCCAAAATTTCCTGTTTACATTATTTGCGGATAAAACATTACATATTAATCTATAATATGATTTTTAGGATTTCAATTTAATTTGTTTTCGTTAGTTTCAGTTAAATTTTGCAGCGTATATGACAGGCAATGTTTGTTTTGTGGATCTTATTGCAAATTCATATCAACTTTCTTGTTACATCTGAGAAACCACCAAGGCCAAACGAAATATATAATTTCAAGTGCAATATACTGATTATTTTGAAAAACCTCAATGTTAAATTAAGATTATATTATATATATATATATATATATATATATATATATATATATATATATATATATATATATATATATATATATATATATATATATATATTATATATAAGTTAATTTTCTATTTATTTAATAGTCAATGACTATATATATATATATATATATATATATATATATATATATATATTTATAATAATTTTTAAGGGTTTATTGACTCAATATTTTCAGTGTGTACTCTTTTCTCTTAACCAAGCTTTTTACGCAATTTGACTTTTTTCATTACTTCTTCAGGCAATTCTAAAATTCTAAAAAAAAAACCTTAATTAATATCTACAAACTCAATATACAATGTTTGCTTACATGAGAGTTGAGGTTACAATCATTAAACTATTTAACAGCAATAACATAAGCGCAATTTTCAAATTATCCAACATTTATAATTCAGTCTCAATATTCAATTTCAATATATTATTTTAGGTTAAATGCATATTCTTATCACGTATCATCTGATCCCAGTTGTTTCCTTTCTTCTTCTTTTTTGTCATGTTTCTTTTCTTGCTCCATATCCAGTAAGTAGCTATATATGTTACTCAAGTTTTGTGTGTCATTTTTTCTATTTATAGATTTTTCATCTTTTCTTATTTCTATCATCTCATGTATAAGTCTTTTATGATAATTGCGTTCAGTTTTGAGGATTTGTACATCGTCATAGTTGGCTCTATGGTCTAACTTTGTGTACTATATAATCCTTTAACTGTTTTCTGATAGTATGTTGTAATCTTTATATTTTCGTCTTTGAATATATTTTTTATTTTTTTTGTTAAGTTGTTTATATATTTATTTTAGTTGTTTATAAATTTGTTCGAGCATGTGTTCTTTCTGTACCAACCTAGTTTCAACGTATTATCTATCCTATGTATTTTTGTGTCCAAGAATGGGATCCCTTGTTGCTCATCTTCTTTCTCGATAGTAAATTTTAAGCTTTCGTAGTATGAGTTAAAACATTTTAATGTTTCCTCAATTTTTGCTTCTGGTAATGTTATTATAATATCATCAAAAAACTTTTTTAACATAGGTACTGCAAAGTTCAATCTTGTCATTGAGGTTGTTATTAAGTCGTCCATTACATATTGAGCCAATATTGGGTTTAATCTTGATCCCATTGCACATCCAAATATTTGTTTATAATATTTTCCTTAAAAAGTGCAATAATTTTTCTCCAATAATTATGTTATTACCTCAAAGAACAATGTTTGATCTATATTAGTGTGTTTTTTATTAATGTCTCGCTCTCTTGGTGAAACAGTATTAAAATAAATTAAACTCTTGGCTTAATGTTTCACGATTTTGAAATCGTGAAACATTAAGCCAAGAGTTTAATTTATTTTAATATTAATAGTATAAGTAGCTATATATGTTACTAAAGTTTTGTGTGTCTTTTTTTCTTTTTATAGATTTTTCATCTTTTCTTATTTCTATCATCTTTTATTGCGTTCAGTTTTTAGGATTTGTACATCGTCATAGTTGGCTCTCTGGTCTAACTTTGTTGTATGATTTACTAGGGCACATCTATCTTTTCCATTTTTTATATGGAATATTTTTATCCTGAATATGGAGCAAGAAAAGAAACATGACAAAAAAGAAGAAAGGAAACAACTGGGATCAGATGATACGTGATAAGAATATGCATTTAACCTAAAATAATATATTGAAATTGAATATTGAGACTGAATTATAAATGTTGGATAATTTGAAAATTGCGCTTATGTTATTGCTGTTGAATAGTTTAATGATTGTAACCTCAACTCTCATGTAACCAAACATTGTATATTGAGTTTGTAGATATTAATTCAGGTTTTTCATGAATTTTAGAACCCTGAAGAAGCAATAAAGTGAATTGCGAAAGCTTGGTAAAGAGAAAAGGGTACCACTGAAAATATTGAGTCAATAAACCCTTAAAAATTATTATAAATAGTATACTACAGTCTCTTAAATAACATACAAATATAAATATATATATATATATATATATATATATATATATATATATATATATATATATATATAGAGTTTCCCAAAAAAATCAATGTATTTTTTTCAACGAATGCCGTCCTATTTTCTTTCGAATAGTGTTAAAACACGTATAAATAAAATTCTATGTACCTAGGACAACAGCAACCCGTGCCGAATTACATTTATTCATGTTCGGAGTGTCACAAATTTTTCATCGAAGTTTCGTCATTAATTGCTTGTTTTCTCAGTGCACACATTTTTTTCGTTAAGTCAATATGTCAGTCGGATAACCCAATTGTAACAAAGCCATATTTTTTGTCTCAGGGATGTGAAAAATCAAATAACCGTTCCGAAATGTCCAAGTTCTGGCAGTTCTGTGTTCTGTGAAAAGTGAATTTAAGTGTTGAGGAAAACCCTTATTCAATTTTCTGAGAGTGTCTCATTTATTGGAAAAAGTCCCTATATCAACTGAAGCTTTACCTATTGTGTTGAAAGAGCAACAGAGAGTAAAAGAGTAGTCGCCTTATACCAAGTCCGGAGTGATTTACAATAAATTCGTACAAAACACAATACATATTCAAATATCATCGTCAAAAGTTTGTTATAAGCTTGAACAAATTATTCGACATTGCACTTGCTGATACCCCTCATTTAATGAACATAAATGAGGATAAGATATTCTTGGAGCGGCAGAAAGAGCTAGGCTGACCTGGTCACTAAGCTGAAATGGATGAAAAGTTGGCCGACAAAGAGGAAAAAATCGAGGAACAAAAACGTAAGGCTAATTATTTTTCACCTCTTACTATTTCCAATTCATCCTATCAGGAAAATTCATCTTCTGATTCGGAACTAATGGATTTGCAAGATGATTTTCCCACCCCAACCGAGGGTGTTTACTGGGATATTAAAAAAACGTCAGTGAGCAGAAATTTTATGACTGAAAAAGGCAGTTTCAATTTTGAGTATTTTGTGTATAAATTTTATGTACATCATCGAAGTTACGAAGAATTTGTACGGAAAAACCAAAAAACTGGTAGAAGCTCTCAAAGTCGTCCTCCAAAACGACCTCCTGGATACTCTAACTGTTCATTGACCAGCTTAGACGTGTGCAAATGTAGAGAAGAAAGCCTTCATATAATAAATTCAGTAATTTCATATGGTGATAAAGAACAACTGATCTTGTTGTTAAAATTGGACAACTCTACTGGAAGTGAACAAGTACAGATAGTTTGAAATGACTTTACAGAATGTAATTTCGAAGATGAAGTCCAAATTCTTTGTTGTGACAACTCTACTTCAAATACTAGTCCAACTATTGGTGCCTACTTACTTTTGGAACGAAAATTTTATAGAGATCTGATTATTTTTGCTTGCCGTCACGATATCTACGAATTATTATTTGAGAGCAGTATCAGTGGAAATTAACCAACCCTGATATTCCATTATTCAGAAAATTTCGAGAACTGTAAGAATATCCATCCCCCAAAATATAAAATCCTGCAGAAATGTTACTTTTACTACGTTGCGTACAGGGCGACACACTGATAGCCTGTCTGTAAAAGAAATTTGAAAAGATAATTTAAAAAATCATGTTCAAATATGATAAATATTTTTTACGGGTGAATATACTTTCATTTAATAAATAAAAATTCAGTTTTGAAATGTACACTAACTACAACCTCTATACGAAATTTTCTATATAAAACTTTGGCATCAAGTCGGCAAGGATTATCGTTATCCTATAACAATGATAGTTTCATAGTTATTCATTATTATTATTTTAGTGGTTAGTTATCAGGGTCATTTGAAAAAATATATGAATGGTATGCGTATCAAAAATCGAAACAAAATTTTTCACCCTTTTGGGTTGGGCGAAAAATTGGGTTTTAGGTTATATATATATATATATATATATATATATATATATATATATATATATATATATATATATATATATATATATATATATATATATATATATATATATATATATATATATATATATATATATATATATATATATATATATATATATATATATATATATATATATATATATATATATATATATATATATATATATATATATGTAGAATTTATGTAACGGGAATAATAGATCTTGTGAAGTGTTTGAAAACTCATTCATTCATTACAATTCTCGATATTCCGATACTTATTTGTGCCTTCTTCAGGAGAAAAAACAAGATTTAGGGTTTATGCAGTAAAGATAACCTTAATAACGTTTTTTATAACAATCTTATCGTATTTTGTTGCCACTTATTCACTACATGTTGCTAAACTCAATGATCATTCTTCAGTTTAGCTTTAGTCATTCTTTAGTTTAGAAAAATGACACATTCTTCAGTTTAGCAACATGTAGTGAATAAGTAGCAAAAAAAATGAGGGACGTTTGTTATAAAAAAATATTAGTTGGGGTATCTTCACTGCATAACGTCTAATTCTTGTTTTTTCTCCTGAAGAAAACAAAAATAAGTGTCGAAATATCGAGAATTTTAATGAATAAATGAGTTTTCAAACACTTCACAAGACCGATTATTCCCGTTACCTAAATTCTACATAAGTATCGCACGGCCGAGAAATTACCGAAATTATATATTATATATATATACATATATATATATAATGGTATATTGTTCCGGGAATACATCCGTTGGTTTGTTGAGTGCCTGTTGGGAACAGGCAGACGTTTCGTCAAGGTCTCACTTGACATTATCAATGCTTCAAATGATGGTTATCGATTACTCGGAGTCTGGTGACTGAAAGAGAGATCGGTTTTTTGATTTGATAATGTTTATTCAATATTTTGGCAATTACAATATTTTTACATTATAAAAATACAAATTAGAGGGAGGTTTTAAGGCTATTTAACCTTCTTCAACCCTAGATTAATACATAATTTTCGGATGAGATACTATGGATTTACATTTTGATTAAGTGAATTTTAATTTTGCCATATATATTTTTTTTTTTTTTTTTTTTTTTTGCGGCTGTGGCCGACTTTTTGATTACGTGCCATCTGGTCGAATGTCAGATTTTCAATTCATCTGACATTTGATGGTAAAGGAAACCACAGAAAACTTTACCCACGTAATGTACATGCAGATATTACTAATGCTAAATGGGGTTATAACTGTTCACTTAACGGATTGACTTTTCGCGGATTTTCGGACACTACTCGGATTAACGGCACTTCGCGAACTTTAGGCGCTACTCTGACTTGTTTTAAGAATAACATAATATATAAGGTACAGAATGGAGTTTGAGCTTGGACAATGGATTAGAATGAACAATAATATTGACATCGAGATGTGAAAAATTTGAAAAATTTTGTGGTAGAAAGTGCGAATACGGAATACAGAATGAAATTTGAGTAATAGAGTGTGAAATAAATCGTAATATAGGCGTTAAAAATGTAGATAATTGTAAATATTATAAGGGAAAATGACAATATCGGTTACAGGTTACAGTTTAAACAGTAAGATTTGAAATATACAGTTATTTTACAATTGTTGTGTAAAATTGTGGATATAATCATAACAAATTGTCGGTTTTATTATTTCGTTCCGCGAGTTTAGTAACAGTTAACAGGTGAAAAATAAAAATAGAAATAAAAATTTTTTTTGAATTTCAGCGAATAAGCAGTGGAATGTCCTCCAGATATTCGAGGACGTCTTCTGGTGGATCCGGCATTTTTCCAAGCAATCGTGCAGGAGGGAACGGGTATTTATGTTTCGGCTTTTTTGCAGATATCGGCCGCCATCCGCGCCAGGGCGACATCAACGTTACTTTGGCTTCTCTGTTTTGACCTCTTAGTGTGCGTTGGGCATATCGAATCTGGAGTTTTTCAATAAAACTAGAAATTGGGGGAATTTTGGCGTGGTTGAAGACCAGTCGAGACGGATATAGACGATCTAATCGGAAGATGCTGCGACAGATTGCTCTTTCGCAGCTTTCCAATTGTTTAAGAAAACGATTTGAGATTGTTGAATAAAGAATTGCTCTATATGAAATAATAGGACGAATAAAGGTTTTATACGTGTGTAGGAGAGTTTGAGGATTACATCCCCTTATTCTCCCCTAAGAGCGTATAAGAGATTTGATCTATTTCTGACTGTATCTAGAGCACTTCGAATATCCAACTTCCAGGAGTTATATTGGTGAAACTTCAAACCCAGGTAGGTGACGTCGTCCTGAAGTTGGAGTTGTTCGCCCCAAAGTCTAAGATTGACGGCACCTTTAGAAAAATGACGAGATTTTGTGCAGTGGAAGTGGCGAAATAGAATTAATTGGGTTTTTCCTGGGTTTGGTGTTATTCTCCATCTTCGAGCCCATTCACCGATCTCATCGAGCTGCCTCTGTGCTATGCGGTTGCATAGTGCCGAAGATCTCGCCACAGCCCAGGTGGCGGTGTCATCTGCAAAAAGAGAAACTTTTGAGCGATTGTTCTGAATAATTGGGATATCATAAGTGAAAATAAGGTAGAGAATCGGTGCTAATATTGATCCTTGCGGTATTCCGGCTTGAGGAGTGAAAGAATCGGAATAAGTTTTATTAACTTTTATTTTAATTGATCGATCTGTTAAATATGAACAAATTAATTTCACGAATTGAATTGGAAGGTGAACATCTTGAAGCTTTCGAATTAGTCCAGCGTGCCAGACTTGATCAAAAGCTCTTTTAATGTCCAAAAAAGTCGCGAGAACGCATTCTCCAGAGTTGAGTGCTCTGGTAATGTCCGTGTGTAACCGCAATATTGGATCGAGCGTAGAGTGGGAATGGCGAAAACCGTGTTGAAAATCTGGAATGATATTATGTAGATCGACGAACTCTGTAAGTCGCTCGCAGATTATTTTCTCAAATATTTTGCCTACAACGTTCAGAAGCGAAATCGGTCTATAATTATCAGGACAACTTAGATCTTTATGTGATTTAGGAATCAGAATTGTAGTAGCTTCCTTCCATTCCCGCGGGAAATAGCAGAGCTCCATGCACCGATTGAATATTTTACTGAGATACTCACGGCATTCCGCGGGGTTTGCCGTAGAATCGCCCGGTTAATACCGTCGCTGCCGGGCGCTGAGTTCCTACCCGCGTTCATGGCCCCGGCTACCAAGTCTGGTGTGATAGGCGCATTCAGTATTCCGTCGTCGTTCATTACAAAGTTAATTTCAGCGTTTTTGATATTTTCAAAATTATTTTCTAATTCTTGAAATAATATGTTATCGAAATGCGCATTTTGCGGAATTTGGAAAATGTTCTCTAAATGTTCTTTGAAAATATTAGCTTTTTATAACGGAGCGGTAACGTATGTATCTCCATTTTTCAGGTGTGACACTGTAAAGTTATTCGATTTCGTTAGAATTTTGAATTTGCGCCAGAACGTTTTGCCGTCTCTGAAATCAAGTTGGGCTGTTGTTTCAGCCCATTTCTCTTCCATAAACCGATTAGTTTCGCGGCGAATCATCGCTGATAGACGGTTGTACTCTGTCTTGATCGCCGCGTCTCTAGTTCGCAAAAAGTATAAAGTAAATGCGTCTCTTCTCTTTAATTAAATTTACAATGAACTGCGGAAGTGGAGGACGTTTCAAATTAATTGTACGCTCGGGGGCGGCAATTTGGAGGGCATTTGTGATAGCTCCGGAGAGCTGTTCAATTGCGGAATCTAGTTCGGGAATATTATTGAGGGGAGGGTTTTCAGGAAGGTTTTGGGATACGAGGTTTCGGAACAGTTCCCAGTTCGTATTTTTAAGGTCCCTGAGTGTAATGAGTTCAGGTACCGGATTAGGGGGCGAAGCTAAGTTTGATTTTATAAGAAGCGGAAGATGATCGGATGTTATTGTTTGCCCAATGAAACACTGGTCATCAAAGTGATGTATCAGGTCAGGAGTTAATAAGATATGATCTGGGATTGAGGTTCCATTATAATTGATAAGTGTGGGGTTAGTATTGTAGCAGCGCCAGAGGTTGAGTTCAATTAGACAATCGGACAAAATACGGCCATTATGATTAGTGCTGGCATCACCGAATTGTGTGTGCCTCGCGTTAAAATCGCCTAACAAAATTGTATTAGGGATTGTAGAAATATATCGAAGGAAGTCAGCCGGAAGGTGGTCCGGTCTAGGAGGGTTGTAATAACTGAATATATTTATTGAATTATTATTAAGGTGAATTGTGGCAGCTGTACATTCTAGATGTGCGAACGCATCGGGGATTTTGAAACTAGTTGCCGCAAGTGAGGAGTGGATCAGAAGGGCTGTACCGCGACGGCCTCCGAGAATACTATTTTTTGGAAACAGGAATAATGGGATATTTTTAAGGGAGTTTTCAGCATGGTTTCTGTAATGGAAAGGATAGATATTTGATTTTCTTGTAAAAGCGCTTTTAGAAGATGACGCTTGCGGCGTAAACCGCAAGCGTTAATCGTACCTATCGTGAAATTCATAAACTAAGTGCTTTATTTATTTGAGTTTGATGACGCTGGAAAGTCATCAAAGTTTATATTCAAGGGCGCAAGTGTGATCGAAATTTGATTTCCGATATAGTTGATTCGCGTATTCCGGTTGAGAAAATCGCGAGATGTTGCCTCGATAACCTTGGCTATGATTTCCCTTTTTTCAGGGAGGATATTCGATAAAGTTTGCGTTATGAATCGAATCATATCGTTAATTCGCGTGAAGTCTTCAGGTTTCGCGGTTTCGCGTTTTTCGGTACTCTCGTTAAGTACCTTGACCGGAGCGGAAGATTTCGCCGTTGTTGGCGGTTCGCGGCGCTTAGGGCATTTAAGATCCCAGGCGGGGTGGTTGCCTCTGCAATTGGGGCAGGTGGGATTTTTCAATTTTGGGCATGGCGAATTTTTGTGATTATCCCCGCAAGACGAGCAAATAGGCTTTGCGGTGCACTCAGAACGATCGTGTCCGGATTGTGAACACGTCGAACAGAATTTTTGAATAGGCTGAGGGACTCTGGAAGGTTCAGCCTCATGGATGCGGCCGTAGACGTTGAGGCCTTAAAAGAAGTTGGTCAATGGCCTGTTTAGAGTGTGTTATGACTCTAATCAGGGTTGTTGGTTTTGAGGTCGCCTGTGAAATAATTCTCCAACATCTGTTGAAGGGAATGCTCGAAGCGGTTAGAGCCTCGTTGACTTCTTGGATTTCGTAATCCAGCGGAACATTTTTATCACACACGAGTATGATAATTTAGACGATTGTTTAGAGGCTGAGTGCCTGATGGCGTTATTATTCAGTGGGGTGAAAGATATTGACGGAGTACCTACAACGTTCTGTAGGATTTTCTGAAAATCAATTGGGGCTGGAGTTTTGCACTCAATGAGTGCAGTTTGGTTGAAGTTCACTTTGAGATTGGATAATTTTAATGAAGTGGAGTTCAAAAGTTTGAAAAACTCACGTTGAGATTTGTACTGCGTTGGAATGTTGCGAACAACATATCTGAATATTTTGGGCCCTGGGGCGATGGTGTCATTTGTGGAGGAATCGGATCCTCTTGAAGTGATGGATGATATAGAAGTGTCACCATTATATGATGACGGAGCTTTTGGGGAGGTCCCCGAGACAGAGGCAGATTGAGTAGGTACGCTGATAAATGACATTTTGGTTACCCTTTTCCGTGTGTTCCGCGGGTCTAGGTTCTGCGTAGAGTTAAGATTCTGTGTCGTGTTCAGAATTTGTGTAGAATTTTCGGATATTGGCGTGGAAGAGCGACGCGGACGTGGCGGTGTAGGCGATTTTCGCGTGATGGATGATTTAGTAGCCGGTGGCTTTTTACGGCCACCGGGTTTCGCGTTGTTAGGCATCAACCGTTAAATGAACAGAATATAATAAGAATAGTATTAATAAACAGTCCTGAAAAAAGAAAACGAGATTAGTAACCAATACTCTCACCGGGTGGGTGTGGCTTCTGGCCGTGTTCAAGTCTGGTCTGTTGTTGAAGTCTGGTCTGTTGTAGCGAACTATCTGCACTATCACTAGCGATTAAACTCGAAGGCCTTGAAAAAGGCCTAGGGAAAAGAAAAGATCTGAGATCAGGGATCTTTCCTTGTATCCGTACGAGCTCTGGAAATACACTTGTGATGCACACTGTATATGATATGATGAGATCGGTTTGCTGGCTACCTGTATTTATACGTTTTCGTCGCTGTCGGAGATTATATCTGTCCTGATTGGTTAGCGGTAGCGGAGGCTCCGCCTCCTCAACTGACTGGTCTTGGATATCTCCTCTTGTCTGTTTTGATCTTTCCGTAGGTTGTTGAATTTCGGTGTGTCGTCTCATTATTGTTTTCCAGGTACTCGACAACTTCAGGGTATCGTCTTTCTTGTTCAAAAGACCAATCTTCTCTATTTCGATGGCTTCTCTAATTAATCGGGTTTTGTAATTTTCGACGTTTGCAATTTGTTTACCACTGTCGAAGTTAATTTTGTGGCCGGTTAGGTGTTCGTGTTGAAATAGAGCCGATGATAGTTGTTTGTTTCTTATGGAAAGTTTGTGTTCTTCTAACCTAGAGGAGATTCTACGGTTCGTTTGGCCGACATAGCTTTTGTTACATGTTCCGCATGTTACGCTGTACACACCCTGGTTTTCTAGTGGGATCTTCTGTTTAGGATTTCTCAATTTTGTTCTGATAGTTTCAAGTGGTTTGAATGTCGTTGATATATTACATTTACGAAGAATCCGTCCAATCCTGTCAGTTGTTCCCTTGATGTACGGTAGGACGGTTTTAAATTTGCCTTCGGAATCTTCTCTTGGTTTATTTCCCAGATTTTGTTGCAGATCAATCGCTTTTTTAATTGTTTTCTGTTTGTATCCATTTTGTTCAAGGGCTGCGGTAATTTTGTCAAGTTCTTGGGCTTTGTGGTTGTTGTTCGTAAGACGCAGTGACCTGGAAATCAGTGTGTTTGCAACAGCTTGTATCTGCGATGGATGGTGGTGGGATTCGGCGTTTAGGTATCTATTAGTGTGAGTTGGTTTCCTATATACGGTGTGTCCCAATTTGCCATGTTCACCTCTCATAACAAGTACATCGAGGAAGGGTAATTGGTTGTTATACTCAAGCTCTATAGTGAAGTTTATTCGTGGGTGGATTGAATTCAGATGGTCCAGGAATTCTAGAAGTTTGTCTTTACCGAACGACCATACGACGAACACATCGTCGACGTATCTTTTCCATATTTTTGTAAATCTAAAACCAAAAATATGGAAAAGATACGTCGACGATGTGTTCGTCGTATGGTCGTTCGGTAAAGACAAACTTCTAGAATTCCTGGACCATCTGAATTCAATCCACCCACGAATAAACTTCACTATAGAGCTTGAGTATAACAACCAATTACCCTTCCTCGATGTACTTGTTATGAGAGGTGAACATGGCAAATTGGGACACACCGTATATAGGAAACCAACTCACACTAATAGATACCTAAACGCCGAATCCCACCACCATCCATCGCAGATACAAGCTGTTGCAAACACACTGATTTCCAGGTCACTGCGCTATTTCAACACGAACACCTAACCGGCCACAAAATTAACTTCGACAGTGGTAAACAAATTGCAAACGTCGAAAATTACAAAACCCGATTAATTAGAGAAGCCATCGAAATAGAGAAGATTGGTCTTTTGAACAAGAAATGATTTTTTCAGATCCAACATGATAACACTGTAGAATTCCGCTTATTTTGTCCTCAACGCATCTCGGTCAATGTCAACCCTAAGACAATCAATGGCGTAGCATTTGGAAGCAAGGGATGTGCACAATGATTAGATATGACGATCCCAAGATAGACACAACATCACAGAAAGTTTGTTTTATGGCGACATTGGAAAAAAACCAGCTTGCTGAGGAATAAGCGACCAAGTGTTTGATAATACTGCTTCAAAAAAAATTTATAATTTCTGTTCGTAAATCGCTGAAGGACTATGCTCTTTAGATCGAAATAGCATATGCTCAAAACTAACGGTCCTCTTTCGTACCATCCATACAGAGTTTAAACGGAATATTCAATCCTTTTTTTGTCATAAGCAGAAAGCGTTACCTTCTGATTCAGCTTTCTAGACAGCTCCCAGATCGTTAATAAATAATATAAATAAAATACATAGGTCCCAAAGTAATACTTTGTGGCACGCCAGCTCTTAAATTTCTGGAAACGGATAAAATTTATTGCTCTTCAAGTTCATTGAGTAGGTTTCACCATACTCCATAACTCTCCAATTTATTGAAGAGAGCATCAAAATTGATGATGTTAACCTCACCACTCAAGCCGAAAAACATCGATATACACATTGCTTTCGCAATCGAATGGACCTTTAACGCTATCATATGAAGAAAGAATTGCATCCTCTGCACTCCTACCATTGCAGAAACCGCATTACTCTCCGATAGTGTACCAGAGACATCTAAATAAAAAAAAATCGACGGGTTGCACTCCGGGAGTGCCGGCAGGAGTGAAAACTTGAATATTAATGTTGTGCATTTTTGATATTTTGGAATGGTTAGAGAATAATTTTGTACGAATTGCTTTCATCAGTATAAAAGTATTATTCATGTGGTGGAGTACAATATTCATTTATTGTGCTATCGTACGCAAACATGACAATATATATTACATTAAAAATTTAACACTTCAGAACTATTACAATTATTTTACATTAAAAAGTTTATCTCTTAGGAAAATCAACTTCCATCCATAATTTCAACGACTTTTTTATCATCTTTACCAGAACCATCATCGCTAATCTCTAAAACTGATACGATAGGTTTATGATAGCTGAAGTAAGAAACAAACAGTTTTGATTCGAACCTATTTAAGTGTCTAATAAAGACCGCATCATTAGTAGTTTTGTATTTCGTTGTGCTACGACTGCGATCATTTGACATAGTTAAACCAAATTCATTATTTAAAAATTCAATTAATAGTTGATTTTTATCGCCTACAAAGTTTATGTTGAAATCTCCACTCAAAATCATTGGCAATTAATTCATCAAAGCTTTTTCCAATTTTTTTTTTTTGAAGCAATGCAGATGCGTCATGAGAATAAATGAATAAATTTTCGTACTAAGAAGTCTCGTATAGCACGCAATGACTCATCTGGAGAGATGTAAACGGCAACCATAATAATAAACTGATTATCACCAGAGTGGCAACGACTTATAAAAATATCACCGATATCAGAAACAGTAGCATTAAACATGCTGTTGTATTTCACATGCACATCCATATAATTTGTACAATAATGAATTGTGTTCATATTTTGATGAATAGCTACTTCCCGCTGGACGATTATTTCTTCTGAAACTCGCAACAAAGTTGAAATTCGGAATGTCAATTATTTCATCGTTACCCATATGAGTTTCTGATAAAATTAACACATTCATCTTTTTAACAAGAGCGTCAATTGCTAGATCATTTGCATGCGCACGTAAACTTTGACAATTGAATGCAAAATACACACGAACATTCGCGCAAGCGCCTTGCGCCGCCTGCCCTCTCTCCATCCTTCTTACGAATTCTCGATCAGGTCACGTGCCCTGACGCGAGTTTAGAAATTTTTACCCATTCCAAAAAAAATACACAGGGCAGCTAAAAAAGTTTTCACTTCAATAAAGAGAATGCCGGAGAAATATCTTCTCGAAATTCTCAGAAAACACCTTAGTTTCGCGAAAGAACTTAACCGAAACGAGATGTTCACTGATCTCATTGAAGGTGGTGTAACGGTGCAGTTTTGACTTCATACAGAAAACATACACATGAGAAAAATTTGTTAAATAGGTACTATAGACATTAAAAACCCATAAATGTATTGAATAGTTGACTTTTATTCGAAACAGATATGAGAAGTTCACTTATTATGAGAAGTTACATTGATCCATTAGCAGGTAGCATATTGGTTCACACTTTACCAATATACCACTTTTGAAGTTTTTTACTGAATCAATTAAACCATTATTGAAGCTATTTGCTTCATCAAAAATACTTGGGAATTATATTAACCATTACAAATAGCTTGTTATCGCAAAAATATTATGAACATATATATATATATATATATATATATATATATATATATATATATATATATATATATATATATATATATATATATATATATATATAACGGTTGATTTTTTAAGAGTTAAGTTTTTCAGGTTGGAAGCACTGGTTCATAATGACATCCAAACGTCTTCTGTCAAAGTGAAAAGTTTGCAGTATACTATGCCATTTTATCATGGTAAGACCTACGAGCGAGCAACAATTGCAAATTGTTGCAATTTACTATCAAAATTCGTACTCTGTGAAAAATGTGTATCGTTTCGTAACAATTCGTGTTGTTATCGCCATATTTCGCACCAAGTTTACTTTGTTGGACATTAAACCCTTGTCTCGCATGCGTACAGTGCGTACTGAAGAGAATATTGCAGCAGTAGCGTACAGTGTTGATGAGGATCGTGAAATGTCAATTCGTCGCCGTTCTCAGCAATTGTCATGTGTTACTCAACCACATAGACAATTTTATGTCTTGATTTGGGTTTGAAAGCCTATAAAATTCAACTTCTGCAAGAATTGAAGCCGAATGACCTACCACAACGTGTAATTTTTGGTGAATGGGTCTTAGAACAGCTTAATGAAAATCCGCTTCTTTATCGAAAAATTGTGTTAAGCGATGAGACTCATTTCTGGCTTAACGGATATGTAAATAAACAAAACTCTCGCATCTGGAGTGATGAACAGCCACACGCCATACAAGAATTACCGATGCATCCCGAAAAAACGACAGTTTGGTGCGGTTTATGGACTGGTTCCATCATCGGTCAATTTTTTTTTCAAAGACGACCATGGACGAAACGTTACCGTCAACGGCGAACGATATCGAGCCATGATACGCAACTTTTTTTACCCCAGTTGCCAATTAGAAAATTACAAAAAAATTGCAATTTACAAAAAATTACAAATTGTACACAAATAATAATAAATAACAAAAAATTAACGGAAAAAAAAACAAAAATAGACAGTATAAGCGAATATATACAACGAAAAAATTAATTTAAAATAAATTGAAATAGTATTGAACAATAACCATAATTTTCAATAACTTAAAATAAAATAAAATATTGTCTATTACTATTATACCATACGTAAGTATGGTCAGCAAAAGTTGACCATGTAGTAACGAAATATATTTGATGAATAAAAATAAAATTAAAATCGATTGCAATAGTACCATCTAGTAAACAAATGAACCATTTAAAATTAAAATAGTATTTATAACTAAGTCATATACAAAAAAGAAGTTCAGGAAAATATCACGACATCCCATTGCGCTGTTCTGAGTGGCATGCCAAGATAACTGATAGCCGATCAAAATAGATATCACATCGACCGCAACATCCATCATAAAGATTACATATACAGTTAATAGGAGAACGCGGCATAACATTTGATCTGCTGCAAGAGACATAAAATATATTATTCCGCCTCAGACCAGGCCTTGGTACGCGAATATTTATTTTGCTGAGAAGAAATGGTGAGTCAATCGAATTGTGCAAAATTTTGAAGAGAAACGTTAGGCCGAACCGTTCACGCCTCAACTTCAATAATTCAATTCCCAAACTATAGGTTAAGATGGAACGGTCGAAGCAACTAGAAGGATATTGCCCATAACATCTGAAGTACATACTTCAAACATTTCCTCTGAACTGTCTCCAATTCGACAAGAGAATAAATGTACATAGGAGACCAAATTATAGACGCATATTCCAGTTTACTGCGAATAAAGGAGTAGTATAGCGTTTTCATTGTGCCGAGATTAACAAAGCTGCCCCAATTTCTGACCAAATAATTCAGCATCCTAGAAGCAGAAGCCGTAATACAAGTTATATGTTCACTGAAGGACAGCTTATAGTCGAAAAGTACCCCCAGATCCTTAAACTCAGCACACCTATGTAGAATTTGACCTTCCAATGTATAACTATGAGGAATTGGAAACAATTTTCTAGAAAAGTTTACATTTACTGATATTCAGTTTCACCCCATTGCTATTACACAACAAATTACACAATCACAATCAAGACGATCGTTTATAGCAGCAAATATTTTTAAATCATCTGCAAAAAGCAGATGCATGCAGTTGAGCTATGAAGGAAGATCATTTATACAAATTTATAAGATAAGTTGAAGGATGAATTTGGTGGGCATCTTATCTCTCGAAATGGCCCTGTGAATTGGCCGCCAAGATCAGAAAAAAGTATAAACTCTCCCTAACGGTCAAGATTTGTACTCATGACAACTGTAGCGAGAGTGAAAGGCTTTGTAGATATTTAATAATAATAATAATGTCTTTATTTCCACATCATTTCTAGCTTATACATTATTTCTAATTTGGAGTGCCATTGAGATAAATGAGATGCATGTGGAAAAGGGCGAAATCCAGTGATGGAACCACCTAGGCTATTCCATCCTGCTCCATTTAACCCGTATATGTTTTCGTGATTCTCAAATATATTTCGGCGTTACATGCTCAATTTTATAAATGAAATGAATAACATAGAGATAAATTTAAAGAAAATTAAAAATTAAAGAATTAAAGAAAAATTAAAGAATAAAGAAAGGCCAAAGAAAAGAGAAAAAAAAAATAATAGTAATGTATAAATCGACAGATTATAAAGATAATGAAATCACTCAGCCACATTCCCACGGAACCACAGTAATACAGTAAAGGGTAAAAACGTTTCTTTTTCTGAGTATTATGAATTATATCTAGAGTAATAGTATTCCAACATACGAGCTCTAAATTGCTGATATTCAATGATTTAGAAGACAAAGGGAGGGCATTATATGTTCTTGCCATATTGAAAGTAAAGCTTCTCTCAAAGATAGATGTCTTATGAATTGGTGGAGTAATTAAACCCTTTGTCCTTATATTAATATTATGCACGTGAGTTCTAAACACCATTTTTCTATGAAGGTATGCTGGTTTATTTTCAACGATGATTTTGTGGAAGAACAAAACCGAGTGAAACTCCCTCCTACCCTCTATACTCAACCAATTGGCTTCAGAAAGTTTATGAGATATTTTGTCAAATTTTCGTATTCCATATATAAAGCGTAAACAACAGTTCTGAACTTTCTGAATCCGCTTCCTCTGAAATTGAGTCAGACATTTCCCATATACAACGTCACCAAAATTGAACACAGAGAGCACCAGAGAATCGCACAACAATATCTTGGTTTCTGTTGGAATTACCTGGCGGTATCCATAAAGTATTTTCAGTTTATAGTATGCTCGTTGAATGCAATTTGCACCATGTTGGTCGAACCGCAAGGAGGTTTCAGAAGTAATTCCAAAATTCCTCACTTTATCCCTTATTTGCAGCGTTGCGTCAGCTATTTTGATATTCACCTTATTCCTCGCATCTAAAACAAAATTTTTCTAGCCGAACATCATGACACAACATTTTTTTGGGTTTAAAAATAAATTATGTTTCAACGACTGATTATAAAGATCATTCAACTCTTTGTTAATTACTTGACAGGAATTCAAGATGTCTCCTCTGTCAAAAGAGTGATAAACCTGAGTATCATCTGCATAGCATTGGACTTTACATACTTGAAAAGCAGAACTCAAGGAAGACGTATATATAGCATAGAGTAGAGGACTCAAAATTGAGCCCTGGGGTACACCAGTAGTAATGAACAACTCTCCAGAAAAAGTATTATCAACCTTAACAACCCGAGATCTACCCTCTAAGAAGCTCTCAAAAAACTTGACAGCTTCATCACTGAGACCGACATAGTGCAATACTGCCAACATTATTGAGTGATCCAACGTGTCACAAAGGCTTTTGAGTAGTCCAATAGTATTAGCATGGTGATTTGGTTGGAGTCAGTTGCTTTTAGTATGTCATCAGTCACATTGGCGAGAGCCGTCGAACAACTGTGATGTTTGCGGAAACTGGATTGAGTTTCAGGTAGAATATTATTGTGTTCGACATGCTCAGTAAGTTGTTTATTAATAATTTTTTCTAAAATTTTTGAGAGGCAAGGCAGAATACTGACAGGCCTCAAATCCTTATAGCTCTCAGGATTATTTGTCTTAGGTAGAGGTATCACTACAGCTTTCTTCCATGATTTTCGATAAACTGAATTTTTTATACAGAAATTCATTACATGAGTTAAAAATGGAACAATGAATGGACAACATAAGTGTATCAAGTCGATATTGATTCCGTCTATTCCAGATGCTTTCGATTTGATTTTAGAAATAATTTCAAGGACTTCCATTTCTGTTACTGATTTAAAATTTAGAACTGACGGAATCGACTCCTTCAAATTTTCTGAATAATGTTTGATCATATCGACTGGAGCTACTGGTAATTGAGGAATTGAGGACATGAAATACTGATTAATTTCATCTGGCTGTTTCAAACGTTCGGGTATTTCCATTCTAGATTTCTTAAGTTCGCCACAGTAAACTTTAATATCCCCCTATAGATTATCGGACGTTGAGAGTTTGTTATGTAGAAAAGCTTTCATTTCATTTTTTATTGTTAAAGTTGTTAGGTTTCGTAGCATTCTGTAATTAGCTCTGTTCTCAATTGTATTATTTTTTTATGCTTGCTCAAAGCTTTATCACGCAGTTTCATTAGATCCTTAACATTATCTAGCCACGGCTGGCAATTCTTTTTCGTTATTCTGGTGACCTTTTTTGGAGCATGCAAATCCAATAGAGTGATCAGGTTCTCATTAATAAATTCAACCTTGCAGTGAATGTTATCAATATCGAAAATGTTTTTCCACGGTATAGATTGTAAATCACTATCAAATTGCTGTTGATCTATATTGTTTATGTCCCTATGATGTATGAATTTTAATGGCTTTTTGTGACTAGGTAGCGAGAAATCACAGAAAATGAATTCATGGTCAGAGAAGTCCGACGGTAGTATATCGCATTCCAACACTCTTATATCACCAGATAAAAGAATAAGATCGATAATTGTATTAGTAGACTGAGGACACGAGTTGGATGAGACACCACTTGAGAGAGACCTGAAGCCTCTAACAAATAATTGAATTCTAGGACATCCTTTGAAGTATGATTCAAGTAATCTAAATTAAAATCTTCAAAGCAGCATAACTTATCACCGAGAAGCGTCATTGAAGTCAGTATATCATCAAACGCCGATAAAAGTTCAGAACTTTTATATTGGGATGGTTTGTATAAACACCCTAAAATGAAAATAACTTTACCTAAATTAATTTTCACCCAAACTTGCTCGAAATTCTCATTTTTAGTATACTCATTTTCTATACGTGTGAATCTGTAACAGTCTCTAATAAAAAGTGCAACCCCCTCTTGTCTTCCTGTCTTGACGCACAATTTTGTAACCTGCAATATTAATTTCTTCACATTTCATATCTTTATCGAGCCAACTTTCACTCACTCCCACAAAATCAAAGTCTTCACTGTCAATGAAGTGTTTGAAATCTTGAAATTTGGGCATAAGAGATCGTATATTTATATGACCCAGTCTTGTCTTACCAGTAGACATTGAAAAATTAAAAGTATTACAGTGCCCTTACGACAAAAGAAAAAGGGAAAAAGAAAAAAGAAGAGAAAATTAAAATACTATTAATATTCAAACAAAAAGAAATGAAAAAAGAGAAGTAAGACTATATATCCGTACGAATGTATTCCGCATTAGAGTAAACAAAAAGTTAGTCACGGTTTCACCGCTCCACATTCGTTCATTTAAGCTTTTGCAGTTGTTCTTCGTCCGTAATTTGAATTTTTCTGTTTTTATAAAAGACACATATATTACCCTTTGTAGTCCATGTTTGATTCTTCGAATGATTCTTCGATTCATTCGAACACTACAGAAAATTGTCTGGAATGTGTACGAAAGGTCCCATGCCTAATCGCTCCAGATCACGCCCCGACAGGCAAAAGTATAGCTAGTTTGAAGATTCACAAATCATTCACTACTAGTGAATACTGAGACTCTTTATCGAAATATTTCAAATAAAACTCTCTACTTGTCATGAGTTGGATTCTTGGCCGCTAGGGAGAGTTTGAACGTCTTTCGTCCAATAGAGGCAGCCCACGTGAATATCTCACTAGAAAAAATTCCCCTCAATTTGGTGTAGGACCTTTGTTCGTTTTTAAAGTCATCGATTCTTCATTGATAGATTAATGGAGAATCTATCAAATTATTATGGACTGATGATTCATAATAATGATGAAACAATTGCATCCTATTATCATTCAACAAGATCGATTAATTTTTCGAAACGCTCTCAATATTCACTCTAGAAAGTGATTAGTTCGTTCTCTTTGACAACATTTGTGTAGAGAGCTCCCTGAGTTTCATTTGAAATATTTCGATTAAGAGTATTTACTAGTATTGAATGATTTGTGAATCTTGAAACTAGCTACTATACTATATGTATATATATATATATATATATATATATATATATATATATATATATATATATATATATATATATATATATATATATATATATATATATATATATATATATATATATATATATATATATATATATATATGTAGATGTATATAAATATTCAACCTTTCATCGAATTAAGTAATGATAAACGCATTGTTTTTTTCACGTCATTTATCATAACTTTCTCAGGAATTAATGAAGTTAATAATTCCAATCAAATGTCGTAACAAAATTCAAAATCAATATATTTTTGAAAACTGAATTAACTATCCCTATAAACTAAAATTAAACAGTAAAGTCATATTTCATGAATGATTTTCTAGTAGTCATGATGATCTATTAGTAAAAAAATATTGGGATTCATTTCGAAAATTCATTCAAGAGAATAGATTTAAAATCTAGTGGAATTCAAGAACGATTCAATTAATTCATCAAACCGATATCAAAATTTTACATCACTTTCCACATGAAGACTCCTTTTTCTCTGTTATCATCAGAATAGACATTGAATTTAGTAATATTTATCATATAAATTTTCGATTTGTACATTGAGAATTCATCACAATATAATCAATCAACATATTATTCTGTTAAAACTTTTCGCATCTACCATTATGTAGAATGATTAGGCGAATAATGGAGAAATAAACTGAAACGTTCCGCAATTTCTGGGTATGATATACATTGAATTATGTTTGTTTTTATGATGAGTGAAGCAATCACTGAATAAGAAAACCTCACTTCCTTCGTGGTTCACATTCCAATACTAATCAACAGATAAGAACATGAGTAACTCCGAATTACTGAATTCATAAACAGGTACCTACAACTCTTCGTTTCTAACAATTAAAGGCCGGATGCCTTACAATTGCATATTTGCATTACATTTCAATGTTCGATCAATTTTTATCGGTTATTGCATATTATTACCCTTGTAATAGTGCAAATTTTAGCAATATTTACAATATTTTTCAATGATTTTTTAACTAAATTTCAATATTCCATATTGCCAATATTACCTATCGGCAGTCTCTCTCTTCCAGGCAACGTCCAGCCAATCCACAAGCTCCTTATCCCATCGATCGTGAGGGCGCTTTCTTAGTCTTACCCTGTCTCTGGGCTCCCAATCACCAACCACAGCTGACCTACGCTCATCTCTTGTTTGGGCTAGATGTCCTGCCTATTTCCACTCTGAACTTTTTACACACTCTCCGACATCCTTTACCTTTGTTTGGCCTCTTAACCCTCTGCAGCGTATTCTATCTCGTATAGTTAGGCCCATGCCTTACTATACTCCGCGGGGTTGTTCGAAGCTTCTGGATATGAGCAGATTTCAGGGTACAAGTTTTGCTGAAGTAGGTCATTGCTGGTAATACGCATTCGTCAAACACTTTGCTCTTTAAGTATAGCGGCATATCTGATATGAAGATGTGTTTCAGTCGGATAACTGTAGCCAAAGCTTTTCTGGTTCTTTGCATGATCTCTGGTATAATATCCCCGTCTCCTGTGACAATATGTCCCAGATATGTATAATACGCTGCTTTTTCTAATGGGGATCCGTCCACCTCCATTTGATCTCTAGTGCAGAAAGAGTTCAGCATCATCTTTCTTTTGCGGTGTTTATTTCCTGACCTATTCCTTCGCTCGCGATGTTCAGTTCATTGATGCGCTCTTGAAGACCGGTAGCACCGTGGGAGAACAGGACTATATCGTCAGCGAACCTCAAGTGGCTGAAATAGCGGCCATTTATCTTGATTCGTTTCTCGCTCCAGTCCAGCTTCTGGAACATACACTCCAAAGCATCTGAGAACAGTTTTGGGAAAAACGGGTCTCCCTGACTAACGTCTCTCATTATTTTTTCGAATACTCGACTAATCTGATTGTTGGTGTGGTATGTTCGTATATATTCTGGATCATCTCGGTATAGCAAGATGGTATTCCTATCCTCAATAATGAGGTGGTTGTAACTAGAATTCTGATTAGGTCAAATGCCTTCTTATAGTCAATAAATGCCATATATAGAAGAATTGCATATTCGTTGCATATTGATATCACTTCGCGAATGGTGAGAATGTGATTCATCGTACTGTATGACTTCCTTCAACCTGCCTGTTCTATTAGCTCATATGAGTCCAGTTGTCCCGATAAGCGGTTAATAATTATCTCCATTAAGATATTCTATGCTGTGGGGAGTAAACTTATCAGCCTATAGTTCATCAGGTTCTCTGCATCTCCTTTCTTATAGAGCAAAATCATGGACGTGTTTTTCGACGAGGTCGGAATGCTTATGTTTTTCAAACAGTCACTGAAGAGCCACGATAGAATGCGGTAAAGTACTGAGCCCCCTGACTTGATAACGTCCACTGTGAGATCGTCCTCACCTAAAGAGGACTTTAAAGAGCCGACTTTCAAGGATTCAATTGCAGTTCTCATTTCTGATGCCAGAACTTCCGGTGGCTCTTCATCCGATATTATCTCCACATGATTACTGTTATCGCTATAGCGATGTTTGTAAAACTCTGTGGCGACTTTTAGAATTTCGGATTTCTTCGTAATTCTGTCTTCGCTAGAATTTTTGAGCGCGATTATCTAATGTTTCCCAATCATGTTCTTCTGGATAGCTTTCTTATAGCTTCTTGCATGTTCTATAGCCTGCCTCACTGTTCTTGTGTTGTATTTCCGCACATCCCTTCTAACTTTTCTCTTTACAAGTGCACCCAGTGACGCTTATTCATTCCATTAGCTTCTAATTCTCAGTGAAGTTCTTATTTTTCTACGTTTATGTTGGAGCGCTTTCGTTTCTTCAGTTGTTTTGGAAATTTTGTGACCAGTTTGATATCGTCCCACCTTGAGAGTCGCTGATTTGATAACGATTAGCAGCGCATCTTCTTTCTCTGTCGGTCCGATAGCCAGCTGGTAAGAAATTTCCCTGTCGATTTCTTAGGATTTCATTCTCAGGTTTCCGATGTTGAATAGTTTCTCTCGGCACTTGAGCTTTCTCCTCTCCAGCTTGACATTAGAGCAGACTGCACATCTTACCATGCGGTAATCACTTCCTGCTTCAAACTGGTTCAGCATACCACAATCTTAAGGCTCCATCTTCTATTCAGAAGTATGTATTCAAGTTCCTTTTTTGTTGTTTTGCTCATGCCAAGTCCATTTCCGGGATGGCTTCTTCTGGGCCATGCTATTCGGAACAACAGGGAAACAAGCCTCTACAAACTTCATCATTTTGCTTACTCAATCATTTCGCATGCCATATCCGAAACCTCCAACCGACCGCTCTACGGGTTGTTTTTCTCCAATTTGAGCATTGAAGTCGCCTATAACCATCTTGAAGTATGCGCCGCTGCTTTCATAAAGATGTTGTAATTCTTCGTAGAACATCTCGACCTAATCGTCAGTGTAGGAACCTGTTGGGGCATAGACCTGAAGAATCATGAGCTTGTATCGCTTGTAAACCTTTTCGAATTATTATTATATTTTCGAAATATATATATATATATATATATATATATATATATATATATATATATATATATATATATATATATATATATATATATATATATATATATGTATATATGGAGTGTTGCCGTGGTAGAGAATATAAGTAAAAGATTGTTGGGTTATCGGCGATTTAGGCAGTTAAATTAATACAGGACTAATCGTCAGTAATTCTATATTTCGATCTCAAGTTTCAGTTCTTCATCAGGAATGCTGGAATTTTTTTATACAAGATATTAAATATATATAAGTGGTAGTGAAAAATATTAAAGCTCATGAGCTGAGTTATGAAATATCACGACGAACCTACAGCTGGTCATTTAGGTGTTTCGAAAACATTATCTAGAACTTCACTATTGTATTATTAGCCCAAGATGCGAGAATCTGTATTGCATTATGTCCGTTATTGTAAAATTTGCGCATCTTGTAAAGCTGATAATTTACCTCCAACAGGTCGTATTGTTAACTATAGGAACATCAATTTTCCTTTACAATTGATATCATCTGATTTATTAGGGCCTTATCCGAGATCCAAGGATGGTAATCAGTATTTGTTAGTTGTAACTGATTGGTTTACAAAGTTTGTATTAGTTCATCCGTTGTATCGAGCTACCTCTAAAGCTATTTGTAAATTTAGTGAAAATCAAGTTTTCTTAAGATTTGGAGTACCTCAAATTTTTGTTGTAGATAACGGCGTACAGTCTCCAATGAATTTAAAAATTTAATTAGGACCTACAATGTATAAAAGATTTGGTATAATGTTAGATATTTTCCTCAAATAAATCCTATTCAGAGAGTAAACGGGACAATTACCACGTCAATTAGATCATTTATTCAAGACAATCATAAACATTGGGAGCAGAATATTCATCAAATAGCACAAGCTATTAGGTTAGCAAAACACGAAGTGACAGGTTTTTCTCCCTCGTTCTTATGTTTTCTCAGAAATCTACGCACTGATGGTGGTTTCTTTGGACATATTTCAGAAAATTCAGATAATATTATTTCTATTGAAAATAAGGTTTTAGATCCTTCAGCTCAGGAAAAGTTACCAGAATTGTTTGAAAATCTCCAGAAGTGAATCTATCATGCACATAAAATGAATGCAACACGTTATAACTTAAGGAGAAGAAACATTGCATTTCATATTGCTGATCGAGTGTGAAAGAGAAATGTTGTACTTTCTGATGCTGCTAACCATTTTTCAGCTAAATTGGCTCCCAAATTTGTACATTGCATAGTTTAAAATGTTTTGTCTCCGTAAGTTTGCAACTTGGAGGATTTGGATAGAAATAATCTTGGTAATTTCCACGTCTCTCATATTAAACATGATATTACACAATATCTTGTAAATCCTAGGAATAATGCTGATGAACATTCTACAGATTAATTATTCATATAAATTAAATTCTCTTATTATCTTACCTACAAATTTTTCTTTAAGTACAACATTTTGGTTTAAACTTTACCGGCAGCTATCTGATAAACATCTTATCTATTACCTTATCTTTATCTTATACCTACTTGGTTTCTCTAATCGTTTTCGTGAAAACCTAGTATATCTGGTTGCCTATCAATTTTCTGAAGTTTATTAAATGCTAGCAGTTCTTCATTATAAATATGTGTGTAGCTTATAATTTACTTTGGAGTTTATAAATTGAAGAGTCTCTTGGAGATTTTTTTAATTACCTTTTGTGTCTTTCTAGATTTCTAGATGCAGTTACCTTTGTACACTAACTTTTTTTTGCAAGTTAACCACTTGCTGGCGCCCTTCTATCTTTATCTTTTTCCTTCAATTGTTAATTTTTGTGCTTTTTTAAATTGATCTGTAGAATGTCTTATCCGTATTTGCTCTGAAAGAATATCTGAACGAAAGCATCTTACGGTTCCATAATCAGGGTTTTGAATTTCTCATAATTTCTCCAACTGAGATTATTCTAGTATTTTATAGTATCTTTGGGCCTGTGGATTTTCATTTTTTTTTAAATTTCAGAGCGGTATAATCTAATTGAACCGGATCATCCTTGCTTAATATTATATCTGTATATTTTTCTAAAAATGCCGTAACTCTATGAACTGGTTTAGATAATAAATAACTATTAGATAATACTTGGTTGGGTGGGATACAGAACTTTCAGTCTAGCACATCAAGACAATATGAATTTACTGATTCTTCTTTTCATTTTGGGACTCTACCTGTTTTCACTTTTCGTAGAAGTTTTCTTTATATAATTTTTGTTCTCTCCTTATTCGATAACTGGTAGTAACTCTTAGATGAATTGATTACTTCTATGAATTTACCTGATTTGACTACTTTTGTCCGACTATCTTCATATTAACATGCCTTATATTTTTCTCAAGTCTCTTAATTATATTGTTGGGTGTATATTTCGCTAAAATGTGTTGATATTTATATTATCCTATGTTTACCTGATCATCACAAATTTTTAGCATACCTTGGTTTTGTGTGCAGCAATCTGTTACGGCGTAGGTGCTGTGAATTTTTCTCTTTGCACACAAAACATCTATCTTTATTCAACAATGTAGAGAGACAAATTACTTATTATTGACCTATCTTATACCTATTTCGACTACGTTGTATTCATCAATTTTTGGTTTATAGGATTAACATCCTCACATATTTCTTTTTTTTCTGTTTCAATGATGAATACAACCCTTATTTTGACATTTAGTACTTATCTTGACTTAGTTGTATTCATCGTGTTTTTTGTAGGATTATCCTTCATATGGTTTTCTTTATATCTTTTTCGTTTAAATGATGAATACAATACCTTATTTTCAGACTTGGGGAAATATTGGTGGATCCGTTTGTGGGGGATGCGCTTTTCTGGCGGAATATGACTCGTGGATTTTTGTCAATTCTGAACAGTACACGAGTACGACTATACACAGGTCCGACACGAACATCGTCGGACTCCAACACGAACAGCGTCGGACTTGCCATACAGTCGAGGTGGCATCTGCCAGCCGGGCCCCAGCCTGCGCGGGCCCCCACGGGACTGGGTTGCGGGGCATGCACACAATAGCACAGAGGGCCTGCGCAGCGTGCCCCCTGTGCTACGGTTGCCCGCGTGCATGTCTCAGGAACTATGCGTTTTACTAAATATTTAAAAAGTCATAATTTGTAGTAAATTGCTTTGCCTACAAATTTGTTGCCTACAAGTTTATATAATTCAATTTTTGACGCGCTCGAGTAGGACTCGACCCACGACCTCCATTTGTACGATATGGTGCTCTCCCAACTGAGCTATCTAGCTGTTAAGCAAGAAACCCTACAGGAATCAGTCATGATTCCGAAGGACTGGGACGTTTTTACTTAGGTAAGGTCGCGGAAAAAACGCGTAAAATTCGAAATTTACGAGGTTTTCTAGATCTAGCTAAAACTCGATGAATTCGGAACTGAAACATTTATAAATAACAATTAAGAAACGTAACGTATTTATTCAATCTCATCTCATAATTATGATGAAACGGAACGCATTACGCAAGTAAAGAATCTTGTGCTTAGGGTCGTTGGGGAATCCCCGACGTGCGTTCGCTGCTCCTTGAATCGCATTCCATTGTTAAGTCGGTTTGTATTGCCGTTACCGTCGATACTCTAGTTCAATTACGTTGTTTTTAAATATTATACTGACTTACTTTACATCGAGAAACTGTACAATGGAAAAGGTAAGTTGTATAATATTATTTTTATTGCTTTCTGAAAAAAAGTTACTTCGAAGCTTTTGTAATCTAATATTATATACCTAAGTATTACTCAAATTGATATAATTAACGGTTTCAGTCGCGTTCAGGGGCATATAAACCTAAATCTCTTTCGGAGAACCGGAAAAATAAAAGAAAGATAGAATTACAAACATCGGCTTCGAATCCAAAGCAATCCAGGCTTTCCTTCACGTCTACATCTCAAGAGCTTGAAGATCCTCAAAATCGGAGCGAATCGCAACCAGGTTAATAGATTTAATTTAATACAGTTTTTTTTTTCTAATTTAACAAATTTTTACATATTCGTTGGCTAGTTTTACCTGTAGTTTCATTTTTTGGTTCCCTATTTATAATCTAAAAAATTGTCAAAATTATCTGTTTCAAGCCAAAATTACGTCTTTTTATATATTGACTTTGATGTATAAATTTTAAGCTACAAATAGGTACGGAATATTTTAGAGAATGCTAAATTTTTTGAAATCTTAATGAATTATAAACAAAAGTCTTGGCTGATTAACTCATTAGTGCCCAGACCATACCCTTGAACGTAGATAGCTGAATTTTTGTAATGAAATGAAATCCTTTTACTCATATTGTAGACGAGAACGGATTTTTATCAAATTTCTGTAACCCCTCAACCGATTTCAATGATATTTTGTGAATGTGTCTATCAAATATTTATACAATATTTCATTTTTTAGGACCCTCATCATCATCATCAATATTTGAGTTAGACGAAAAATTGGATTCAGTTTCGTATGCAAGTAATTCAGAACAGAGCATAGCAGCGGCGACTCTACCCATACTAATCACGCAAGACACAGCACCACAAGAAACAAATGCATGCGTTTCTAATCCCAAAGGCACAATTAGTACAATTACTTCTAGTGACACTGGATCTAGTGCAAATATTGATAACGTTACGTTAAAGCCACTTTCATTAACAGTCGATGATTGCAGTGAAATTCAAAAACTTTCTGAATTTGCTGCGCCAAGAAAAAATGCTACGACTGCTGTTAAGTTAAGTCTCTTATCTGTTCACCCTATCCAACCTTCGGGTGATAAAAACAGTTTGCGTTCCGATGCAAATCGGGTTTACTACCGAAAGTTATCAACAGTAACTTTAGAATCTGTCTCTTTTTCTCTAGAATTAAATAAGCTATTTTGTAGTGCCTGCATGTGTTTTGCGTCTGACGCCACGAAAGAAGAAGGAGGAGGAAGAAGTCCATTCAATGATGGCGTTACTCCATCCAAAAAACATATTTATGAGCAACTTGTCAAACACGAGGAAAGCCACAGTCATCAGTTAGCCGTAGTCGCCTTGCTTACAGCAAAAAAAGAGGAAATGTGGAACAACATCCACGCAAAAGAATATGCAAGAGATTTTCAATAGGCGTCTGGTCCTGAAAAGAATAATTGATATAATACTATTTATATCTAAACAAGGCATTGCTTATTGTGGAAAAAGTGAGGCCTTGTACTCATTAGCGGATATCGAAGACGACAACCAAAATCACGGAAACTCTTTAAATTTAGTTGTCCTATTGTCGAAGTATGATCCAGTTCTTAAGGCCCACATGTCCGAGGCAATTACTGAAAGTAAAAAAAGAAAAGACTCAGGAAAAGGTAAGGGTCAATGTAGGATTTTTACCTTTTTATCAAAAACCACTATAAATAAATTAATAAATAATTGTGCACGTCAAGTTAAACAAGAAATCGTTAAATAAATACAGGCGGCGAAATCTTTTAGCCTTAATGTGGATTCTTGCCAGGATGTTGGCATTGTTGACCAGGCTGCAATTTGCGTGCGCTATGTTAAGACTGGGATCCCACAAAAACGGATGCTCAGCATGGTCCCTGTCCGGAAATCAACAGGAGAAGATTACCGAGCTCTTGTAAGCAATGAACTAGCCAGTTAGGCTTAAATTTGCAAGATCTTATTAGCGTGTCATCTGATGGTGCCGGAAATATGGCAGGAAGTTATAATGGTCTTCAAGCAAAACTGAAGAAAGAAGTGCCAAAATTAATTTTCACACATTGTTGTGCACATGTTTTAAACTTAGTGTTGGGAGGCGCGACGTCAAGCTGTACTGAAGCCAAGAATTTATTTGGTAGACTCTCTTGGAGTCTACCAGTGCATTTATTTATGAATCATTTAAGCGCACATCTCTATGGGTGGAGAAAACTTCAGAATTAACAGCTGGACAAGACAAATTGAGGCCATTACAGAATTTTGGAAAAACAAGATGGTGGGCTAAAGACAAAGCAGTGATCACTATTATGGAGAAAACTGGATATGTGGCTTTAATTAAAACTTTAAGTGCCATATCTTCGAGCACGGAGTTCGAACCAAAGGTTTCGTTCCAAGCAAAGGCTTTGAAGGATTCTTTTTGAAATTCGAAACTATCCTGGCAGCCTTCACGTTCAAGAAAATGTTTGACATATCAACCCCAGTAAGCCAATATCTCCAAACCCCTACATTGGATTATCTTAAAGCTTGGGGATTCATCAAATGTTCAGATATGGATTTACAAAGATATTTAGATACATAATAAAACAATTGTTAAACTGATTTACACATATATTAAAAATAATACTGCATGACGTATGTTTCGATGAGATTCACCCTTTTCAAATGCTACGTGCAGACTAATGACAATTTCTCGAATACATACAATATATAAACTTAAATACAGAGAAAACAGGTAGATAACAGGTGGAAGGGATGAATTCATACTGAACTACTATATAGTAAACTGAGTAATTTTGAAAAGATTGAGAAGGGGGCTTGAGGTATGATCGATTTGGCTGTTCAAAAGGTTGCCAGAATATTTGTATTTATTAATTTGAAGTTATTCTAACAAATTAAGCTTCATTCCCTTGTTTGCGGTATTCAAAATTTCAAAATCGGAATTGAATATATGATTTTCGTTAATCAAATGATTTGCATAATGAGAATCTGTCTTCTGATTATCAAAGCTACGTTTATGTTCCGAAATTCTTATTTGAAAACTTCTAAACGTTCTACCAATATAAAACTTATCACAACTACCACAGTTAATTTTATATACACCGGATTTTTTATTTTTGTTGACTTTAGATTTGTTATTTTTGATATGTTTTCCTAAGTTATTTTCAGTACGGTAAGCAATGTGGATGTTATACTTAAAAAGAAGAGATTTGAGTTTTTCACTGGACTTACCGATGTATGTAAGACTGTTATAGTTGATATTGTTTTTGACTAGGGGATAAACCAAACCAATCGCCTTTTTCCCAGGACAAATATTCTTTTCACTTAGATAATAGTAGCTTTCACACATTTGAACAATAATATTCATCCATGCGTCAATTCTTAACACGAAAATTGTATTATAGTTAAGGTTATAAGTTGTCAATTGTTCTGTGGACTCATATTTATGTTCTGCGTCTGCGTTGTTTTGCATTCAACGTATTAAGATGGACGAGTTGTGTTTGTGTTATAATATGTTTTGAAATATCTGTTAAGAATTCGGGTGTACATCACAAGAAATTGACCTAGTAACTGAATACAATAAACTCTGCGGAAAAAACAGATGTATTGTGCATAGTAATAGAAACCAGATGTCAACGAAATACCACTTCGAATAGTGCTACATCTTTATGCATAAGAGTCAAATTCAAATCTTGAATAAATTCTTCTTTAAAAGAAAAAAGGTAAGGTAATTAGATACATGTAATGCAAAATTAGGAGAAATACTTAGAATATTCGCGTCATTTCAAGAATTCAAAGTAAACCAAACTAAACCTAACCTAACCAAACTTTATAGTTATCGATGCCGTGGATATTCGAAAGAATTATCATAAACTAGATACATGTTGCCTTAAGTTTTTATTTCGGAGATGCAAATTATTAACAATATTTTTTTAAGATGTGCTATAATTTTCAGAGGCATAGTTTCACGTTCTTCGAGAATAAATAATATAGAACATGCAATAAGAACAGCCAGTACTTCAACAGACAATAATCCAGTGTCATCACGAGTGAATAATGAATATACAACAACAGGTAAAACTTCTCACATCACAATGTACCTAAATGTTATTTGTATATTAAGACAGTGTTGTTACATTTTAAAAAATTTCAGTTTTTCAAGTCGGAGTGACTCTATTACTGATATAAATTAGAGAACAAAAGGACATCTCTGAGTATCCTACCTGATCTTAATACTGGAACTGAAGAAAAAGTTTGTATTTTTGAAAGTTATTCAAATGACATCAATGAAAAATTTTGTTTGTTATAATAGGGGAGTCATAACATATTTGGTTTAAAAGCTAAATTTTTAATTAATAATTTTGTTTCAAATGAAATGAAACTATTGAAGTTTTTAAACTTTCTTGAATATCATTACATGGTTATCTATTATTTCCAGGATTACCTAATTAATTCATTCTATTATTTCGGATTATAATTATTATTCACGGCTATTTGCTTGATTAAATTTTTCTCGGTGTTGAAATTGGTTCTAGAAAGAGGACTCTCTAGAGGACCCTCTTTCTAAGTTAGTAAAGTTAAGTTAGGCTGTGCTCTAAGTCAGCCATAGATGGCTGTATCTTGTGTGATGAAGTCGTAAGTCTGATATCCTTGTTGCCTGATCAAAATTTAGTTACTGCTATTTTTGTTTGGAATTTCATCATAGATCCGAATTTATAAGAACTGTATCCAAATGTATGGACATCATTGCGAATATTATTGACTGTACCTGTAACGTTTTCTGTTAGGGAGGAGTTTTTAAAAGCTGGGGCTGATAAAAGCTAACTTCGATCAACAATATCTCAATTTACACCGACATACCTAGCAACTTGGACAATTTGAAAGCGAAATTGCTCAAAAGTATCGACTTTGATCAACTTTTAAGAGAGTTCGCTGATAGAAAAGCTCGAAAAGAAAAGTTTTAATAGTTTTTTCCTAATAAACGGTCATTATTTATAATAAATCATTTTTTTATGAATGGTAATTTCATTAAATCCTTTCCCTTTTATCGTATGGGTTTGAACTTCAGTTGGGGAGAGGGGCACCGCACAAATCACGCTGGTAGTGTTAAAACCGGCACTGAGTGAAGAGATATATCTGAAGGTTAGAAAAATTCTCCATTAGATTTAGACAAAGCAATAGCAGGCGACCTTACTTGGACTTGAAAGTTATTAATCTTTTATCATTACCTGATAAATGAAAGTGATCATTAGTATCCGTAAAAGTTTAAAATCCAGAACGTTTAACTAAGTGAAATTTCTCTATCGAGAACAAATTCGTCTTGTCTGAAATAATTACTTTTTAATAACTAATCACTACTATAAGTTGAGCTTTTTCTAAATTATCCATTCTAGTTTTGCAGTTACTTAATGTCATTTTAGCGGCAACATCCTTTCTAAAATTTGTAAAGGATCTAGTAATTCGGCTGAAAGTTTGTGTTGTACAGTCCATAAATCAGACATATTAAGATTCCGTAAATAAGCTAGCTAATGCAATCCCATTCTATAATTAATTAACGAAAGAAAAAAAGTAATTTGAATTCAAAGGATCTCAATTTATAAGAAATTGTAAATCGATAGCAAAATTTTTCAAAAATAGTAAGCAAAAAACTCAATAATAAATCAATAGCAATATTTCAAACGATAATAAAGAATTTGAATTTCAGCAACCTTGGATTGAAACACTCAATAATAAAATAGCTAAATAAAATATTTCAAAATGAGAATACGCAATTCCGTTTCAAATAATCCTAGATTGAAATGCCGAAAACAACATTAATAGCACATAATATAATGTTACCTCTGTCTTCGCTGCTTTACAATATATACTGCTCCGACATTTGTCCTGAAAGTCAGTATGTCCTACAATAAACAGATAACACTTTGTTGAGAGCACATAAAAAAAATTATAGAAAAATGCACCAGCAAAATAAAAGAACTGATGAAGAAAACAAATAAATGGCTTTCAAGGTGGCAACTAAAACCAAACCCTAATAAGTGCCAATACATTATTTACAACCATAAGATCACACAAAATTCACCAACAGTAACAACAAACAGAACGAATCTAGCATTCTGGGAGTTACTGTTCGACAATAAATTAAATTTCAATTTATAATTTTCATAATTTTTTATTTTGTTGTCCATGAATTTTTTTGTGAGAGCAAAACGTTTTTTTTACATACTGTTATATTTGAGCGTATATTTAAATGTTCTTAGAGTGAACATAATACCAATTTTTGTTTTACAACATTACTTTCCTACAAAGTTCAAGTTATTGTTTAACAAATGTTTTCCTTGCAGTTTTATTATAATTTTGAGAACACATATCAACTTTATGAATAAATCAATTGAACTGAATAAATTTCTCATTTTTATTTTCTTGTTGATATTCTCAAATCTCACATAAACGTAATTGGCTTACAAAATTTTGCAAAATAGAAGCAGATTTCAAATTTGGTTAAGTTGAAGGTAAATGCTTTCTGTAAATTTCAAAACTATTCGAAAATAACGCTTTTATTTCAGATAAACCCGTCATTTCAACAAAATACGGCACTATTTTACTAGTGTGCGAGAGATCCGCCATGATGTTAAAAGCAACAGTTGTATTTTTTTGGGCATATTCTGTAATATTCAGTCTAAAAAGTGATAGGTTGTGTTTTTGTGAAAACACTTTTATAGACAGCACCCTAAGAATTTCATTTGAAATAAATATTATATAGTTGTATTGTACCTTCACATATCAATATAGCCAAAATTGGACAAACTACTGTCTTCGTTAGTAATTTTGAATTTACGAATTATAATAAGTGACACGGAGGTCTCGCTTATCTATTGGTGAAACATTATGTTAAAAACAATAAATTAAAATTAACACACTTGGCTTTAAGTTTCACTAAATATATTAAAAACTCTACATATGTTTCGGGTGGTTAACCTGTTATCAAGAGTAGGTATACAATGTTACTGTATCATTAACATTGTATACTCTTGATAGTGGATTAATCACCCCAAACATATGTAGAGTTTTTAATATACTTAGTGAAACTTAAGCCAAGTGTAATTTTAATTTATTGTAGGAATTATAACATTGAAGTTCCTTTTCAAAACATTTCATAGTAATGTGTATTAGGTATACATTCCATATATATTTTCTATGAATATATTTATATTAATAGAGCCAAAAGTCCCAATCTTAAGCAAATTGCAAAATCTTTATTACTCGGTAGTTGCATTTATACACAATTACTGGTAAATCAACAAATAAAATTTTTCAATTTTGGCTCATCTTATTGCTAAAGGAAAAGCGATTATAAAAAACAATACATGATCCACAAGAAAACTTTGACAACTATTTTCATTAGAATTCAAGAAAATTAATTGTTAGATCTTAATGTAAAACTGACAAAAGTTACACAATTAGAGACACTAAATGTTTTGCTCTGAACCCCTTTAAAACCTAATAAATACCTGACCATTTTTTTCAGTTACTTACTGAAAAGTCTTAATGAAGTACCTAATTGACTCAGATTACATCTGAAGTGTAATTATTATAGTGTACTTATCTAGTAATTTATTGAAACTTCATTGGAATAGCAATAATTGTACATTTTTATGAAAGTTAAATCTCCTCATAACAAACTAAAAAGATAAAAATAAATTTGCAGATATACAATGAAATTGCAACCTTTTATCTTTCTTCTTGATTACCCAATGAAACAATGGTTGAAATGTAAATGTAATCAACTAGTTACAACTAAATAAAACAGTTTTACATTGGTGATTCACAATTTTAACACTTGCAAACTATTTACTTATTATTTATTACTTGTCAAAAAGTATTTAAACGGGACCCAAATAAATATAACTTCATATATACAGAATAAAAACATATTTTCTAATAAGTTTATTTCTTAATTATATATTTAATATAATCATTACACTACAGACAAAATTAATGCAATATTGAACTGCAACTTTTCAACACTTAATTACCAATTACATTAGTTTCAAAATTTCATACTAATGGAATTCTTTACAATTGGCTATTACTTATAATTGATATAATTGATATTCACTCATTTGCTTTTGTTAGAAATATCCATAAAGAGTAATTATAGAATAACGATCTATTATGAGCTATAATAAAACTATTCTCATTTCACAAAGAAAAATATTTCTTCTTTGCCAATTTTTTACAAATAAAACCTACAATAAATAGTCATGAAAAATATACACCAATTATTCTGTGAAAAAAACACTTAATAAATAAAATACAATCTCAAGAAATATAGGAATGGAACCGTTTTGTAGTAAAAATAGGATATCTCTGTCAATTTAGAGTGAGAACAATTCCAAATACTAGAATACATATATGGCAGTAAATTGAAAGATCTTTTATAAAAACAAATGGTATGAATATGATTCCTTAATTTTGATTTCACAATTATGAAGTCAAAAAAAATATCAAATGCAAATAATACCAAAAAGTCCATATTTTCATGTCACAGCATGTAGTTCAAAGGAATAAAATGTTATTAACTAATCATTTAACAGTATATTATACCCCTTCAAACTCCCTCTAAATGCAGAATACTTTTTTGAAAAAGTATTCTGCATTTGAAAAAGTATTTGAAATTTGCTTTCAAAGAAATCTACATTTTCAATTAATAATGTGTTATACAAATCAAAGTAATTTTCAGCATATTTGTACCTCTCAAAATGTAAATCGCATTCCATCAGGTACAGAGATAATAACTAATTATACCAACTTCATTATTACTTTATGTTTTAGAAAATTGCAAACTTGCTTACCAAACATTTTAAGGAAATTTTGAATTCACAAAAGGCATTGAAGTTCAATTAAAATACAATAGTTAGCATCTGTACTGAACAGTTGATATCATTACCAGAGAATAACTAATTAATTCTTATGATTAAAAATGCAAATAATAAATGAGCAAATTTAAACATCTGGTGCAAGAATTTGATAAAAATAATAATTGGGATATCAGTAATATCAGTTTGTTTATTGCTTATATCTAAAAATAATTTTTGATAATTTTATATCAATAGAACATATTCTGTGAAATTATAAAATATAGAACAAGCAGAACGTGATGAGGAATTAGAACTGAATCAAATAGACCAGAATATTCCTTTTGGACTTTTTCATAACAGTGCATTATATAAAAAATTTGAACTTAATATAGGTCCACATTTTATTACAGCGAATTTTACCTTAAAGAACTATACAAATATTTGAGAATTTTTTACTACACTAATGTTGGTCCCAAACATAAGTCAGCTCAGTGAACAAAACAAAATATTCGACAAACATTCTATTATATCCTGAGCAAATCATGAATCAGATCTTCAAGTACATCCTACATTACATATAAAATTACTCGATAATAAAATATCGAGTTAAAATTAAATAAAAATTAATTCGAGTCAGATTTACAGACTAAATAATGAATATGTCTCCCTAAAATATGAATAAAATTTATTACAAAAATATATAATTAATCTTAGTTAGATTAATCTTTCTACTTAAATATGAGCAAATGTTATTAAATTCAATACGCTCTTCACAATAAGGCAATTATAAAGGCAAATACTCCATTCTTAAAAAATTCCATGATAATCACAATTTAGGAGGTCATAATTACTTAATTTGTCAAGAAAATAATAAAATTGGTCTAATCACAATTTAATTTCAATTAATTCAGGCAAGATTTAACTTTTGATATAAAATATGCTTATATATATATATATATATATATATATATATATATATATATATATATATATATATATATATATATATATATATATATATATATATATATATATATATATATATATATATATATATATATATATATATATATATATATGTAGTTATTTATATTTAAATTATTTTCATAACATTCAATTATTTCAAATATAATTGACAAGACAGATAATTAGATATCTTCAAGATATCTTATCACTGTTTGAAAATATTTGAATAATAATTTTATTTATGTTAGAATAAATCTTTTCAACATTAGTATTTAGTTATATCAGATTAAAATCAAATATGCATTGGATAAATGCATACCCACTATTCAACGAGAATTCTCAATTTTTAAAAATTATAAGACAACACTTCTGTCCTAATGATTAGATTGAAAATAAATATTTTAGTGGATCCCACCTCAAAACATACTGTTATTAGGACTATTATTGTTTTCAAATTGAAAATCACCTTCTATTTGAGGCTTTAACTTCAATTCTCTTAGATAATTCGGACACAATTTCTCTAAATATTAATGCATCCATATTAGTTCCTAACATAAACAAAATCCACCAATCCCCTAAATCAACTTTACGAGTAATAGTTTCACAAACTTCAAGAGGAAGTCCATAATTTTTAGCGTGAAAAATACGGGTTCTGATTTTAGGAGAAACTATCATACAAATACGATAAATGATCAAAATTGTTAGAAGTGTTGCTAATATCATAAACCAAAACCAAATGAAAATATATGTTTTCTCGTTGACTATATTAAGTGGAAGTATACATAAACTATCATGCTTTTGGATTGTACCAGAACTACCATATTTGTAAAAATTGCATTTTGTGACTCTTGGAAAAATGTAAACCATAGGATCCACACGTTCTTCTTGAAATTCTGAAGAGTAACTCATAACTCGTAAACCATAACTCAGAAACTCTCCATCAAAAAATTTGTTCATCAAATACAATTGAACAATTATATTCATAAGACAAAGGCATTCACAACACCAATATCTAATGGCATAAAGTTTATGATTTTTCAAATGCTCTAAAATGTAATCAATCACTTTTTCTTTTTTGGCATTTTTTACTTTTTCACTTGTCGCGCCAATATTCAATCCCATTACAAGAGTTTTCATTAGACCATTTTCAAACATGTCCCAAATGAATTTGGGTGTATAACAAGCAACTCCTTGAAAAAATAATACGAAACAAACCCATTGATAGTAAGTATAATATTTATGAGCATGGACGTCATCAAAATCATTACCAAGTCCAGGAGCAGCTACTTCGGATCCGACTTGTCTTTGGAATGCGTCTGGCATAGTAAACGTTGAAGATATCCAACAAAAAGTATTGACCACATGAGGACTTTTTCCTTCGACGATACATTGAATTGGGCGTCCTACGTATTGAGATGCTGTAATGATGAGACTAAACGCCATAAGTATTGCAGTAGTGAACAAATTGTGTAAACGAAATATTACACAATCCGTCACTATATCCTGTTGTTTCAGATAATTAGCTAGTCCACCAAGTAACTTAAACATGTCGAATATCTTCTTATCACTCAAACTAACAACTAACCTGGGTAGAACGTTTTCTTAACTATTTCACAACAATCACAAGTACACACAACACGGCATCATAACTCATGCACGTAAACGAAGGTCGAAATAAATAGGTCGCTTTGCAAATTTCGTTACAGATATACCATAAAGTATTTTAAGTCTAATCAAAGTATTGCGAATTATACAAATATGGGCAAGTATTTCGTATTTGTCTGATAAAAATTATGGAAGAAAGTGCAGTCTCGAATGTTCAGAATGAATCACTTCCTTTTGTATACGGTAGGTAAAAGAAATGTGTTCGGCCAGTTCGGCATTCGAGCCGAAGCATCGGTTACGTTCACGTTACACACTCTCTGTCTTCTTTCATAAATCAAAGAGTAACAGATACAGAAGAGAAGTGCAAACAAGTAAATACAGCAGACTCCTTGTCTAGGAGGTTGCCTGATCACTTTACTGACTAAAGTACTTCGTTGGACGATTTCTTTGATAACTTTAATTAATTTAATTATGAGATTAATTATTTACCATTTTTATAATAGAATATTCTTTCAGTATACTGCAGTACATTATGAAGTAGGTACATTATGTTTGTTTTGTATGTATGTAATGATATTTTAGAACTAATTAGCTTTCTACGCTTAAAATCAGAGGCGTAACAAAAGATTTATCTCCTCGTCCAAGTTTAGATCAAATAAACAATTATATTATTTTGTGAATTATACATATATAAATACAAATTTATACAAAACAATTGAATATCTACAGAAAGTCATGCATCAGTGGCATATAAGAAAACTAAGTTGAATACATAGTAAATAACTAAATTGAAAACTAAGATATCCAACTAAAAGGATAATTTTCAAATATTAATTTTATATAAATTCGTATTTATGAAACAAGCCTGTTATTACATCCGTGTAGTTATTTTAAATTTTATTTATATGTAGGTTCATTTTGTATTTTCAAGAAACTCACCTAATTCTGAATAATATGTTTTTTTGAGATATATTTTTCTTGTTTGAGTTTTTTACGCCAACTCATAGGATGATAAATACGATATTGGATGCAAATACAAATTTTATCAATTTGTTTATAAGTTTATCAAACTGAGGAAATTTTTTCCATATAGATGAGAAAATATTGCACGATTCAGGTAGTCGTTTTTCTGAGCAAACTGCCTTTTCTGCTGAACTGGAAAAGTGAAGTAGACAAAGAAGTTACTTCAAAATCTGCTAACTAATGATTTGTATAATGAATCTAACCGTCTAATGAAGGAGAGTGTGCACCGTCACTCTGCACTCGTGCAGATGTTTGCATACCTTCGTCAAATAGTCTACGTTAGACGTTAGTCTAGCTTAATATTTTATTTGTTATTTATTTTATATTAGGTTCAAATGAACGATTATTTAAACAGAAATGAACTGGATGTTAATTGATATCGGTATTCAAAATATTTACTCAAAATATGAATTATAGTCTTACCACACAAACACAATATTTGTTAAATAATAGAAAATTAAAATTGAAACACTTGCTTTAGGTTTTACTGAATATATTAACAAATCTACATGTGTTTCGGGTGGTTAGCCCATTATCAAGAATATTATTCAATTGTAGCGTTCTATTATATTATTGAAGTAATATTGTTGAATATTATTCAATTAGCCTTAGCCTTCAATTAGCCTGCAATTAGTATGTTCCCATTATGTTTTAATGGGAACATACTCGTATGTAGAACTGTTAATATATTTAGTGAAACTTTAGGCGATAATTTTAATGTACTATCAGTTAACATAATGTTTCACCAAGTGATAAGTGAAACTTCCTTGCCATTTACATTTTTTCAGGCTTAGCACACACACACACACACACACACATATATATATATATATATATATATATATATATATATATATATATATATATATATATATATATATATATATATATATATATATATATATATATATATATATATATATATATATATAATTATATATATATATATATATATATATATATATATATATATATAAAGTATTGTTATCGACCGTACTACGTATTAAATATTGTGAATTCTTTCGGGAAGCGGTCTGTGGGAAAATGAAAACCCTTACGTTCTCGTTAAACTCAATATTTCGTCCCTGTAAATTGGTGACTTCATCAGGAGTACAAAATATAGAGTCTCAGGACATTAAAATGCAACAACGAAGCATGTCGTGCGGCACCCACAGTGCTTCGTTGTTGCATTTTAATGTCCTGAGACTCTATATCTTGTACTCCTGATGAAGTCACCAATTTACAGTGACGAAATATTGAGTTTAACGAGAACGTAAGAGTTTTCGTTATATTTTATATATATATATATATATATATATATATATATATATATATATATATATATATATATATATATATATATATATATATATATATATATATATATATATATATATATATATATATATATATATATATATATATATATATATATATATATATAAGAAAGGGGATGCGGAGGACCTGAGGAACTACAGACCTATAAGTTTACTTCCCACAGCATATAAGATCTTAATGAAGATAGTTACTAACCGCTTATCGGGAATACTGGACTCATATCAGCCAATAGAACAGACAGGCTTCAGGAAGTCATACAGTACAAAGGATGACATTTTCACTATCCGCGAAGTGATATCAAGATGCAACGAATAAGCAATTCCTCTATATATAGGGTATTTATTTATTATAAGAAAGCATTTGACCTGCTTAGAACTCTAGCTGCAATCACGTCATTACTGAGGATAGGGATACCATCTTGCTATATCGAGCTGATCCAGAATAAACGAACATGCAACCATCAAAATAGACGAAAACTCGGAAAAATTGCCAATAATGAGAGGCGTTGGACAGGGAGACCCGTTTTCCTCAGAACTGTTCCCAGGTGTTTTGGAGTGTATGTTTCAGCTATCTTAGCCACTTGAGGTTCGATGACGATATAGTCCTGTTCTCCCACGATGCTACCGATCTTCAAGAGCGCATCAATGAACTGAACATCGCGAGCAAGTAAATAGGTCTGGAAATAAACCCTTTCTGCAACAGAGAGAAAATGGTGGTGGAAAGATCCCCATTAGAAATAGCAGCGTCTTACACATATCTGGGATAGATTGTTACGGGAGATATGGATATTACACCGGAGATCATGCAAAGAACCAGAACAGCTTGGGGTACAGTTGGCCGTCTGAAAAACATCTTCAAATCGGGTATATCACTATCCTTAAAGAGCAAAGTATTTGACCAATGCGTATTACCAGCGATGACCTACGCCAGTGAAACTTGGACCCTGAAGTTTTCTCACATCCATAAGCTTCGAACAACCCAGCGGAGTATAAAAATATACATGATGGGCCTAACCATACGAGATAGAATGCGCTGCAGCTGAATAAGAGGTTAAACTAAGGTGAGGGATGTCGTGGAGTGTGTAAAAAAGTCAAAGTGGAAATGGGCAGGCCATCTAGCCCGAACAAGAGATGAGCGTTGGTCAGCTGTGGTTGATGATTGGGAGCCCAGAGACAGGGTAATACCAAGAAAGCGCCCGCACGATCGATGGGATAAGGAGCTAGTGGATTGGCTGGGCGTTGTCTGGAAGAGAGAGACGGCCGATAGGGAATCTTGGCAAAGACAGGGGGAGGCCTTCGTTCTGCAGTGGGCAGACAGAGGCTGATGATGATGATTATATATATATATATATATATATATATATATATATATATATATATATATATATATATATATATATATATATATATATATATATATATATTATATATATATATATATATTTATATATTTATATAATCTAGAGTATTCTTATCGATTGCTTAACACGTCTTCGCTTCAGTTTTGCGGTCTTAATCACACGTTTATAACCAAATAAAATTTAAAATATTTTCCAATATATCAATATCATATGAGCATCGTTCAAAATAATTTTTATGACTGACTAATACTGTGTCACTAGAATCACCATCTGTATTATTGATGCTTATTTCTTCGTTATCGTCAAAGGTTCTGCATGGAAATTCCTTATCTTGCAAATTTCCCCCATTAATCATCTTTTCAAACATTTCAGTCTTGTTTGACTTACACTTGCAATGTCAAGAGGGGAATTTTAGACGCATAAAACAGAATATTATAAGTATTTTATCTGTGAAACATAGGTATGTATCTACTACAATAATCGACACAAAATTATATCTTGAATTGCTTAAGATTTTTCTTAAAAACAAAATAATTTTTTCAGATTTAATAACTGGAATGTTAAACAGAAAAATAACTACCAAATATTCTTGACCGTGCTATAGTTATATAGAATTTAAGTAACGGGAATAATCGGTCTGGCGAAGTGTTTAAAAACTCATTTAACAATTCTCAATATTTCTCAACTTTTTGTGTCACTATCTTGTTTTTAATATTTATCCCGTGTGGAGTCAGGGACTTACTCACTTACGAAGGGACTGCAATACTTTGTGTTATTTCAAATCAGTCGAATTATCGAAAAATTCCTATAACACGTTTGATGTATTGAAAGTTATTATTAAAATAAATTAAACTCTTGGCTTAATGTTTCACGATTTATTTAACAATATGTATAGTCAACATGTTTCGAGCGTTAGCTCATTTTCTAGACTGAATTTTCAGTCTTTCAGTTTCATATTGTTAAATAAATCGTGAAACATTAAGCCAAGAGTTTAATTTATTTTAATATTCAATTATGTTTCACCAAGAGTTAAGCGAGAATTCAATCTCATTCATGAAAGTTATTAATCTGTCCGTTCCATAGTTGGACGGCATGTTCCTAATTTTGTATCAAGTATATGTGCCATATATTTCATCATTAATTGTATGAGATATTTGCTGGATATAAGTCAAAAAATGTTCAGAATTTAGTCAATTTCCGGAAACTAATGAATATAGTGCCTCTGGTGGCTGTACCAATTGCGTCTATTTGAATTGACTCTTCGCGCAATATTTTGTCGCAACATTGATGAAATTTTCTCATCTATAACAATTAAACTTTGCCTTGCAATATTAACACACAATGTTCATTGGTCCAATAGCAACGATTTGCTGTGAACTGTAATCTATTTCAACTATTGATATTCTCTATTTCATATTGTTAATTCCAATTCCATGGATTCCGTTGAACTTCATACCAAGCTTCACTTTGCTCGTCAGTTTGACTTGCTCTTTGATATCTTTGACTTGCTGCATTGCGAGTTCTGCGACTTAAGTTTGTACATCTACATAGTAGCTAACATTTTTGAAAGCGAAATTTCAACTGTAAATTAAAGAAACTATGTATTCTTCTTCATAATCAATTATACCACGTGCTATGTTAGTAACGTATGTGTTAGTCTATTTAAACTTACCAAAATTTTATATTCAATAAAAATTTCAATATTAGTCGTGATAGCTCTAAACTAACCGAAATGTGTGATAAGATATTCACTTTCTTTTATTTACATTATTAATTAAGTATTATTGGATTCTATAATTTTACACGCAATATTTTAAAGTTTTACCCTGATAATAACAAACACAACAAAAAAATAGTGAAATCGGTCCATCCGTTGAGTCTACATTTGAGTTAGGAAACTTTTGTATGGAAAAAAAAGTGGGCTGTTTTTAGGGTTTTCCCGGCTGTAATTCTACCGTAAAAACCATCCTTGGACTTCCAACATTTTAAAAAAGAATTTTCTAAATTGGTCCAGGCGTTGACTCTACATTTCAGTTAGAAAACGATTGTATGGAAAAAAGAAATGGGTTGTTTTTAGACCTTTCCCGGCAATTATTGAAATTTTTCTGCCGTAAAAACAATCCTTGTACTTCAACGAACATTTTAATAAAAGAATTGGCTAAATTGGTACAGGCGTTGACTCTACATTTCAGTTAGAAAACGATTGTATGGAAAAAAGAAATGGGCTGTTTTTAGAGCTTTCCCGGCAATTATTGAAATTTTTCTGCCGTAAAAACAATCCTTGTACTTCAACGAACATTTTAATAAAAGAATTGGCTAAATTGGTACAGGCGTTGACTCTACATTTCAGTTAGAAAACGATTGTATGGAAAAAAGAAATGGGCTGTTTTTAGAGCTTTCCCGGCAATTATTGAAATTTTTCTGCCGTAAAAACAATCCTTGTACTTCAACGAACATTTTAATAAAAGAATTGGCTAAATTGGTACAGGCGTTGACTCTACATTTCAGTTAGAAAACGATTGTATGGAAAAAAGAAATGGGCTGTTTTTAGAGCTTTCCCGGCAATTATTGAAATTTTTCTGCCGTAAAAACAATCCTTGTACTTCAACGAACATTTTAATAAAAGAATTGGCTAAATTGGTACAGGCGTTGACTCTACATTTCAGTTAGAAAACGATTGTATGGAAAAAAGAAATGGGCTGTTTTTAGAGCTTTCCCGGCAATTATAGAAAATTTTTCTGCCGTAAAAACAATCCTTGTACTTCAACAAACATTTTAATAAAAGAATTAGCTAAATTGGTACAGGCGTTGACTCTACATTTCAGTTAGAAAACTCAACGATTGTATGGGCAAAAGAAATGGGCCGTTTTTAGGGTTTTTATCGGCAATTATTCGAGTTTTTCCTGCCGTAAAAACCATCTTTGGAACCCAACGAACATTTCAAAAAAGAATTGGCAAAATTGGTCCAGGCGTTGTTGAGTTATGCGTTTACCAACACATTTTGTGATTCATTTTCACATTATATATATATATATATATATATATATATATATATATATATATATATATATATATATATATATATATAAGAAAATGAACACTGAAACATTCATTCGAAAAATTCTAATTAACCAAAATTAATTTAATATTGGTGCGACTGACGAGTTCCTTGCAGAACGAAACATATGTCTAGCACTTCCATCAGGTGTGGCATCGATTTCAATAGTTCTCTAACATGTATCCCTTGAAGGATAGTGGAGATATCACATCGAACACTTTCACATATTTAGCTCTAATAATATTGTTTTATTCTTTTGGTTAATTTGAATTTTTCGAATGAATGTTCTAGTGTTCATTTTCTTAAATATTTCATTCAGTGCCATAAGCACAAAAACTTCATTTCCTTATAGATATATATATATATATATATATATATATATATATATATATATATATTTCGAAAGTTTTTAGCAATAACAGGCTTTTTTGATATGAAAAAGTTTATTTTTGTTGACGTTTCGTTGTTATATTACAACTTTGTCAAAACTAATGAATAATTGAATTTATGAGTTACTATAGATATCAAATGTCAAACTTATTTTTTAGAAAAATCAAATTAGTTTTTTTGTATCTTCATTCATTGATTTTCATTATCAGAGGAATATTTCTCTCTTAGCATTCGCTTCGGAAGTTTTAGTCTTCTTCACCATGAGGAAACCTCTGAAAAACTCATGGTAAGCCAGGTGATTCTAATAAGTGTGATTCATATTTACATTTTATAATTACATATAGTTTTTTATATACTTATCCAGAATATGTATATTGTTGGTTTATGTGTGTGAAACTGAAGGTAGATCTGGAAAAAATGAGTGTTGAGATGTGATGTTTGGTGATTGTTGTGTGTTTATTTTACGAGTGTTATTTGTGAGGTTTATTAAGTTGTTGTAAATCGAATTAAGATGTTTAATGTCTGTTCTTTCATTTACTGTGTTTTCTAAATTTTTACGAATGTGTAACATTTCTAAAATTTCTCTACTTTTTTGTCCTTTTCAGTTGCCAAAATTTTCGTATTCTTGTAATCAAAATCATGTTTTTCTGTTATTTTATGTTTATGTAAGGCTGTGATTTGAGTTTTTGCGTATTTATGCGCTTTGATTCTTTCTTCGAGGTTTTGTGCTGTTTGTCCGATATAGCTTTTAATGCAATTGTTACACGGAATATTATAAACTGTATGAGTTTTTCTCTGAGTTACAGTTTTACTTTTTAATTTTATATATATTTCTTCGATTTGATTTTTGGCAGTAAGTGCTATCCTTAAATTATAAGGATTATTAAATTATATTTTTGCAATATTTGTACTTCATTTTGGAATATATGGTAAGGGAATGTAATTATTTTCGTTAGATTTACTTCTTTTTGAATGTAAAGTATTATATAATTTATGAATTCTGTTTTTCATGTTATGGTTCGTTGCGAATTTATTTCTTTTCTGTACCATCTTGTAATAATTTTGTTATCTTCCCTTATAATTGTTATATCAAGAAAATTTAATTTTTCATATTTTTCTTCTTCAAGTGTGAATTGTAATTTATTATGAAAACTATTGAAACGTTCTAGTATATTATTAATTTGATCTTTATCTGCTATTATTAAACAATCATCAACATATCTTTTATATAATAAAATATTTTCTTCCGAATCTTTTATTACATCTTCTTCTAAAAATTCCATTACTAATTGTGCAATAATACTTGATATTGGACTGCCCATTGCGACACCACCTAGTTGTTGATAAAATTCATTTTTATATTGAAAAAAATTTGTTCCTAAAGTGAATTTTACTTCTTCAATGAATTCATTTTTTGGAATACAAGTGAAATTTTTCAAAATATTCCATTTTAGATCTATTATGTTTGGAACGATTGCATTAGGTATATTAGTATATAGTTACATTACATACATTATAATTTATAATTTTGATTTTATTAAGATTTATGATATTTATTGATGATTTATGATTTTTATTAAGTTGTAAATTTTTTAGATTATCAATTAAATGATAAGAGTTCTTGATATGAAATTGATTTTGATTTATTACATTTTTTAAAATTGAAGAAAGAAATTTAGAAAGATTTTATAGAGAAGATTGAATATATGAAACAATTGGTCTTAATAGAATATTATTTTTATGTATTTTAGGTAAACCATAAAATTTGGGTGGTAAACTATTATGTTGTATTAACTCTTTAGATGTTTTTGGTGATATAAAATTATTTGTTTCCCATTTTTTTATTAGTTTGTTAGTTTCATTCTGTAAAGTTTTTGTTAGATCTCTCTTAATTTTTTTATACGCAATTGTATCACTAAGCATTTCGTTAATTTTTTGTTCATATTCAATAGTTTCTAGAATGACTGTTTTATTTCCTTTATCAGATTTTGTTATAGTTAATTGTGGATTAGATTTTATGAATGATTTTGTTTTATTTAAATTTTCCATCGGAAGTTTATTTTCAGATGTATTTTTCATATTTTGAAAATTATTATGGTATGATTCAATTGTATTAGTTACTTTCAGTCACAATTGAGTTTTGATTTTCTTTCTTCAATTTTAAAAAATGTAATAAATCAAAATCAATTTTATATCAAGAACTCTTATAATTTAGTTGATAATCTAAAAAATTTACAACTTAATGATTTCACTTGTATTCCAAAAAATGAATTCATTGAAGCAGTAAAATTCACTTTAGGAACAAATATTTTTTTCAATATAAAAATGAATTTTATCAACAACTAGATGGTGTCGCAATGGGCAGTCCAATATCAAGTGTTATTGCACAATTAGTAATGGAATTTTTAGAAGAAGATGTAATAAAAGATTTGGAAGAAAATATTTTATTATATAAAAGATATGTTGATGATTGTTTAATAATAGCAGATAAAGATCAAATTAATAATATACTAGAACGTTTCAATAGTTTTCATAATAAATTACAATTCACACTTGAAGAAGAAGAAGATGAAAAATAAAATTTTCTTGATATAACAATTATAAGGGAAGATAACAAAATTTTTACAAGATGGTGCAGAAAAGAAATGAATTCGCAACGAACCATAAATTATATCAGTAATCATCACTATTCCCAGAAAAAAGGTATAATAATTAATTTTATAGATAGATCACTTAAATTAACATCATCAAGTTTACGACATGAAACACTTAAAAAAGTTCGTACTCTTCTCATGAAAAATAATTACCCATTAAATTTAATCAACAAAATCATGAAAAACAGAATTCATAAATTATATAATACTTTACATTCAAAAAGAAGTAAATCTAACGAAAATAATTACATTCCCTTACCATATATTCCAAAATTAAGTACAAATATTGCAAAAATATTAAAACCTTATAATTTAAGGATAGCACATAAAAATAAACTATAAAAAATACTAACTCTATTCTTCGAAGAATAGATATACGAGGGTGAGCAGGGCAATTGTCTACTAGAAGCAAGGTTTTTCGTGTTTTCAATTCAGTGTCTCATTTTCTTACTTCCTCTTCAGAGAATTGCGCTGTCATCAAGCTGACTTATTTGCTTTATATGTAACTACCAACTGTTTCATGTTCTTGAAACGACGAGGGTTTTTAGATTTGCCTATAACTAAGAGCTTTCTTTTTTCTGTACCATTCCTATTGGCAGCTACTAGAATAGTAATTCGCTCTTTAGGGAATTTTCCTCCTAATAAAGTTTTGTCGGCAGTCATCTTGAAAAAAAGACCTGTTTCATCAGCATTCAAAATGTCATTTGGTGAGAGTTTCTTCTTTAATTTAGGCCACACTTTATTTATCCAATCATTAGTTACATTCTTTCCTTTTTTTAGTGCTTTCATTTTCCGAGCCAACCTTCTGATGCTTTTAAGTTAATTACGCCAAGCTGTTCAGAAAACTTCTCAGCCTTGGCTTATTAATTGGACCCGAGATAGGTACATTATTCTGGCGCTGATTGTTGAACCACAAAAACATTGATTGATCCAATTCTTCGAATTTTGGTTTCCTTAATTTTTAGGAGACATTCCCTCCAGTGCCGTTTGCATAATTGTTTCTTTATTTTTCCAAATGGTATCAACACTAGATTGACTCAGTTCAAAACGTCTTCCAACGTCTTTTCACCCTTTTCAATTGCACGTAACACACAAAACTCCTCGTCAACACACAGCGCTTTTCTTTTACTGGCCATGTTAACAGTTTCAAAGTTGGTTTGCGATTGATAATACGATAGTTACCTGGTGTGTTTATTCCGAGACCATCATTTTCAAGCAAACTGAGCATAATGATGCACGTATTCAAGGCAATTAACAATAAATATGTTTGGGAAGTTCAGTCGACGTCTTTTGTAACCTGATAAGATACCATAAACAATAACACCGTTATTGAATATTTTCTGCGTTTAAATACATTTCTTCATAATAGAGAATGGATGATGCGCTATAAAGAGTGTAGGTTTTAAGGTAAAACAAACAAATAGTGCTCTTTTCTACGTTATAGAGAGTTTATCGTTATGAAGAATAATGCTATAAAGAGTTTAGACTGTATTCTGATTCGAAGGTTAGCTATCTATCTGAGGGCTGTTGTGACAAGCATCCTCCATTTGGGTAAAAAAGTGCAAATCATTTCAGTGTATCGTCCACCCAGTATGAAAATAGATGACTTCACCACAGCACTGGATACGCTCTTGGATAACTGCCAACAGAGAGGTAAATTTGATGTAGTATTGCTTGTTGGGGATGTTAACATAGATATATTAGCAAGATCAATTGATGCATTAAATTATCTCAACATATTAAGTGAAAATAATTTTTCTCCTTAATCAATAGCTACACAAGGGTAACGAAACACTCCAAAACCTGTATTGATCATATATTTGTTAAAACTGGTATGAGTAGAGATTTATTTTCATCAGCAATATTACAAACAACCATAACAGATCACTATAGTATTTATGTGGAATTCACATGTTACGGGAATGAAGATCATGATATAGTAACGGGAAAACTAAAGAAATATATAGATTATGGAAAACTTCAAAGTGTTTTGGTAAATCGGGGATGGGAGCATTTGAATAGTGAAATGGATGTGGACCGTCAATGGCAAGTTTTGTGGAAACACTACAAATTGCTACTGAAAATAGCACAAAAATAGTTAAAATAACAAACAAAATTAAAAAAAGAACACCTTGGATCACAAATGGATTAATTAAATCTATACAAGAAAAAAACCGGCTATATAAAAACATGGTGAAATTTCCGAACAGCTTAGAATTGGTAAGTAAATTCAAAAAACACAAAAATAAACTAGAGCAACTGATTAGACAAACTAAGACAGACTATTATCGCAAACAAATAGATAAAAATAAAGATAACTCAAGAGGATTATGGAATATTGTAAATGAAGCCAAAGAGACAAAAATAGAAATTAGCGAGATAGAGAATATACAGGGTGATAAATTAATAAAAGAAAAAAGAGAAATTGCAAATGAATTCAATAAATACTTTTCGGAAATAGGTGTAAACTTGGCCAAAAAAATTGGTAAAACGCCAGAAAGTAAATTGCATACCAGAAACCTGAATTCTATTGTTTTTTTTTGAAACAGATGAAAAGGAAGTTGCCAGTATGATAAAGGAATTGAAAAAGAAAAATCCCCTGGGTGGGATGGTATCACCACAACAACACTAAAGAATATTAGCAATAATATCGTAAGCCCTTTAGCTAAGCTCATAAATAAAAGCATGAATAGTGGGATATATCCAGAAATATTGAAGACATCGGTGGTAGTACCTATATATAAATCAGGAGACAGAAAGAATCTCTCCAACTATAGACCAGTGTCCTTAACCTCCACATTGACCAAAATATACGAAAAAATTTTGAAAAAAAGACTCTGTACATTTTTGGAAAAATATAAAATTTTGTCTGATAAACAGTTTGGATTTCAGAGGAACAAATCAGCACAAGATGCTATAGCTAGGCTTGTCGCCATCATATCTGATGCCATAGATAAAAAATCCCAGCCTTGTGTGTTTTTGTTGATCTGGCAAAGGCGTTTGACACGGTAGAACACAATGAATTACTTAGAACACTAGAGTCGATAGGATGTAGAGGACTAGCACTCAACCTTATAGAAAGCTATTTAAAGGGACGTCACCAAATTGTAAAAATTGGAAACGAAAAAAGTATAGAAAGTGTAATAACATACGGAGTACCACAGGGAACAGTACTTGGTCCAATTCTCTTCTTAATATATGTCAACGACTTTTTTCAGTGTGGTGCGGGTGGAGAGATAACCAGTTTCGCAGATGATACGGCTATTTTCTTCAGGGCACCAACGTGGAAGGTATTGGAGGAGAATGCACAGAGAGGATTATCCCGGGTGTTTCAGTTTTTCAGAACAAAGAAATTGACAGTTAACTTTGAAAAAACGAAGTTCATGACATTTGCCAGTTACAAAAATTATCTACCGACCTATACTAAATTACTTATTCCAAACGATCACTCACATGTAGAATTACAAAAAACAAACAGTACAAAATACTTGGGAGTACTGATAGATACGCATCTAAGATGGGACCTTCATTCGGATTTGGTTTCGAAGAGAATTCGACTTTTAATAAATAAATTTAAATTTTTGAGACAAATATGTACAATAAATGAACTAAAAATGGTGTACCACGCATTGGTCGAACCGCATTTAACGTATGGCATATTGGGATGGGGAGGGTTAAGTGATATTTACTATAAAAGGATGGAAATAACGCAGAAATGGATAATCAAAATAATGTATAGAAAAACGATTACTTACCCGACCTTGGACCTATATGAAATAGCAGACGTCTTCACAATTCGACAACTTTATGCCCGTTCACTTCTGATACATCAACATAGTGTAAAACCTGAAGTACCTGAAAATGAACAGAAGTATGAACTTCGGAGTATATCATCAATACCAATACCAAAGGCTAATAAAACAATTGGACTAAAGGTCTTCACTTACCTGGCACCATTATTGTATAGGAAACTACCGCCAAACATACGGAAGAACATAAACATAGGAGCATATAAAAGACAAATCAAAATATCAATAATGTCAAATTTAAGCAATTTGAAAATAAAACTTCAGGAAATTAACCCTGACATAATTTTCCTATCAGAAACTATGCTAACGGAATAATTTCAATATAAAATTCCAGGTTATTACGTCTTCAGAAATTACAGAAATAGACAAGGAGGTGGTATAGTCACCTTAATCAAAAACAGTATAAAATTTACTGAAATTACTTTTCACTTTGTTGAAACAACTAATATTGAAATGAAAATTATTAAAGGTGACAACATATCTATGATTCACATATATTGTCCACCATACAACTCCTTATCAGAAGATTTCTGAATTGAACATTCATAAACCTTTACTATCCATTTTTAATACATGGCGATTTAAATGCTCAAAATCCACTCTGAGGTCGGGGCAGCAAAATAATGGTCAAAAGATCAAGAGCTTTCTACTGAACAATGATTGTATAATAATAATTAATGCTGAATCTCCCACAACAATAACTCCCCCTAACGCAAATATAAGCCCTCCAGGCATTTCAATTTCATCTCGAGATATAACACTATTGCGGCGACTAGTCACATCCTGCCACTGGATGCACCAACCGATACACTAGTCACAGCAAGAAGAAGAAGAAAAGACGCCCGCGCATGCTCGAGACGCAACCTCAGGAGAAGACAACAAGATCTCGTCGATTTCGGCGCTTGTCGCCAAGAAGTCAGCATGACTGTCATCTACAAACTATATTGGTGCACTTAAATGTATTTAGTTGTAAATAGTTATGTTAAATAAAGTTGTTCACACTGAACAGAGATTGGGTATACATCCTACAAAACCCCAACATTGGTGACCTCTGACGTGATCGACGCAACGACCAACTATAGTACAAAGGTAAGGGCAATTAGTTAAATCTTCTCATATTGGTCATATTTTATACTGAAATACTCAACAACAATTTTTTTTGTTAGAATTTGCATTTCACATCGACATTAATAAGGTATTAAAGTTATTGTATCTTATTTTGTCTTTGCTTTATTTTTCTGCTTCTTTATTTATTGAGTTCACTTCACATTTTTCAGAATATTTCTTATTTCACACATAATTAAGTAATAATTCGTTTAGACATAATTTATTTATATGAACATATTTCAAGAAGAAACATAAAAAATCTGTGATTAACTCTAGTTATTCTACATAAACTTTTATTAAAAATATGAATAACGTAAACAATGCCTGTCAATTGCACGTGTTTCATTAAAATTGCAACCGATTTGGCAAAACAGTACAAAACTTTGGTTTACCCAAGCGGTAAGTAAAGCCGTATATACCAATGGGGTATCGGCGCCAGGTTTTCGAAACATTGCACATTTCTAGTATAGAAATTAGGGCTACGATCAGATTTATTAAATTGTTTTCCACTTGAGTTTATATCAAGTTTAGTCAAGTCAGTTACAATATTTTGGTGTGGGGAAATTCTGTAGATTGTGGTAGAGTTATGTTGTCACAAAATCGTGTTATGAGGTTGATGTTCACCCTGAGACCACTAGATTCTTGTACACCTCTATTTGTAAAACATTACTTGTTAACTGTGCCTTGTATCTATATATTTAAATGTCTATTATATATTAAGGAAAACCAACACAAGTTCCCTAAACTGACTGACTATTACTCCTATGCAACAAGGAATGATAGTACCTTATGTGTACCTAAGCACAGATCGTCTAAGTTTGAGTCCTCACCTTTATACCAGGGCATTAGACTATTCAACCACCTACCACCATCTACTAGGTCACTTGGACTGTCTGTGTTTAGAAGATCTGTCAAGAAATTGTTATTGGTCAGAGCCTATTATAGTATTTCAGAGTATATGGAAGACATAATTGGGGCTGATATATTCTGAATTAAGGTTATGATTCATCTTTAAAATTTTTTCTTTCTATTTTCTTTAAAATGTTTTTCTTTCTCTATAAATAATTTAAAAATTTTCTTTCTCTTGCCTTTTCAAAAAATTATCAAAAATGTTTTAAATTATGAGGATAATATACATTACGTTAAGTTGTCTTGACTTGTCCAATACAGATGTATACTGTCTAAATGGATAAATAAATATTTTCTTTCTTTTCTTTTCTATCAATAAAGACTGCAACGAATGGTCGAGTCAATGTTAAGTTGTAAAAAGCAGAATTCACGCTACACAGTAAATTCACTCACTGTCCAATTGAAAAGATTTGACCATGTCCACCTCGATATAGTAGTTCCTCTACCTTCTTCAGAAGATACAAGTTGTTATTTGACAATGACAGATTAATTCATAAAATGGCCAGAAGCTGTTCTAATTACAGATATCACAGCAGATACAATTGCGACAAAATTCTACGAGAATTGGATATCACGTATTGGAGAACCTTCGCGATTCACAACGGATCAAGGACGACAGTTCAAAGTAATCTCTCACAGCAATTAGCTCATCCACAAGATTCAAAAATAGGGACCACTCCTTACTATCCGCAATCGAAAGGCATCATCGAAGAATTCCACCGTCCACTGAAATCAGCCATAATTGCATAGAACATTGGACTACATTGCCAACCATATTAGGTTTTCATAAAGTATACAGGGAGGTTTGTACGTTCCCCACATGTTATGCTAACTATGTGTGACACTGCGGGGGGAGTATGCGGCGATTAGTCAGATCCTGCCACAGGATGCATCAACCGATAGACTAGTCCCAGCAAGGAAAAAGAAGAAGAGACGACTGCGCATGCTCGGGACGCAACCTCAGAAGGAGACAACAAGATCTCGTCGACTTCGGCGCTAGTCGGCAAGCAGTCAACATGACTGTCATCAACAAACATTATTAATGCACTTAAATGTATTTAGTTGTAAATAGTTATGTTAAATAAAGTTGTTCACACTCAGAGTTTGGGTATACATCCTACAAAACCCCAACAAACTTATGTGACCTCACAAACTTATATCTCCTTTGCACGAAATGGGATAGTCATTATAGTTTTCCTTGATTTCAAGAAAGCCTATGATTTACATTTTTCATCTTTTAGAGAGGTTTCTAAAAAAAGAAGGTATCCTTCTCAATATTTTTCACTTTTACAAGATTTCATTCTCAATAGAAACCTTTACGTGGTAGATCATTATACCAAAGAATTGATAGGCCCACAACAGTCTAGCGCAGGGATCTCCTATGAGTACTGTTTTATTTATAAATTCAATGGACGATGAAACTTAACTTTTTTATCAAAGACTTTGGATCTCTTATTTCAATTAGAGGCATTAAAACAGTACAATATGCAGACAGTACCTTCATACTGCATTTTGGGGGCATTCTAAACGACTTCATATATGACCTGAAAAATAAAAGCTATATGTTTTCATAAAACCAAAAAATGAGATAACTAACCTTTCCTAAGAATCACCGACAGTGATATCCTTTGACTAATGCTACTACTTACCTTGGTGTAACTCTAAATAAAAATCCCACCCCTCCACTCTTCTGATTCTATGTAAAGCTACCGTACGTCCATTCCTCGAGTATGGTTTGATTCTCGATGGAAAATGTTATAAAAATATACTTTTAAAACTTGACCAAATCCAACATTCAGCTTTACACACATCCTTAGGGCTCATGAGGTCCACCCTATTAATGCCCTCCTAGCCAAAAGCAATAAACTACCTTTAAAGTATTACATACTTTGGCTTGCAGCAAAATTTCTTAGCAATATCCACAAAGTTACTAATGATCCTGTCCTACAAAAAGTAACATCTCTGAATTTTTGGCAGAGTGTTAGATTGGAATAGATTTCAGTTCTTGTTCAGGAAAATCCTCTCCATTTCGTCTCTTGAACACATGTACACTGCGGAACAATTACCATGTTTCGACCAAGAAATAGATATACACTATTCACCTCTACACCATAAATATTTCATTTACCCAAATCTACATTGTTATGCATAATTCTCTCAATTTCCAACTTAAAATCTAGAAAAATATCCCTTCCATCGGTTGATTTTTAAGGATGCATCTTTAGTTCTGCTTAATATTTCTATCTCTGAAAGACTGCCTGACTTCCTTAACATATGTTTTGCAGAATTAAAGGCTATTCTCCAATCCATAGACTCATCGAAGCACACTCCTTTCAAAAATGCCTTGTTATTTTAGATTCTAAAAGCGCATTCGAGAAGATCTGCAACTGGAAAGATATTGACAAAAATGATAACATTACCCTTAAAATTCATGCTAAAATACGATCATTAAGTCAGAATTTTGGTAATGTGTACTTCTTTGTATACCCAGCCACACAAGTAAATCAGAGAATGAGAGGGTAGATAATCTGGCTGAGTTGAGAGCCTCAAACCAAGTTTCTCTTAATTAAAGATAGACGTCTCTGAATTTTGGTCGATGTTTCGAAGGGTAATTTGGAAATTTGGAAAGAGGGGTTGGATTTGGACTCTATGAAGACTTCTTCGTATACTTATATAATAATAAGTTTACTAACGCAATAGGTTTTCCTAATATAAGTAAAGCTAAATAAATGTATAACATTTCATATTAAAAGTAGACCGCAATTCAGCATACAAAACAATCCAAAATCAACACCAAAGCAATCCCCAACAAGTGACTTATCAATCAACTGCCAGATTCAAAGTAAAAATAAATCGAGCCATCCCCACTAACTGATCGCTCAAAACCCCCGATCAAACTGATGATAACACTATCCCAAACCCATCAAGCAATCATCAGAAGCACAGAATGTCATCGACAAACAAACCAATAGGCCAGAAGCACAGAATGTCATCGACAAACAAACCAATAGGCCAGACATGAGGGCATTCAATGAATCAAATATCTTCTGAGTTTAACTTTAAAGCTCTTCAACGACTCACTAGATCTAACGTCTGCTGGCAATTTGTTATAAGCAACAAATCCCTTAAAAAATAACGACTTCATAGTTGCACTTTTTTAGTCTTCTCAATATGTAAGTCATTTCTGCCTCTAGTCAAGTGATTATGTACCTCGTTATTGAAACACAGGAATTCATTAAATGATAAAATCATTTATCATTATCATTCATTATGATAAAACTAAATTCATTACATATATAAACCATGGTATCGTAATATAAATCTTCCAAGAAAATATATTACAACTTTCTGTAGACTGATGTCCACTTATTGTTGTTCTCGAACTCATGTATATAAAATTCATGTTAAAAACGAACACCTGTGTGAATGAGGACAAAGAGGAGATCTCCCTCATATTTTTCTTTCTTGTACAAATAATGAAAATAATTGCTTTCGATTCTACTTAAGCCTTGTACAAACTCCTAAATTTACTAATAATAATAAATTTAAACGTAACTTTCATTAAATAATAACTTTCCACTTAATTTCCATGAAGAACTATTCAAACCTACCCGTCTATAAGTTAAGTTAGTCACTGATTTTGTTACAATATCCAAAATTAAATTATAATAAATCGCTTCTCAACAGTTTTACTAACATCTTCCCTAATTTCCTTTCCCCATTTTTATGTAAAGTTATGTATCCATACCGTGTAATATCTTAGGGCACCCTGTACATGCTATAGCTACCTACTTTTTATTCTCCGCTGAGCCTATATAAAACCCTCCAAATAAAATGTAATCCTGTGACAAAGAAAATACTCAACTCAATAATTCTACCCGGTATTGAAAATTATTTCAAGATCCGTAGTTATTCGGGCCTGGTGGATTAGTCAGTTTATCGTGTAGATCAGTGTTTCCCAACGTGGGCCCACGCCCCACAGCGGGGCAATTTGAGTTAAAGGGAGGCAATTCGAAAATGGACTCGACACGAGTTTCACTCTTTCGCACTTCTTAATTTTAACTTTTCCACCCTGTCGGGTGCATAAGAATTTTAGAAAGGTTGAGGTAGGGTATGGCTCAAAAAGGTTGGGAAACACTAGTGTAGATGGTCGAGCAGCCGGACATCTGGTTAAAGGATCTAAGACGAAGAAGTACATGTTCTATGCTCATCAGAACAACTAAATTGAAAGATCCAGAATAAATTTTTATAGTAAGGTTATATTTTGATTATTCATGTCATATAATGTATAAGTAGTGTACTTCATACATGTGGTGTTTATTAATCTTGTTTCTTATTATCTCAATCTGAAATGATATTCAGGTAATCATTCTGCTTATCGAAGGGTTTTTCATATCAAACTTTTATTTTATTTGAACATAAAATTAAATCATAAATTGCCGAAATTACGTTTTTAGATTTTTGTAATATGGAAATTGAATTGATATAACAGGCTAGTAGTTTAAAATATTGAATTATTAAAATATCTATATGTTTCCTAAAGACTACAGTTAAATTAAACTGCGCTTTTGAAATGTATATATTTCAGAAGTATATATTAGTAGGTTAGGTGAGAAGAAGTAGTTTTAATTAGCCCCTAAGGTTTGTGTAATTGTAAATATATGCCTAGATCTACTTGGTAATTACTGTTTGAATAGTTCACTAGTTTCAAAAATGGAATGGTATTATATGCATACAAAAAGTTTTAAACAAAAATAATATAATCAGTATTAAGTTTAATATATTGCGGTAATTTGATATTTTGAATTTATATAAATTTTTTTTTTATTTGGTTCTAGTATAATCTATTCATGAAGAATTATTAAAACCAGATAATAAAATCTAACCAAGAAAGTTCAACTTAACAAGACAGTGACAGAAGTTTTAGTTTCTTTTGAAATGGGCAAGCACAAACAACGTAGGTTCAAGTCGCATTTTCCTGCACCGCAAACTGAAGATTCAAAAAAGGATTTTCCTCTTGAGTCAACTTCAACAGGCACATCTTTTACAAGTCTGCCTATAAATTTCAAAGAAAATGTATTTGAAGGTGTTATGATACCGGATTTAATGAAAGGTCTCCCTAAAAATGATGATAACATCAGTATGAAATCATACATTTCCAACAAATCTATGAAAGGAGAAAAGGCAATAACGAAAAAAGAAAAATTGAAAATGAGGAGAGAAATGTTTTTAAGGAAGATGGATACTGTCAATCAATCTAAGAAAGATAATAGACTCCGAAAGAAAAAAATCTTATCAGATATTGGAGATGCAAAACCTTCATTTGATGATTTACCTTCCTTAGATTCCTTGTTTAAATTAACTGATAAATCTGAACCAAAAAAACCAAAAAAGAAGGCTATAGAAAAAAGTAAAAAAATTCAGAAAAGTATTATTCAAAATATATCAATATATAAGAAATTATTAAAAAATCCTTCTTTAGAGAAGAATCCTTTTGAAGCAATTTCTAGTCATCTCAAAGCAGTAGTGGAGGAAGAAAGAAAAAAATTGAAATCAAAATGAATATAAGTATTTTCACAATTAATTATTGATTAGTATTTAGAATGTTGTCTGGTGATTTTGTTATTAGTGTTAATAATTATATCTTAATTCATTTACTATTACAATCATTTATAGCATCATCAAAATAATTATTGTTTCTGTTAAGGGATAACTTGAGAAGTCTGAAACAAGTGAACTCTGGATAATGGGCTAACCACTAGAAACATGTAAAGTTGTTAATATACTCAGATAAACTTAAGCCAGGTGTTTTAATTTTAATTTATTGATTATTTATTAATTGTTTTGCATGGAAATCAACTATATAGTGCACTCAGTACCTATTAGGAAATTTCATTGCACGTACTGTAAAAATATCTTCTATCTGGTTATAGTAGTTGCTGTTTAATATAATGTTATGTTACTGTTCTGTTGCTTGTTAACATGGGCATTATTTATGTATTTATTATAACAGTGCCTAGCAAATAACCATCTTAGTATTTTTCCTATATGAAAAAAAAGGTTTTAGAAATATGTAAAAAATTTCAGTATTCAGAACATGACCAATTACCATTACATAAAGTAACTATAATCATTTACTGAGTTTTATACTCTTTTTTCGCTAACCGATCTTTTCAAATCCTGTACTCTGAAAGTACTCAATTTTATTTTATTTATCTAGTGAAAGTGAAGTTGCATGTAAGTATTAATTAGTTTCATTTTGATTGTACTTGAATCATATCAGATTAAAATATTTATTTAAAATAAAAATTATATTAGTAATATAATTTTTAGATTAGTAATTAAAATATGAGCGATAACAAAAGAAGAAAAAATCGTTTAAACGAAAATTAAAAGAATGGTTTCCGTTCATTGACAATCGAAATGATAACTCCTTGGTTAAATGTACAATCTGCAATAAGGAATTTTCAATTGCAATTCATGGATGTAATGCAATAACGGCACACATTGGAACTAAAGTACATAAAGCGTCTCATGACACAGCAGCGTCTACATCCAAACTGACAACATTTTTTAAAGGGAATACTTTTGGAAATAATGAAAAAAATTACTTTCGCTTTTCACACAATAATCCATAATCAAAGTTTTCGCAGAATGAACTGCACTACCAAATTATTCAAAAAAAATTGTGAAAAATTTTCATGTGCGCGAAAAAAATGTGAGTCTATCGTAACCAGCGTATTTTGAATACTGCAAGAAAATGCTATCAGAAAATCTGAATTCTGTATCTATTCTATCACAGGCATCGAATCACAATGAAATAAAACTATCCAATTTTAGAAAGGTATTTCGATATTGAGAATGGTATTCAAATTAAGATTTTGAATAAGGAATCAATCGAAGTTAACAGTTAAATTTAATATGCAAAATGAAATTTGTTCGGATATGTGGCAACATTATTAGACGAACATCCTCATTTAGCAAAAAAATCCATATTTTTCGAAGTTTTTCTGCAAATTTCAACTATTTCTCTAGTAGCATAACTGTTAGGTGCAAGCAGTGGTACCGACTCCCATGGGGCCAGAGAGGGCCCTAGCTCCTTCAAAAATTCTTTTGGGGAGATAGAGTCTCCGAATAATTTCCACATAATATAACAAATAATTTCACAAAATTATTTGTTATATTATGTCTTGTAAAATCTGGTCTTCGACCTCTTCACCCAAGTCGAAGGACAATGCGAGCTTCTAATGTCTTGAGAATAATGAAAAACCTTGAAGATCTTTTACAGTTTTCCAAAACATTTTCTGCAAACGATAAGACAGAGACAGGCTACTTTCAGTGCATGTTATAATTTAAAACATTTCTTTTTACGTCTTTATGACCAAGCAATGATCCCAGTGGAGGGGTGTCGATGAAAAATTTCAATGCCCTCAACTAAATATTGCTGATATCAGGAAAATATGTGTGGGATTATTTTTTATCTGCAATGAAAGGCATGACAGTTATGAACATTTTGGGAATTGTATTTAGAAGAGAAACCTTCACAAGTTGATGATCCTTCACTTCATCGGAAGCGATATATATACTAAAGAGGTAAGAAAATAACGAAGCCAGCTCACTACATACTTTCAAAACCCCATAGTATTACTATTTTGCATTAATCACACAGGTCATTGAAGTTGAATAAGAATGATTGGTTTTAGTGAACAGAGGTAAAACAAATTTCGGAAAATTAACTTTCAACGGGTTTTTCAAAATGACTTAGACATTGAGAGATTAGGCTCACTATTGAATATGTTACATATTTAAGCTGGTCTTAAAAAACATGCGTGACACGTAAGTTATAGTACAAGAGCTAGCAGTTGTAAACATGTTATGTGAAGTAGTAAATTGCAGTAGGTATGCTCCTCCAAGTAGTTCCAATCACAACAGCAGAATGGTCATTTAGCACTTCAGAAAACACAGCACACTAGCAGACATCAGAAGTCATATGTTCGATCAGCAATGGAACAGAAGCAAATGAACAAGAACTTGGCTGTTTTGTATTCCCTCCTAGATGTTTCGGAAAAATTATCTGTTCGAACAGACACTATCGATTTTATATTATAGTCAGACGGTGAACATTGGCACCTTTCTAAGGACGATCTATGCCTAATAATGGTATTTGAAGCAATATTCAAAATCATAATGAAACAGAAAATTAAAAACATTTAGGGCGTTAAATTTTCAATTACGAAATATAAGTACTGGTTTAGTACTGTATTACTATATCGAAATAGTACTGTACCTACTAATTATTTTCGAATAGTTACATATTTTTAGGGTGTGAGGCCCAATTAAAACTCACTATTTTTATACTCTTTGACTGAAAATATTGTAGACATATTTTACCTACTAATTTTATTAGTTGTATTAAAGCCTTAACTTTGAGATATTGTTTTTATTCAACGAACCTTGTCCGTTATTTAGAGTGAGGTGGTATTAGGTATTTGGATCGGATCAATCCTCTGAGAATAGTTTATGTTTTTTCAAGAATATTTCAGTCTTTTCAAAACGATATATTCACTGCTCTGTTATATAGTGAAACTCGGCAAGAAAATCTATTATTTTAATAGTATTGGCAATTTGAGTCCTCCAATAGAAGCAAAATTTTATTTCAAAAGCGGTTATAAAAGAAACGAAATAAATTAATACATTTTACTGTGGTCAGTTAGTTCCGGAATTCTTATATAGTTGGTCAAACATATGAAATACCAGTTGAAGTACATCTCGAGAAGAAGAATGGACTCTGCACTAACTGGTAAATCATCAATATTAGTTTCCAAATTCAACCCACCTATTGAAGTTAAAGATGGAAGATACGTGCTAGATTTAACATATTTCGCGGTATACAATTCAATCCCAAACATTGATAATAGATGTAATACAATAAACATTGCACCAAAGAAATAAAATGCAATCAGCTTCAAATCAAAGGATTTGAACAATTTCATTACTCATGAACTGGAAAGTGATCCAAAATACGAACATCTATTTTTCGCATTATCAGAAAACCGTAATACACTTCATACACATATTGAGTGTAGTTACACAAAAAGTAGAATTGAAAAGTTGAAGTTGTATTGGACCATTAATTGGATTCAATAGAAGAATAGTACCTTAAGATTTTAAAGTTTAGGATACTACTTTATTATAGCGAATTCCACATCTGTTGAATGCAATATAGTAATAAACAGTTTTAGAAATGGTGTGCCTCAACATATTATAGATTAGTTTTCACCAACAGATCACCGGGTTTCAAAATAGAATGTCAAGAACATGTGATTTACGAGTATCTACTTATCAGTGTTAACACGATGAGATGTATAGTTATAAAAACAGTGGATCAAAATGATAAACTGGTTAATTTCCAACCAGAAACAAAGTAGGTCTATATCTCCAAAAAGAAATATAACATGAGTTTAGATTTCAAAAATACGTAAACACATTGCAGGTATAAAAATGAACAAAAGTGTCGAAAAATTATCAGTAGGAAGAAGCTCGTTTATCTATCTATCGTCTGAGATATTCTTGAAATTCATGGGTTTCGAAGTGAACCACTGAAATTTTTAGTATACACGAAGAAATACCTGCTGATGAATCCGTAGTATCATATAAATTCATGAGTCATATACTTCACGTTACAATAATAATCCGGAAATAAAGATAACACTTCAGGAAGATTTGTATTCATTAGCAAGTGAAAGCCACTTATACGTCAAAGGCCATTTGTGCACAGTGGAATTGAATTTTGGTTTAGTGAAATAAGATATGAAGTGAATGGTTTCGTTCTTGATGTTAATACCAAGCCTGGCTTAACATCTACGATGAAAGGGTTCAACAAAACTGAAGTATTAAAATATGAGAATACAGAATAGTTTACAGGAAAGGAAAGTATTATAGTCAAAAATGGTCGATTTAAATCAACACTAATTAGTGTTTGCATTCCTTTGAAAATGTTACTAGGTTTTGCTGCAGATTATAAAAAAGTGATGGTAAAAATTTCACAAGAACTTATATTGATAGATAACAATAGTGATAAATCTGCATTGAAATGCGTATTTACCACAGATGCTACACGTACAAAGAAATGTTTAGTAAATAATAATGCTAAAGTTGTAATTGATAAAATAATATGGAAAAGAAGGGGAAAAAAAGGAGAGTAAAAGAAGAAATGAAGTACCTAAGTTTAATTAAATTTATTTAAAAAGGAAACTACATCATAGGTCCATGGAGAACCTGGGAACTACACTGTTTTCCATAATGACCACATAAACAAGACACATTTGGAATTTTGAAGGCATCTACAAAATTTGAACCAGAATCAGAATGCTTTAAAATCCGAAACTGATTTAACACCGTCGTAGTTCGCAAAATCTTTTCCACCCATGATTGTGGATTGTTCTAAACAAAAGACTAGGGTTCAAACACAATCAGTGGTTCTTAGAGTTGAGTTTGAAACTAACACTGCAATGTCTGAAATACCTACTAACACTACTGCTAATGTATCAGTAATAAGTGAAGAGTATTTACATAATTATAATTCACTAACGCAATCGGTGAAATAATTTCATATGCTATAATAGACTTACAAGAGTTCATAATAAATAAAAAACATTTCTTTACGAAGGAACTTGCAATCCTGAAAAATAACATAATTGTTCATTTTATTTTCAAAGAACCGTTTCAATTCAAACATCTTCCTGAAGAATACAAAAAACAAGTGATTTGGTTCATACACAATCATCATTGTAGTAAATGGGAAACCGAATTCGTACAGACATTTAAATTGAAATCAATATTAACTACACTATTAACACACGATATTGAGAATATATTTATGTGAAATGAAGAGAAAAACTAGAAATAATTGGGAAATACATCAGACCTGTCAAAATTATAAAATTTCCAGAAAATCCACCGTTAACAATCGATGAAGCTGCTTGTATTTTTCACGAGATCAACAAATGTTATTGTTCTCTGAAGAATGTGAAGTGTCTTCAAAAAACATTCCAACATATCATCTATAATTCTACACAGCTCAATATGGAATGTGCTGAGGAAGATAGCATGGATATATTATTATGCGGAATTTCTTTTTCAATGAATATTTCACAAAGAAATGTCCCTGATAGTATTATATATTCACATATCCAGTCATATATATTGATGCTGGAAGGACATTAGAAGTCCCCACAGAAGGAGAACATTTTTGAAAATTAAGTAAAATATGTGACGAAACATTCAGAAAATGAGACTATCAAGAGACCTAAGTTCATAATATTGAATTGTAATATGCAAACCGTAACCTTGGAATAGACAAGGCCTGATATTGAAGAGATCATTGCCCTTAAAAAATGACGATTTCTAAGGAGAGAAATTGTGTCCTTGAAATAGATAGTCGTTAATATGAGATAATGTAAGTTGTGACCTTGAGAATGTTAGCCTTGAACGCTCCCACTATTATTCACACCTCCCATGTATATGGTGCCTTCCTTGTACTTCCCATGCTGACAATCATTAGTTGTTGTGTACTCTTCAAGTAAATATTCAGTTTCTTAGTGGCAGCTATATATTTCAGTGAATTTTGTGTTAGTCAAAATTGTGTGTCGGTTTTAGTTATGAACCTCATGGCGAACCTCATTTAAGTTCAATGCAGAAAAAAAGGCCAATTGGCTCGAGCCCTCGAGTTAGTTTACTTAGAGACGCTCTATTAGTTAGAAACCCATATAAATCTATAAATATATTGTCTAATGTGTTGCTCAAGCCAGCAACTTTCGATTCATCTTTTATTTCTGAAGATAAACGCAGAGTTTTACTTTTTCATTTAAAAAATACACCTCATTGTAGTAGTTGGAATGTAAATTGCATTTCAACATTTCAAGAATCATTGAAACTTGCAGAATTCTGCGATAAAAACTCTACATCATATCGAAATTGTTTTGAAACAGAGGATAAATCGAAATTGATTGATGAAAAAACTCTTTTTGTATATTGCGAACAAACAAGAAATATTATTAGTATTTATGACATATATGTAGAATATTATATTGGGTATTGTGAGCACATTTGAAAATGTGAAGCACAAATGAAAATGAGCTAACGGTCGAAACATGTTGACTATTCATATTGTTGAATAAATCGTGAAACATTAAGCCAAGAGTTTAATTTATTTTAATATTCAATTATGTTTCACCAAGAGTTAAGCGAGAATTCAATCTCAGTCAGATATGTATTCGTTGATCCATCTGGCAAACGATGAATACCTTCTCTAATCTCTAAAGTGCACCCTCTGGAAAATGTTTGGCACACACTACAGAATATTTTGTGGGGGTCCATGATGACCCAGGTAGCAGACTGACGGTAATATGACGTCATATATTGGTTTCAACATGTCGGAAAAGACGTCGAAAGAGACGTCTCACTGACCATGCAATGACGTCGAAATGTCACAGCCTCAAGACGTCATTTTGAACCGTTCAAAAGACGTCATTAAACTACGTTAAAAAGACGTCAAAAAGTAGAGAAAAATAGACGTCGTAAAGACGTTCTTCAGAGCCTTTATTGTAGGGGTTCCATAATTTAAATAAAACAATTTTTATCATTAAACATTTATTTGAAAAATTATATTTTAAAGATTAGTTTTATTTCTCTTGAAACAAATTATTAATTAAAAATTTAGCTTTTAAACCAAATATGTTATGACACACCTATTATAACAAACAAAATTTTTCATTGTCATTTGAATAACTTTCAAAAATACTCAATTTTTCTTCAGTTCCAATATTAAGATCAGGTAGAATACCCAGATATGTCCTTTTGTTCTCTAATTTGTGTCAGTAATAGAATCACTCCGACTTAAAAAGCTGAAATTTTTCTTAATGTAACCTAACACTGTCTTAATATACAAATAACATTTACATTATGATGTGAAAAGTTTTACCTGTTGTATATTCATTATTCACTCGTGATGACACTGGAGTACTGCCTGTTGAAGTACTGGCTGTTCTTATTGCATGTTCTATATTATTTATTCTCGAAGAACGTGAAACTATGCCTCTGAAAATTATAGCACATCTTGAAAAAATATTGTTAATAATTTGCATCTTCGAAATAAAAACTTAAGGCAACATGTATCTATTTTATGGTAATTGTTTCGAATATCCGCGACATCGATAACAATAAGGTTGGGTTAGGTTTAGTTCGGTTTACTTTGAATTCTTGAAATGACGCGAATATTCTAAGTATTTCTCCTAATTTTGCATTACATGTATCTAATTAACTTACCTTTCTTCGTTTAAAGGAGAATTTATTCAAGATTTGAATTTGACTCTTGTGCATAAAGATGTACTATTCGAAGTGGTATTTCGTTGATATCTGGTTTCTATTACTATGCACATTACATCTGCTTTTTCCACAGAGTATATTGCACACACAGTTTCCACAGAGTAAATTTTCCACAGAGTATTTTATATACTAGGTCAATTTCTTGGAAGATCGATGCCACATTTCGAGCCACAGCCTAACTCTACTTACGTAAGTAAGTAAGTAGAGTTAGGCTGTGTTTCGAGCCCCAGGCCATTTCGATGTACACCCGAATTCTTAACAGATATTTCAAAACATATTATAACACAAACATATCTCGTCCATCTTAATACGTTGAATACAAAACAACGCAGACGCAGAACATAAATAAGAATCCACAGAACAATATTATACCCTTATATAATACAATTATACCCTTAACTATAATACAATTTTCGTGTTAACAATTGACGCATGGACGAATATTATTGTTCAAATGCGTGAAAGCTACTATTATCTAAGTGAAAAGAATATTTGTCGTTTCTTAAAAAATTAACGGTCATAAATTGACGAAAATAGTACGTTGCGCTGACGTCATCTGCTGTCATCTTATGAACGTCAGTCATCTGACGTTAAAAAGACGTCATTCAGCGGTCAAATAACGTCACTGACCAAAATTGACCCTAATAAGCTTGCTACCTGGGGACCTAGGCGAATATATAGGATTCACTAAATTTTCATTCTATGGAAAACGAAATACAGAAACTGCGGTGGTTCGCCGAACTCCAGGTAAGTTTTGTAGTTCGACTTGCATCCAGGCACCCAGCAATGACTTGGCATGCTAATTTTTCTGGTAATATCAAGAACAAGACCTATAATAGTTCAGTTCTAAATAACTACTAAATCTAACAAAGGGTAAGTAACTCTACTAATCACAGAAAAGGACAATTCTAGCAAATAATGCTTTTGTTAATGTCTGAACTACTCAGTCAAAACATCAGTAATCGGTAGCTATTTAACATTTATTTACATACAATGTTCGAAGGTATTCCTTAGTCCGTTACTGAAAAAACACAGTAGCACTTTCTACACACTATTGATAACATAATAGCACAAAAACTAAAACGCGGATTTTTGTTTTTACACAATTATGAGATGGAAAAAGTTGGGTATTATTTCTACTCCTTCTGGTATAACCAAAAAAAGCACAACTAAAAACACAACAGATATTCCTGTTTATATACGAAATTTCTTTTGCTTGTTCTTCACAACTTATTTTTGGATTTGAATGTTATTTCCCTAGTTAAAGAGCGATTTATTCAGCAGCAATGAGCAGAAACCATTACAGCATCTCTATGTATGGGTCTTGCTCGACGTTGCCAGATTTCCTAAAAAAAATTCGGTAAAAACCGAATATATTCTGCTGAGTTTATTGTTTGTGAAGAAAAACATCTCTCAGTTATCCCAACGAGGTCAGTTATCTGTCTACGCAACTCTTGTTCCAATAGCCTACATGTTCTGTTCTCTAGGCTGAACCAGTCTCAGGGAATTATTCGCTTTGAAGTTATATAATGTACCTACTACCTGTTGATGTTTCGAATATTTATAAATTGAACTACTGTTGCAGGGGGCGTTCTATTCAGTAAATCAATATTACAAATAATGATGCAGATTTTAAACTTAAGTATAAAAACTAATGAAATGTACGACATACTGTGATATTTCAATTATCGTTTTTATGTTGCTTTTATAAGTTCATGTTGTGCGAGTTCTTTTTGATGACAATATCCTTATATAAGTCTGCAGGAAATAAAATTATTATAATAATTTGAGAGCATCATAATATATTGAATTGCCAATTAGTATCAGTAAAAAAACACCGTAATAAATGTGAGAAACACCGACTAATGCTTTGGATGGGCACATGGCAGGTATTATTACACCGGAAATCCGAATTATCCTTCACCTTCATGCCCACATTTTTCCCAGTATTGAATTTCCTTTTAAGATGGATAATATTCCAACTCTTTTTTTGAATGTTTGAATGAAAATATTTCAATTAATGTTTATGGGTTAGAGCCAATAATTGAAAACGATAAACGAAAATATGAAATAGTCCTCTATATTTTAGTAGTATCTAAAAAGTTTTTCATGTCAATCTTTTAATTTTAAATGACGATGATGGAAATTTACATTAATGCACTATAAAAAATTATTTGGTTTGTTTTCTTCACAACTAAATCGGTATAAGTGTTATTTGAATATTATCAAAAAATTTATTTCGTCATTTCCAAAAATTAATCATGGATATTTCAGTCGTGACGTCCCTCAGCTCCTATTTTTTCCCATTTCTTGAAGTATGTCCTTGTAATGAACATCCATATCAATAAACTTAGTCATTAAATATTCAGGGGTTGCATCATCATAGTCGCATAACAATGTTATTACGCCTCAACTTCTTAAGCATGCGTTAATTCTAACGCATGTCTAATGAAACCATAACTCATAATTCTGACACAGAAATATTTAACCTTTCTTCCCTAGGTCATTTTCGCAAGCCTCACAGAAAACAGTTTGTAATAGAAAGTTATACTTGACAATGCACAAATGTTAAATCTTTTTTCTCACAAAACTTTCCCAACTTAGAATTTGCAAACAGAAAAATCAAAAGTCCGTTCTTAAAATAGAACTATCTCATATCCATTGCACACTTAACAAAGCAATATTTACTGGTTAATTCGACACACTTTTTGTATTTAAAATCACTTTCTTTACAACCATCTGAGAAAACTAACCTAACGGATATTTACTATAAAAAAAGGTTTATAGGTAATTTACACAAGTAATCATAATAGTATTGTGCAAACGTTGATCTTTTTGAAGCTATAGAATTAAGACTACCTAGTTAATTTACCTTACAACTTATAATACAAATTTCTCACTAAAATACGAGTATCTCGTAACACAAATTATTTAAAAGTGCAATATTAACCAGGTTTTCAAAACATATTCCATAAAACTGTTTCAACTCTAATTGTAGTTAGCTATGTGCAAACTAAAATTAGTCAAGAATGCTACTAACGTGTGATAACCACTTATTGAATGAAATTATGGACAAAATATTGGTCAATTTCTTTAATGAAAACGAAATAGCCTTGGTAATACCGAAGCTAAAATTGAGTCATTAAAATCCAAAAAGAAATAGATGTGGAATTCCTAATAGATTTAATTTCTGACATCTTGGGTTGGACTTAAAGAAAAAAAAAACAAATCTTTATTGTAAAAGTCAACAATTCCGATACATTATACCTATTTTCAATTGACATAAAATGTATAAAACCCAACAATTATAAAAACTTCCACATTTTTGAAGATGCAAAAACTCTTCGAATATTTCTTTATGATTTTTAATAGACAAACACAGAAAAAACTTATGTTCAACATTACAAAATTTTACTGACTATAATAAAACTAAGGGTCATAATTTACAATTCTTAATTCAAATACAATCTTAATCAGGAATAAGTTTGTTGCTATATTTAAACAAATACAGGACAATTTACAAATTCTGTTTGAAGATGTTACAGGTCATCAATGAACTCAACATAAAAACCAACAATAAATTCATGAAAAACTGAAAAAGAAAAAGTAAAAACATAAATTAAAATTCTTCAAAATCAATTTTTAACCATTTCTTGACTTCTGTAACATAACTTCCATCAGATGACTTAAGTACTACACTCTTTCTTATTCTGATCAAAAGGCACTTCTCACATTCTTCTTGATCGACCGCTTCCAAATCCGCCACCACCTCCCCCACCGGAAGAGTTCAAAAACAATTCAATGTAACGATGCTGCATGTTGCTCTTGTCTTTGTTCATAGCTCGTAAGGCATCTTCATGTGACGCAAATTCAACGTCTGCTTCGCCGGACGCTCTGCCTGAATGGTCTTGTAACAGACGTATGCTTACGGGAATAATAGGCTTGAAGAACTAAAACAATAGCAACAATAGTACTAAAAGTTTGAGCAATTAGAATGATAACTGATTATCATTTATTTCCATATATTATAGAGATCATTTTATATTACTACCACTATATTCTAGAAATGTTGAGAAAATATGAATATTTCGAATGTGTGTGAAACTGGCCACCGGTTTGACTAAAGTGTGCACACACGCTACGATCGGCGCGGCGGGATCTACTACAATATGATATTGCGAATAAATCACAATAAGCCAACATTTTGATGAATTTTTGATGTGATAGGATGAGAATGAGTAATATTATTACGAAATAATCATTTTCAGAATTTGTTCAATCCATTTACTACTCGTTTCACCCCTTTCAAATAATTCAACCGCCCTTCATTCTCTACGCTGCTAATTTCTCACCAAGCCAATTTTTTGATGAATTTTTGATGCAACTAGATATAAACGAATAATATTATCACGAAATAATCATTTTCAGAATTTGTTCAATCCATTTACGAAATATATCATACCTTATAAATATGACAAGTGTTTTGTGTTATACCTTATATTTTTGAAAATATCCATTTATTTTAAAAAAACTCGAATAGAATACATCAACATAAACATTCTCAAGGGGATTTATTTGTCTTCAGAATTTGTCCAATCCATTTACTACTAGTTTAACCCCTTTCAAATAATTCAATCCTGCTTCCTTCTCTACGCTACTGATTTCGAACCAAGCCAACATTTTGATGGATTTTTCATGTAAATAGATGTAAATGAATAATATCACGAAATAATCATTTCCAGAATTTGTTCAGTTCATT